>ONZH01025648.1:0-46868 GCA_900303285.1 Rhinella marina | reverse complement strand
AAGACAATGTATGCCATTCCGTTGCTTTGGCTATACTGATTCCTCTTGATTGACTCTGGAAAGCTTGGAATTGCTTCTATATTCAAGCAGCGTGGTCAAGTTTCCGGTTTTTATATTGATGTTTTGTGTGAATTGGACCCACTTCACTGTTTGACCTGCAGCGCAAGAAAAGTGTGGACTAACTTTGGGAAGTATTTACTACTATTTTTTAATACAAATACAGACTGAGGGTGCACACAGCCGGCACCCAGCCTCAATAAAAGAAAGCGATGATCCCGCCGAACCACGGCAATTAACCCCTCAGGTGCCGCACCTGAGGGGTTAATTGGCGTGGTTCGGTGGGATCCCTATCATTGATACCGGGTGCTGGCTGTGTGATATGGCCGGCACCCTCAGTCTATATTTGTATTAAGAAATTAATTAAAATTATTGGTGGTGCAGTGCGCCCCCCAACCCTCTCAGTATTATAATCATTAGTGGCAGTGGCCACAGGGTCCCCTCCCCTCATCATTGGTGGCAGTTCCGATTGGAGCCCCAGCAGTGTAATCGCAGGGCTCTGATCAGTTACCATGGCAGCCAGAATGCTACTGAAGCCTTGGCTGCCATGGTAAGCTCCCTGCTGCCGTGTGCACACAGCACAGGGCAGCAGGGACAGTGTAAAGTCCTATTCACCCTAACAGATCTCTATTAGGGTGAATAGGACAAGGGTTCTAGCCTCTAAGGGGGCTAATAGTTATTAAATAGAAAGTTAAAAAAAACACCAAAATAATAGAATTTTAAATCACCCCCTTTCCCAATTTTACATATACAAATATATAAACAATAAAAAAAAACATATAACATATCGCCACGTCCAAAAAAGTACAAACTATTAAAGTATTGAAAAATATCTTCTAGTGGGTAACGCCATAACAGAAAAAATTGTAGAAAACACACAGTTCGCCATGTTTTTAATCACCTTGTCACCTCAAAAATTGGATAGAACTGTTCTATTATGGGCCAGACCTTCGATAAAATGAGGAATTCTTGTACCTTTTTGTGGTTTTTATTTTTCTTTCCCGTGGCGTTGCAATACCTTTTTATGGGACCAAAATTGAATCAAAATTTAAATATTGTGACAAGCATAGTCATGGGGGCATATCGTCATCTCGGGTCCATTAGGTCACAATGAAATGGCATCTAGCAGCTGTAATCCCCCATAGCTAGGAGACCAGCGCTAGATAACAGTCGCTGCACTCTGGGGGCAGCTGCACAGAGAGGCCGGGGCTGAGATAACAGGCACTGTGCTCTGGGGTTGTGGTAATATGGCTGCAGTGTGTAGGGACTAAGACCCATATGGGAAGCACTGGTCTTTAGTAAATGACCCCTGTTTTAATTGGTTGAAAGGCATGTTTATGATGCCAGTGTGCCCTTTCTGACTTATCATGGTTTTCCGATAGCATGTCCCATTGTCTATGGAAGTGCCAGAGATAGCTGATGGCTGTTATCTCCTGCACTCCTATAAAAAATGAATGGGGCAGCAGGGGGCATGCCCGACTGGCCGCTCCATCAGATTGGGGGGAACTGTGACCCTGTTCTTGGTGGAGCAACTAAGAGATATTACTGTATGGGGGCATCAAGGAAACACGCGTACATGTTTTGAGTGTTTTTTAATCTAAATGGGCATTTATCACAATAATATTGTTATTGTGGGAATATTCCTGATATCGCCCAACCCTAGGAGGGGGCAGTGAAGATGGAGATGATGCAAATCAAAGGCTTCTCTTTGGCCACAAAAAGGAGAAGCAGGAGGAATGCTCTAAACATTAGCTCAAAGGCACAGTTTCAGACTCAGAGGTAACATCGACATCATCCGGCTGTGGCAGAGATGGTGAGTGAGCCATCCAGTCCACAATCCTCTTTATCCTCAATAATAATCTGTCGCCTACCAGAAGTGAGGGAGAACTGTGGCCTGCTGCTACAACTACTGGCCAGATGGCTGGTGCTGTCTCTGCTGCTACTGCTGTTTGCACTACAACAGCCACCCACATTCTCAGTGGCAGATGATGAGGCATGGCTATAATGTTTTCCAATCTGTTGTTTACCAGACATTTTATTATGAGCCTATTTAAACAATTAAAAGTCACAGGTTAGGGTGGGTTTACATTATGTTTTTGACATTCTTTAACCCTTTCAGTACCGAGCCACTTTTCACCTTAAATCCCAGGCCGATTTTTGCAAATCTGACGTGTCACTTTATGTGGTAATAACTTTAGAACGCTTTTACTTATCCAGGCCATTCTGAGATTGTTTTCTCGTGACACATTGTACTTCATGACAGTCATAAATTTGAGTCAATATATTTCACCTTTATTTATGAAAAAATCCCAAATTTACCCAAAATTTTGAAAAATTTGCAATTCTCAAAATTTCAAAATATATAAGATATATATTTATTACTTAACATTCCCCATATGTCTACTTTATGTTGGCATCATTTTTTAAATGTCATTTTATTTTTTTAGGAAGCTAGAGGGCTTAGAAGTTTAGAAGTATTTTTTCAAATTTTCAACAAAATTTCCCAAACCATTTTTTTGAGCACCAATTCAGCTATAAAGTGATTTTGTGAGGCTTACCTAATGGAAACCACTAATAAATGACCCCATTTTAGAAACTACAACCCTCAAATTATAAAAAACTGATGTTACAAACTTTGTTAACCCTTGAGGTGTTCCACAAGAATTAAAGGAAAATGGAGGTGAAATTTCAAAATTTCAATTTTTTGGTGGATTATTCATAATAATTTTTTTATTGCAACACAGCAAGGGTTAACAGCAAACTAAACCTCAATATACATTACTTTGATTCTGCAGTTTACAGAAATACCCCATATGTGGTGGTAAACGTCTCTATGGGTTTGTGGCAGTGGTCAGAAGGAAAGGAGTGCCATACGGATTTTGAAGGCAGATTTTTCTAGAATGGTTTTTAGGCACCATTTTGTAATTGAGAGACCCTGACGTACCCCTACAGTGGAAACCCTCAAAAAGTGACCCCATTTTGGAAATTACACCCTTCAAAGAATATATTAAGGGGGGTACTTACCACTTTGACCCCCTAAGCGTTTTACAGAATTTGGAAACACTTGGCTGTGAAAATGAAAAGTTTCATTTCTTCCAATAAAATGTTGCTTTAGCCTCAAATTTTTCATTTTCACAAGGGGTAACAGGAGTAAAGCACCCCATAATTTGTTCCCCATTTTTTCCTGAATACGGCAACACCCCATATGTGGTGGTAAACTGCTGTGGGGGTACATGGCAGGACTCAAAACAGAAGGAGCGCCATATGAATTTTGCAGCACAGATTTTGATGGATTGGTTTGCAGGAGTCATTGATGTTTATTTTTTTTGAGTTATTGTCTTATGTGGAGGCTCATTTTTTGCGGGATAAGGTGACGGTTTGATTGGTACCATTTTGGGGTAAATACGCCTTTTTGATCGCCTGCTATTACACTTTTTGTGGCCTAGTTTTTAAAAAAATTTTTTTACAGCATTCACCTGGGAGGCCATCTCATGTAATATTTTTATAGAGCAGGTTGTTATGGACGCGGTGATACCCAATATGTCTAACATTTTTATTTTTGTTTTACACATTAGATGCGTTTTTGAACAGAATAAAATCTTTTTTTTGTGTTGCCATTTTCTGAGAGCCATATTTTTTTTTTAATTTTTGGGTGATTGTATTAGGTAGGGTCTAATTTTTTGCAGGACGAGATGACGGTTTGATTGGTACCATTTTGGGGTAAATACGCCTTTTTGATTGCCTGCTATTACACTTTTTGTGAGGCAAGAGGAAAAAAAATGGCTGTTTTGGCATAGTTTTTTTTTTTTTTTTTTTTTTTTTTTTAGAGCATTCACCTGGGAGGCCATCTCATGTAATATTTTTATAGAGCAGGTTGTTACGGACCCAATATGTCTAACATTTTTATTTTTTACACATTAGATGCATTTTTGAACAGAATAAAATCTTTTTTTGTGTTGCCATTTTCTGAGAGGCATTTTATTTTTTATTTTTTGGGCGATTGTCTTAGGTAGCGTCTCATTTTTTGCAGGACGAGATGACGGTTTGATTAGTACCATTTTGGGATTAATACGTATTTTTGATCGCTTGGTATTACACTTTTTGTGAGGCAAGTTGACCAGAAAATGTTTTTTTTTTTTTACACTGTTTTTATTTTTTATTTTTTACGGCGTTCACCAAGCAGGGTGGGTCATTACAATTTTGTTTTACTTTATTTTGGGAAAAGGGCGCTTTTTTTTTTTTTTACTTGAAACTGTACATTTTTTTTCGTAAAACTTTATTTTTTTAACTTCTTTTTTCACTTTATTTTTTTGTCCCAGTCTGGGACTTCAACTTTTGGGGGTCTGATCCCCTGCACATTGCAGCAAGGCATTGGGCTGCCTTCCCTGCCATCGGGTCCCCGTCACACAGCAACCCCTTAGGATACCCGCACGTGCCGCGGTCAGCACTGACCGCGGCAGTGCAAGGGTTAATGCACCGGCATCGGTGTTTTCACCGATGCCAGTGCATACAGCAGGGGTCCGGCTATCGGCCACTGCCGGACCCCTGTAGCTGATCGGGCGAGCGCAGCTCCTGCGCCAGCCCGTTCAGAGCGCCGTAGCTGTACGGCGCTGGGATTTGTGTCCCGGCTTCCAGCGCCGTACATGTACGGTGCTGGTATCCTAACGGTTAAAGTATATGTGGGGGGAAAAAAGGATACAAAGGTGTAGCACTTGCATTCTTTCCTATCTGCAGAGTCCAGTAAAAAATGCCCAATATTTCAGTCTAGGTAACTAAATATATCTTCTTCAAAATCGCTAAACTGTCCCCACAAGACCGTAAAATGACTTGTGTCAGAGACATCCTATCAGTAGCTGAGCTCATAATGGCATCTGTGCTTCAAAGATATCATAGAGCCTGATGGACAAACCAATATGTTCCCTCCTAACTGGCTGTTAAGCTATCTACAACGCATTGTGAGCAAGCCCGCTGACCAGGGCCCCAGCCAGGGTCATGTGAATCTCCAGCTTCTTGTTTCCTATCTGGTTTCTCTCACCAGTGTACCAAATTTTAAAAGTAAAATGGAAGGACCATTTTGCAGGATTTGTCCGGAGTAAAACTCCAAAATTTTAAATTCATTTTAAAGACTTTTTTTGGTGTCATTGGTATGAATGCAGTTATACACGTAGAGGACTTGAAGCAGCAATCCTTTAACCCCTTCACGCTATTTGACGTGTATACCCGTCATGGAGCACTGCTATTTAGTGCTCCATGATGAGTATACACGTCATGGCATTAAACTGTCACAATGTCTTCATTCTCAGAATGGCTTGGATAAGTAAAAGTGTTCCAAAGTTATTACCACATAAAGTGACACATGACAGATATCCAAAATTTGGCCTGGTCCTTAAAGTGAAAAATGGCTATGTCTTGAAGGGGTTAATCACTTGCATAATGCTTTGGAATATATAGTATTTGAAAAATATATAGCCTGGAATTGTGGGGTCATTAGGCAGTGCCTTCGAGATCATCATATTCGTCATGATGTGGGAACTAGCACCCACTCATGATGGATTGGTTGTTAAGGGGTTAAGTTTATGTTGTGAAATCAATTAGCACAGTATTTTGGACTGATTTAGCGTGACAAAACCCCTTGGAGCTTATTCATATTACTCAGTCTGAACTAAAACTGATTTGCTTCAATTTGCACTTTTAGAGTTACTTCTTTAAACTATTTCTGGTTTATTACTGACATCTGCAGGCCATTTTTGATATAGCAAGAGAATAAAACAAAACCACTAATGAATAGCAAATGCATTTCTTAGTTATATACCGGTATAACAGCAACATATTCTGCAATGTTATACATATAGGCAGGGGCGTAGCCAGTGGCGTAGCTATAGGGGTCGCAGCGGTCGCAGTTGTGACCGGGCCCCTAAGCCCTGCGCACATTTGGGGGCGGCTGCGGGGCAGAGGGAGATGAGCGCTTCCATTGTGGAAGCGCTCATTTCCATAGTCATCTCTATCGCCGTCCTCAGGAGGCCGGCTCAGGCGGCGCGATGACGTCATGCACATGGGGGGGGACTGGGGGTATTTTTACTGGCACATGGGGGGCACTGGGGCATTTTTACTGGCACATGGGGGCACTGGGGGCATTTCTTACTGGCACATGGGGGCACTGGGGGGCATTTCTTACTGGCACTGGGGCATTTTTACTGGCACTGGGGCATTTCTTACTGGCACATGGGGGCATTTGTTACTGGCACATGGGGGCACTGGGGGCATTTGTTACTGGCACATGGGGGCACTGTGGGGCATTTCTTACTGGCACTGGGGGCATTTCTTACTGGCACTTGGGGCATTTCTTAATGGCACAGGAGCACTGGGGGCATTTTTACTGGCACTGGGGGCATTTCTTACTGGCACATGGGGGCATTTTTACTGGCACATGGGGGCACTGGGGGCATTTGTTACTGGCAAATGGGGGCACTGGGGGCATTTCTCACTGGCACATAATTTGGGGGCATTTCTTACTGGCACATAATTTGGGGGGCATCTATGGGGGTGGGACACTTTACTGGCACATGATTTTGGGGGGGAATCAATGACGGGAACTTCTGGTGCATTATTGGGGCGTTTCTTACTGGCACATAATTTGGGGGGCATCTATGGATGGGGAGCACTTCTTACTGGCAAATTATTGGGGTGAAATTTTTGGGGCACTTCTGGCACATTATTGGGGCACTTCGTACTGGCACATTATTGGCAGGCACTATGGGGGCACTTCTTACTGGCACCTTATTGGGGCACTTCTTACTGGCACATTGGAAGCATTATTACTTCTGGGGCACAGTGGGGACATTAGTACTGTTGGGGGCACTATTACTAACAAGTGCACTCTGGCAGAGAATTATTAGTTGGGACTTTGGGGGGCACTATTACTATGCGGAGCACTATTACTATGGGGGGCACTATTACAGTGGGGGGCACCCTGGCACAATATCAGCATAGCGCAGTTATTTCTGAGGGACGTTATATTTACACTATTACTGTCAGGGACACTATTTGCTGGGCGCAGTTATTTTAGGACACTGTGCCAATAATTATTGAAGGGCACTATCTGTGTGGTACTAGTGGCACAGTACTGGGGGTGGTAGGATGATTTGTCCAGAAGACAGGAGGATGATGGAAAAGTAGTAAACTAAGATTTTCTTCTGTCAAACTGCAGAGATGAGAAATGGCTGAAAAATGGCGTCTGGTCTGAAAGGAGAAGATGAGGAAAGAGAAGATCTACATCAGAGGAGACGTCACTGGATGTAAGAGGTATGTGGGGCTGTATTAGGCTACATTCACACGAACGTTGTGTTTTGCAGTCTGCAAATTGCGGATCCGTAAAAAAAGGATGATGTTCCGTATGGCATCCGTTTTTGTTTTTTTTTGCAGATCCACTGTAACAATGCCTATCCTTGTCTGCAAAACGGACAAAAACAGGAATGGACATACAGATGTGGACAGCACACAGTGTTCATTTAAGTGAATGGGTCCGCATCTGAGCCGCACAATATGCAGATTGGAGGCTGCAAAAACAACTACAGTCGTGTGAATGTAGCCTTACCCTGTATGTTCTGTAGTGAAATACGTAATGTTAGGAGGGAAAAGGTTAGGGTGAGAATTTGGCATGGGGGGGGATTTCAATTTATGACTTGGCCGGCAGAAAAGCTAGGTGCACCAGCGTTGACGAAGGGGCGTAGCTAAAGGCTCTAGGGCTCTGGTGCAAGAGTTCACCTTGGGTCTCCCTTCCCTCAGTGCTTTGTGACAAGGGGTGCATCGACAGGGGCATCCAATGGGTCTGGACCCCTCTAGAACTAGTCATTTTTTTTTTCAGTCAGGGCCGCACTGCTGATAGCCTCAGGAGGCATGCGGGTGAAGGGGAGGGAAAGGCGTCTCCCTTCCCCATTCATCTGATATAGATGCGGCCCCATTCATTTCAATGTGCAGTATTAGATAGCGCACAGCCGCGGCTCTGCGAAAAAAGATAAAACATGTCCTATACTTGTCCGCAATTGCAGACAAGAATAGGCATTTTGTATGGGGTGCCGGCCATGTGTGTTCCCGCAAATTGCAGAACACACACTGGCCGGCATCCGTGTTTTTGCGGGTTCACAACAACACGACCATCTGAATGGCCCTTAATACTGTACAGAGCTCCCGCACCATACAGTATTAGAGCGAAGCTTTATGCGAATCGACTTTGGATGTTTCCTCCAAAGTCGATTGGCTCATCCCTAGTCATATTATAAGGAGAATTAGGGGGGTATTATGGTGGGCTTTACTATTACTGGGGGGCTATGGGGAACATGATTACTAGTATGGGCACTTTGGGAGCATTATTACTACTAAGTGTGCTCTGGCAGAGAATTATTTTGATTGGTGGGATTTTCGGGAGCACTGATACTGTGGGGGGGTCACCCTGGCACAGTATTAGCTTAGTACAATTATATTTGGGGACATTATGTTTATACTATTAGGCTAGGGCTACACGGCGACAGTTGTCGCGCGACACCCGTCGCAGCCAGGATCCCTGAGTAGCGGGGATCCCATAGAGATGAATGGGATCGCCGCGGCAGTCGCAAGAAATCCAACCGTGCTGGATTTCTTGCGACTGCCACGGCGATCCCATTCATCTCTATGGGATCCCCGCTACTCAGGGATCCTGGCTGTGTCAACTGTCGCCGTGTAGCCCTAGCCTTAGTGTCAGGGTCACTATTTAATTGTTGAAGGGAGCACTATCTTTGTGGTACTAGTATTTTCAGGGGGACTGTTTCTGCAGTATAGTATTGGGGAGCACAGTATTGGGTGTGGCAGGATGGAGTGTTCAGAAGATGTGAAGGTGATGTAAAAGTGGGAAACCAATGTCTGTTTGTCAATCTCTGCAGAGACGAGAGATGGCTGAAAAATCATGATGGTGGGTCTGCTCTGAATGGAGAAGATGAGGAAAGAGAATGTCTACATCAAAGGTGAGATCACTGGATGTAAGAGGTACAGTGGAGGAAATAAGTATTTGATCCCCCACTGACTTTAAAAGTTACTAGCTCCGGCTAGTATTAAAAGTTTTGATACTAAAAAATAAATGAAACGTCTCATAATTTTATGCCAGCTTTATTTTAACAGTGCCACGACCCAAAACATACAGCCAAGGAAACAAAGGGGTGGCTCCATAAGAAGCATATCAAGGTCATGGAATGGCCTAGCCAGTCTCCTGACCTCAATCCCATCGAAAATCTATGGAGAGAGCTGAAGCTTCGCATTTCCAAATGCATGCCTAAAAACCTTAAGGATATGGAGATGATTTGCAGAGAGGAGTGGGCCAAAATTACTCCTGAAGTGTGTGCAAACCTTATAAAAAACTATAAGAAACGTCTGACTGCTGTGCTTGCCAACAAGGGTTTTGCCACCAAGTATTAAATGATGTTTTCCTAGGGGATCAAATACTTATTTCCCTCAAAGAAATGAAAATTATTTTTTATTTCTCATTTCATGTAATTTTCTCCGTTTTTCTTTTGATATTCTATGTGGCACTGTTAAAATAAAGCTGGCATAAAATTATGAGACGTTTCATTTATTTTTTAGTATTAAAACTTTAAAAGTCAGTGGGGGATCAAATACTTATTTCCTCCACTGTATGTGGTGCTATGTAGGAGAGGAGATGCTCCGGCTAGTATTAAAAGTTTTAATACTAAAAAATAAATGAAACGTCTCATAATTTTATGCCAGCTTTATTTTAACAGTGCCACATAGAATATCAAAAGAAAAACGGAGAAAATTACATGAATTGAGAAATAAAAAATAATTTGCATTTCTTTGAGGAAAATAAGTATTTGATCCCCTAGTAAAACCATGACTAATGTTGGCTCCCACAGACCACTGACACAACCTAATCACAGTGAAGTCGTTACCTGGATGAGAGACACCTTTCCCAAATTGTCACCTGTAAAAGGCCACCTGCCAACAGTCTCAGTGACACTCCAACATCTCCACCATGGGCAAGACTAAAGAGCTGTCTAAAGATGTCAGGGACAAAATTGTTGACCTACACAAGGCTGGAATGGGCTACAAAGCCATAAGTAAGAAGCTGGATGAGAAGGTGACAACTGTTGTTGCAATTATTCGAAAGTGGAAGAAGTACAATATTACTGTCAATCGACCCAGGCCTGGCGCTCCATGCAAGATATCACCTCGTGGAGTCTCATTGATCATGAGAAAGGCTAAAAATCAGCCAAGAACTACACGGGAGGAGCTGAGTAATGATCTCAAGGCAGCTGGGACCACAGTCTCCAAAAAAACTATTGGTAATACACTGAGACGTAATGGTTTAAAATCCTGCAGTGCACACAAGGTTCCTCTGCTCAAGAAGGCTCATGTCCAGGCCCGCCTCAAGTTTGCCAATGAACATATTAATGACTCCGAGAGAGACTGGGAGAAGGTGCTGTGGTCAGATGAGACCAAAATTGAGCTCTTTGGCCTCAACTCAACTCGACGTGTTTGGAGGAAGAAAAATACAGAATATGACCCTAAGAATACCATCCCTACCGTCAAGCATGGTGGTGGAAGTATTATGTTTTGGGGGTGTTTTTCTTCTAAGGGCACAGGCCAACTTCACCACATTGACGGGAAGATGAACGGGGCCATGTATCGCAAAATCCTGGGTGACAACCTCCTTGCCTCCGCCAGGGCACTGAAAACGGGTCGTGGATGGGTCTTTCAGCACGACAACGACCCAAAACATACAGCCAAGGAAACAAAGGGGTGGCTCCATAAGAAGCATATCAAGGTCATGGAATGGCCTAGCCAGTCTCCTGACCTCAATCCCATCGAAAATCTATGGAGAGAGCTGAAGCTTCGCATTTCCAAATGCATGCCTAAAAACCTTAAGGATATGGAGATGATTTGCAGAGAGGAGTGGGCCAAAATTACTCCTGAAGTGTGTGCAAACCTTATAAAAAACTATAAGAAACGTCTGACTGCTGTGCTTGCCAACAAGGGTTTTGCCACCAAGTATTAAATGATGTTTTCCTAGGGGATCAAATAGTTATTTCCCTCAAAGAAATGAAAATTATTTTTTATTTCTCATTTCATGTAATTTTCTCCGTTTTTCTTTTGATATTCTATGTGGCACTGTTAAAATAAAGCTGGCATAAAATTATGAGACGTTTCATTTATTTTTTAGTATTAAAACTTTAAAAGTCAGTGGGGGATCAAATACTTATTTCCTCTACTGTATGTGGTGCTATGTAGGAGAGGAGATGCTCCGGCTCCTCCCCATGCCATTTGCAGAAGGAGGATTCAGAGCTGGCCAGCTATAAGCATGGTGGTGGCTGCAAATAGGCCAGGGGGCTTCAGCCTGGTGAGAACGGCTGAGGAGGGCAGCAGGCCATGGAGGGGGGTGGAAGATGGTGGGAAGAACCATAGGCAAAAGCAGGATACGGGGAGGTAGGAGAGGGGAGGAGCTTCCTGGCTGTAGCCTGTTGTTGTCTATTGTATAATGTGAAGCAGGCAGTACATCCAGGGCAGGCCCTCCCCTCTCTGTATGATTTGTAGAGCTGGGCTCCGCCACCCGGACCTACACACCTTAAATATTGTGCAGCTCCTCCTACACTCCTCTTTTAGCGCCTTCAGGACTAGGAGGCAGGTAGTGAAGCTGCAACAGCGCCTGCCATGGAGCTACATGGTGGGCAGTGTGTGAAACAGAACTGGATGGTGATTCCAGTCACAAGGAGGGAAGAAGAAGATTTTGCATACAGTAGCTTTATGTAGGTGCTTTGAGTATTAAGTACAGTGTGTCTATGTAGGATGAGTGCAAGACTCTTACCTTCATCTTCAACAATATAATTTCAGCTGTAGAGTATTTGATGGGAGTGGCCTATAATATGTAGGAGGGGGTTATAACAATGGGCGGGGCCAATTTTTTGTACATTTTTTTTTCTCTGATCCCCCTAAACAGCACTACAGAACATACAGGAGAATACAGCACCACATTCCAGGAGCGCCGTGGCCTTCTCTGTGTTTTCTTCAGGTCCAGTGACGTCGCGACTAGTATCACTGGCCTGGGCAGGGCTAAGCTCTGTTCACATGAATGGAGCTTAGCCGCGCCCAGGTAAACAGTAAGAAGGCCGCGACGCTCCAGGAGAGCTGCTGCCTTCTCAAACAGCTTATCGGCGGGGGTCCTGGGTGTCGGACCCCCACCGATCAGATGCTGATGATCTATCCAGCCCTGCCTGACAGCCCTGCTCACCTTGTTTAAACCATAGCTGGATCATCTTTGCAAAGAAATTCAGGGACAAAGGTCACACAGAATGGAAAGTTAAACTGATTATTTAGTTTAGGTTACATACAGTTTGTACTATCTGACTCTTTTTGTATTGCATAGCTTCAGCTTTGCTTTTTTTTTTTCACTTTTTCACTTTTCACTTCACCCTGTACAAAAAAGATTGCTGATCCCTGCAATACACAGTAATTCCATATCATCCTTTAGCAGCACAACATAAGTGTTAATCCACATCGACCTCCACTAGACCAGAAGAACAATTAATTATGCATACATAATTGAACAATTAAGGCACTTCTTCTTTCCCTAGGAGGAAAAGGGATTTTTACTCCTCATGGCATACCAGGGACTTCCCTGGCTCAGCCTGCCTCCTGTTGTATTTCCTTTGGCAGTTATTACAGTAACTTCCAGTTAGGACAGGGGTATCCTGTTCTGCTACCTGGAGGTTTTTGTCTGCTGCCAGGTCTGTTCCTGAGTAGGTGATATTCTGGCTTGGCTGCCATGGATCCCTCATGAACAGCGTCCCACTCCCGGAACTCATATCTGCTTCAGACATCTGATCTAACTGATGACGTACTTCCAGGTCAGACACCATCTCGGTGCTCCAAGGTGCTACTCCTGCAACTGCCGGTTAGGCAGATGATGTGGTTCCAGATGTGCCATCCTGCTTCCACCTGGGTGCACTGGCGTGGGCCTCATATCTTGTGTTTAAAGTACTCTAGCATTCTCAGCTGGAGCACTCAGTTGGCTCATTAGTTTTTTCGATTTGTTTTAAAGATCAGCCTCCTGAGTTTTTTTGGGGAAGTCAGGGCCTCTCCGTAGTCATCATTATCTTCATCTGATGTGCAAGTCCTGTCTGAAGGTGAACTTTAGGAGGGCAGCGATCGCCTTGAAGAGAGTTTATTCTATGGCATCCTCAGTCTGCAAAGCTTCTCTGGCATCCATTCCTGTTGTCAGAGCTTTGAAAATTTTGCCCTCACATCTATTCAGAGGTCTTCAGGACAGAGATGGGATTCTCAACAGGTGCTCGTTCGAGTATTAGGTTACTCGTAAGTGCTCGCTGCTCTGACGAGTATCTCGCCATGCTCGAGGAAATGGCATCTCCCGCATTTTGAATTTTTGGCGCCTATAAACTCAGCCAATCACAAGCCAGGAGACTCTGCGGTACACCCAGCATCACGTGGGGCCCTTACATGTCGATAGCAGGGGTTGGCTGGCCTGATCAGGTGACCCTGGAATATACTAGTGACGGCCCGCGGTGCTCGGCTCAGATGCTGTCTGGATGTCGTTAGGGACAGATCGGCTGCATTTCAGGGAGAGTGTTAGGGCCTGGATTTAGTTCTCTGTTAGGCAGGAGTGATATCAAAAGAACCCAACAGCCCTTCTAAGGGCTACAAGACACCTTTTTTGTCTCCTGGCTGGGCTGGCTGGCACTAGTAGTGCAGCTATCGCCATATATAACACTTTTTTTTTTAATTGATTTATCTCAGTGATACAAATCCATTTCATACAGCTGTGTGGAACCATTCTGTGTGTCACAGTTCAGCTGTCCACTCACCACAAACCACAATCCGTATTTTCTGTCCAGGTGACCCATACTGTACGTCACGTAATCAAATACGGTCTTTTGCTTTCACTGATACAGCTACATTAGAAAAATCTCTGTGCGACATTTGTCTGGGTTGCAGTCAAAATAGCCACAGTAAGCAGGGGCTGAGTTTGCTCTCTGATATTTTCTGCACGTCACATTAAAAAAAATATATATATAAAAAAAATTAAAAGAAATAGTTTTTTTTGTTTTTTTATCTCAGTGATACAAATCCATTTCATACAGCTGTGTGGAACCATTCTGTGTGTCACAGTTCAGCTGTCCAGTCACCACAAACCACAATCCGTATTTTCTGTCCAGGTGACACATTCTGTACGTCACTTAATTAAAAAAAGGTCTTTTGCTCTCACTGATACAGCTACATTACAAAAATCTCTGTGCGACATTTGGGTTGCAATTAAGCAGACCAAGTCTGCCTAATCTAATAGTTTCCGTGTAATTGCTCCATACTGCACGGTACATAATAACATATGTAATTTAGCTCTAACATATCCACCTATATACAAAGCACAATCCGTATTTTCTGTCCAGGTGACACATTCTGTACATCACTTAATTAAAAAAGGTCTTTTGCTCTCACTGATACAGCTACATTACAAAAATCTCTGTGCGACATTTGTCTGGGTTTCAGTCAAAATAGCCACAGTAAGCAGGGGCTGAGTTTGCTCTCTGATATTTTCTGCACGTCACGTTAAAAAAATAAATAAATAAATATATATATATATATATATATATATATATATATATATAAAATATAAAAAATAAAAAATATAAAAAAATTGTTTTTTTGTTGTTTTATCTCAGTGATACAAATCCATTTCATACAGCTGTGTGGAACCATTCTGTGTGTCACAGTTCAGCTGTCCAGTCACCACAAACCACAATCCGTATTTTCTGTCCAGGTGACACATTCTGTACGTCACTTAATTAAAAAATGTCTTTTGCTCTCACTGATACAGCTACATTAGAAAAATCTCTGTGCGACATTTGTCTGGGTTGCAATTAAGCAGACCAAGTCTGCCTAATCTAATAGTTTCCGTGTAATTGCTCCATACTGCACGGTACGTAATAACATACGTAATTTAGCTCTAACTTATCCACCTATATACAAAGCACAATCCGTATTTTCTGTCCAGGTGACACATTCTGTACATCACTTAATTAAAAAAGGTCTTTTGCTCTCACTGATACAGCTACATTACAAAAATCTCTGTGCAACATTTGTCTGGGTTGCAATTAAGCAGACCAAGTCTGCCTAATCTAATAGTTTCCGTGTAATTGCTCCATACTGCACAGTACGTAATAACATACGTAATTTAGCTCTAACTTATCCACCTATATATTTTCTTGTTCAGATTGAACAAGTTTGTGGGTTTCAGTACAGCAGGCCCATTTATTTATTTATTTTTTATATAATACACTTATATACAGAAAATGTTGAACCCCAGGGCTAAGGGTCGAGGACGAGGGCGTGGGCATTCAATTACTGCAGGGGGCAGAGGCTGTGGTCCTGGGCAGGATGGGACAGTACCTGTTGATGAGGGAGCAGGGAAACGCCGCAGAGCTACACTCCCTAGCTTCATGTCTCAACTTACAGGGACATGTGGTAGAGGACTGTTGAAACCACAACAGTGCGAACAGGTGATGTCGTGGATTGCGGACAATGCTTCAAGTAATTTGTCCACCAGTCAGTCTTCCACGCAGTCCACCCATGTTACCCAAGGGAGCACTCCTCTGGCTCCTCCACCTCAACCTCCTTCCCCCCAGTCTGCCCCCTCCCAGGAAAATTTGGAATGCGATCCGGCATACTCTCAGGAACTGTTTTCTGGACCCTTCCCAGAGTCACAAACCACTTCTCAGGTTGCTGCTGACCTCTTTCCCGATGCCCAAGTTTTCCAACTGTCGCAGTCTGTGGGTGATGATGATGACATTGTTGACTTAGTGGAAGAAGTGTGTAAAGAGGTGTCGGACGATGAGGGGACACGGTTGTCAGACAGTGGTGAAGTTGTTGTCAGGGCAGGAAGTCCGACGGGGGAGCAGACTGAGGAATCGGAGGATGACGAGGTGACTGACCCAAGCTGGGTTGATAAGTCGAGTGAAGACAGTGCTTCTGAGGCGGAGGCAAGTGCTGCACCAGAACAGGTTGGAAGAGGCAGTGGTGTGGCCAGAGGGAGAAGCAGGGCCAGAGCTGGTGCATCAGCAACAACTGTTTCACGTAGTGAAGCTCCCGTGGCGAGGCCTAGATGTTCGCAAGTCTGGAGGGTCTTTAAAGAAAGTGAGGATGACCGACGGACTGTGGTGTGTAACCTGTGCCACACCAGGATCAGCAGGGGTGCCACCACTACTAGCCTAACCACCACCAGCATGCGCAGGCATATGAGTGCTAAACACCCCACTCAATGGAACCAAGGCCGTTCACCTCCTGCGGGTCACACCACTGCTCCTTCCGCTGTGTCACTCGCTGCCTCTGCTAGTCAACCCCCTGCCCAGGACCCCGGCACGAGCACCTCCCGCCGGAAAACCACACCTTCGCCTCCACGATCCTCCACAGCGTCCACCAATGTGTCCCAGCGCAGCGTTCAGCTGTCTTTACAGCAGACGCTGGAGCGCAAGAGGAAACACAGTTCCACCCACCCACATGCCCAAGCCCTCAACGTCCACATCTCCAAATTGCTGAACCTGGAGATGCTGCCCTATAGGCTGGTAGAGACCGAGGCCTTTCGCAATCTCATGGCGGTGGCTGCCCCTTGGTATTCGGTCCCCAGCCGCCACTATTTTTCCCGATGTGCCGTCCCATCCCTACACCAGCACGTGTCACAGAACATCATCCGTGCCCTGACCAATGCTGTTTCTGAGAAGGTCCACCTAACCACGGACACGTGGACAAGTGCTGCTGGGCAGGGACACTATATATCACTGACGGCACATTGGGTTAACTTGGTGGAGGCTGGGACCGAGCCTGACCCTGGGGCCGCTCATGTATTGCCCACACCGAGGATTGCGGGGCCTACCTCGGTCACGGTCTCTCAGACGTACTATGCCTCCTCCTCCGACCCCTCCTCCTCCTCCAAATTACCATCCGTGGGCACGGCGCCTTCAGTCGGTAGCTCTAGGCGCAGCAGCAGTGCCGTGGGTAAGCGCCAGCAGGCGGTGCTCAAACTGCTGAGCTTAGGTGACAAAAGGCACACCGCCCAAGAGCTGTTACAGGGCATCACGGCGCAGACCAATCTGTGGCTGGCAGCGGTTCCTCAAGACATACCCCAATCTGTCTGATTTGCTCACCACGGTGCGCCGCATCTGTGCAAGTCGACCACAGATGCTGCCACTCTCAGGGCAGCGCAGCGCTGCCTACAACTGCCCGCTCACCGACTGTTGTGCGACGTGCCCACAAGATGGAATTCGACATTAAACATGTTATCCAGAGTTTACCAGCAGCGCAGAGCGATTGTAGACTTCCAGATGTCAACTTCCACCAGAACTGGTAGTCAGGTCACTCAGATTCCTCAAGTCTACAATGAGGAGTGGACGTGGATGTCTGATATCTGCCAGGTGTTGAGCAACTTTGAGGAATCAACACAGATGGTCAGCGGCGATGCCGCCATTATCAGCCTCACCATCCCGCTGCTTTGCCTGTTGAAAAACTCACTGCTCAGCATGAAGTCGGATGCTTTGCGCTTGTCACAAGAGACAGTGGAGGAAGATATGTCACTTGATAGCCAGAGCACCCTCTGGTCTGTTTCTCAGCGCGTATCGGAGGAGGGGGATGAGGAGGAAGAGGAGGAGAATGTCGGCGAGACAGAAGAGGGTACCAGTGCTCAGTCCTTCTTAACTCTTGAGCGTGTATGGGCTGAAGAGGAGGAGGAGGAGGAGGAAAATGGAAATGGAGAGTCAGGCCAGTGAGGAAAGGGAATTCTTGCGTGTTGGGACTCTGGCGCACATGGCAGACTTCATGTTAGGCTGCCTATCCCGTGACCCTCGTGTTAGAAGCATTTTTTCAAACACCGATTACTGGGTGTTCACTCTCCTGGACCCACGGTACAAGCAGAACCTTTTCACTCTCATTCCTGCAGAGGAAAGGAGTATGAGAGTGAATAAACATCAACAGGCCCTGGTGCACAAACTGAAACAATCCTTCCCATCTGACGCCGCTAGCGGCAGAGGGCATGGTTCTGTGGGCCAAGTAGCGGGGGAGAGGAGGTGAGCAGGCAGCTTGTCCAGCACTGGCAGGGGAATGCTCTCCAAGGCCTTTGCCGGTTTTATGTCACCCCAGCAAGACACTGTCACCTGTCCCCAGTCTAGGCAGAGTAGGGGGGAGCTGTACAGAAAGATGGTGAGGGAGTACCTAGCTGACCATACCAACGTCCGGACCGATCACTCTGCTCCATACAACTACTGGGTTTCAAAGCTGGACACGTGGCCTGAACTGGCGCTGTACGCCTTGGAGGTGCTGGCCTGCCCTGCCACTAGCATGCTGTCAGAGCGGGTATTCAGTGCAGCTGGTGGCGTCATCACCGATAAGCGTACACGCCTGTCAACTGACAGCGCTGACAGGCTGACGCTTATTAAAATGAACAAAGCCTGGATTTCACCGGAATTCAAATCTCCTCCGGGGGAAAGTAGCTAAAGATTTACATTACTTATGTATCCAATTCCTCTTCTCTACTCCTCCTACTCCTCCTCCTTGTCGTCTTTGCCTAACGCTGACCAAAAAAACGCCATTTTTTTAGAGGTCCAACTGGCACTCTTTTACCACAATTTTTCAGGAGGGCCCCCTACAGGCCCTCTCTTCAAACACTTTTTCCAGAGGTCCACCTACAGGCCCTCTCTCCAAACAATTTTTCCGGAGGTCCACCTACAGGCCCTCTCTCCAAACAATTTTTCCGCAGTGTCAACTTCAGACAGTGTAAAACAATGTTTTCAGGAGCGTCAAACAGACAGTCCAAAACAATTTTTCAGGATGCGCAAGTACCGACATTTAAAAAAAAAATTTTTTTGCTGAGGGTAGACTTTATGTACTCCGAAAAGAAAAAAATTTTTTGGAGGCTCAACAAAAGCCATTTCACTGCATTCTCAGTCGGACAAAGTCATTGGTGGTGTAACCGCCATGCTGTGTCAGGCTAAATTTTTGGGTGCTTCACCAGCTACCGCATACTAACTCAGTCACTCTGTTGTCACCGCCGCCATACAGGGCCACGAAAAATGTTTATCTGGTTCGCCTGCTCCCGCAGTGTCACTCGCTCACTCTGTTGTCACCACCATAGTGGTTTGCACTATAGCAGCCCAAGTCTGCACATTCCCCTTTTTATCTCCAAGTGATCTATACTGCACGTCACGTAATAAAATAGGTTCTTTTGCTCTCAGTGATACAAATCCATTTCATAAAATCCTTTCTTTCTCTTTAACTGATCTATACTGAACGTCACTTTTAAAAATACGTCTTTTTCCTCTCTTTCTCTCTCTCCAAACTATTTTTCCGGATAGGTGCCATATACGGTATTAAACTGAGAAGAATACATTGAACACATGCCACACTTGATAATCTCATAGAAGACAACTGTACCGGTTGATGCTAAATTTTTAAGTTGGGGTCCTGCGTCGTCTTCCAGCTCAACCTCCTTCCCCCCAGCCTGCCCCCCACCTACAGGCCCTCTCTCCAAACAATTTACCCGGGTAGGGGACGTATTAGATATTGTACTGATTTTTTTTTGGTTCTTCTTTTAATTGCCTCCTGCGATAGTGCGATAGACGGGAATGGAACCCGGGTCAACTGCTTGGGAAGCAGCTATGCTCACCACTTTACCGCCAACAGCCACAGCAACTGATAAGATCAGATACTAAACTTGATGTAAGCCAACATTTCGACAATCGATAACCCGAAACGGGTCCGCCGTCGAGCTCGGCGTTCGGCCACCCTGAGCATTTCACATACTCTGACCGAGTCTGACCCTGGGGCTGCTCATGTACTTCCCACTTGGAGGATTGCGGGGCCTACCTCGTTCACGGTTTGTCAGAATTTCTATGCCACTTTCTCCAACCCCTCCTCCTCCACCTTCGAATTACCATCCGTGCTTCACCTCCTGCTACCTCAGTCTGACTCGGTCACTCTGTTGTCATCGCCATACTGCGTCAGGCTAAATTTTTGGGTGGCTCACCTGCTACCTCATCTAACTTGGTCACTTGTTGGTGTCACCGCCATGCTGTGTCAGGCTTATGCCTGCATCGTGTGGCTGGGGATAGGAGAGCAGTGCCAGCATGGGCATGGGTGATGGACCTTCGTTGCACCTAGTTGGGTGCTTGCCTATATATTCCCACCATGCCAGCCATGGGTTGTACATAAACTAATAACAGGAAATACAAAAAAAATATTTTACAGGAGGGTCAACTGCAGACACTCCAAAACAATTTTACATGAGGGAGTGTCTCCCCGTCTGCCATCGTGTTCAGTCAGGCTGTCAGTAGGTACACCACCTCTGTCGTCCGCAGAAGCGGCCACTATGAGGAAGGCCACGGCAAGAACATCCCCTTTTCAATTGAGAGCAAGTGTAGAATTGTAGGAGGATGACACTTTTCTTCGGCAGTGGATTCACCTTCATCATTGCCAGACAACAGTTGGTGAAAAAGTAATTGGCAATGATGGAGAAAATGTAACGGTGCAGTGGACCGTCTGTGACGCAAAACCTATATATTCCCACCATGCCAGCCATGGGTTGTACATAAACTAATAACAGGAAAAACAAAAAAAATATTTTACAGAAGGGTCAACTACAGACGCTTCTAAACAATTTTTTAGGAGGGTCAACTTCGGACACTCCAAAACAAATGTTTGGGAGGCTCACCTACAGACATTTGACTGCTACCTCAATCTAACTTGGTCACTTGTTGGTGTCACTACGCTGTCACCATGATGTGTCAGGCTTATGCCTGCGTCGTGGGGCGGGGGATAGCACAGCAGTGCCAGCATGAGCAGTGGTGTCACCTGCAGGCGGTGATGGACCTTCGTTGTACCGAGTTGGGTGCTTCCCTAACATGTGATGGGCATGTGCCTCGCCTTTCTTGGTCTGGGTGAGCACAATTGCCCTGAGGGTAACCACCAGGCTGTTGCAGGAGAATTTGGGGTAATGGTGGGATTAGGCAGCCTCAGAGGCATCCATGCATGCTGCCCCTGCTGTTTCCTGTCCATTTCCGTGGTGTTTCCATCATTTTCTGAGGTTTCCAGGTTTTCACCCAGCCTTCCCTAGGCAGAGCCTTGGTCCCCTGCAAAAATGCTCGAGTCTCCCATTGACTTCAATGGGGTTCGTTACTCGAAACGAGCACCCGAGCATCAGGAAAAGTTTGACTCGAATAACGAGCACCCGAGCATTTTAGTGCTCGCTCATCTCTAATAAGAGTATTTTGAAAATCTCAGATCTTATTCCAGAAGATAAAGCGATAGGATTTGATACACTGCCAACTGTATATTCGCTCTATCCATCTGATATATACACATACTTAAGAGTTAGACACGCTCTTAATAAAATATCATGGCCAGTTGACAACCAGGAATCTTCTTTGTATAAATTATTGGCTTCTCTAAGGGAATCTCTTTTTGTTACAGAATCCTGATCAACTCAGGACCTGACCCACTTTCTTCATATGTGTCCAAATGGAAAGAGGAACTTAGAGAGTCCTTTTCTAAAGATCAGTGGCATAATGCTTTCTCCGCAATCTCAAAGTCATCCAGATGCATTAATCACTTAGAAATCTCCAGGAAACTATTATATCAATGGTATTTAATTCCCTCCAAAATATCAGCTATGATACTCCGGATAGATGTTGGAGATGCCAAAAATTTGGCTCTTTCTTGCATATATGAAAAATTGGCAAACTGCTATCATACATCTGTAGTTTTCCTGTAATTATGGATGCTCCATTAGGTCTTTTGAACATCAACTCCGATCAATTCTCTGTCTTTCATAAAACCATCGTCCTTCCCACACTCACGGCAGCTAGAGATCTGATCGTTCGCAATTAGAGAACTCCTAATATTCCTTCCACGCAGTCAGTTCTTAATAAAATTAATGAAAACTGTTGGCATGAGTCCATGATTGCCTCGTCACTTAATTCTGGTCTTTCTTTCAGGAAAAATTGGGACGTTTGGCTATCATGTAAATATAATACAGTGCGTATATAGAGGAGGGATTTTATATGTCTCAAACTGTATATTTTAAGTTACAGGCCCAGTAAGAAAGCTAAACATCACACGGCACCACCGGGAAGGCCGATAGTATCGGGAAGAGGTTCCTTGTTTAATAGAGTGGCCATTTTCTTAGATAAGATATTGCGTCCTTTTGCTATATCTGCAAAATCTTATGTTAAAGACACCCAAGAATTTTTGAATAAAATTAGGGATCTACGGATTCCGGAGGGGGCCCTGCTCGTGTCCTTTGATGTGGTCAGTTTATACACATCAATAGGACACGGGCAGGGTCTGGATGCGGTTCAACAATGCCTATCTACGACTGAATATACAATGGAATGCAGATCTTTTATCTTGTCTCTATTGGAGTTTGTGTTGACTAAAAATTATTTTCTTTTTCAAGATGAATACTACTTGCAGAGACGGGGGACCGCCATGGGGTCCAACG
Source organism: Rhinella marina (assembly GCA_900303285.1). Taxonomy (NCBI): domain Eukaryota; kingdom Metazoa; phylum Chordata; class Amphibia; order Anura; family Bufonidae; genus Rhinella; species Rhinella marina. The sequence goes on along the minus strand of ONZH01025648.1, from coordinate 24,274 downwards.
TAGCGCCAACTTACGCCAACATATACATGGCACACCTGGAGGAGTGCCGGTGTATGCCAGCCACCACTTCAGCCAAGTGCTGGGGTGGTGGCGGTATATTGATGATATCTTTTTGGTGTGGGTTGGCGCTGCGGGGGACCTCATGGAGTTCCACGCGTTTCTCAATACTATCGACACAGGAGTTAAGTTTACACTTACTTACTCCTCTGAGAAAGTTCAATTTTTGGATATGGAAGTATCTATTGACAACATGGGTTTAACTACTGATTTGTTCACCAAGACAACAGACAAAAACACTATTCTGAGGTATGATTCCCATCATCCAAGACCTATGATACGGTCCCTTCCATTTAGTCAGATGCTTAGGGTAAAAAAGTAGTACAGAATCCAGAGTTGATTCCATCTAGGCTGAGGGCCATGGGTAAAAAATGTATTCATAGGGATTACCCTAAAAAACTGATATCTGATTGCCTTGACAGAACAAATAAGATCACAAGAGAGAGAATACTACAGGGTCCTTTACAGACAAGAGAGAGTTTGCCTCGGATACCCTTTGTGTCTGAATATGGCATTGAATCGAACAAGATAGCCACAATCATTAAAAAACACTGGGGCATCCTGAAGAGCAGTTTTCCTGACATTACTGAATTTCAGACACTCCCGCTCTGTTCTTATAGAAGGCGCAAGAACTTGGGAGATAAGCTGGTGAGATCGGACATAGGTACTAAGAAAAGTACCTTTAGGGAATACTTTGGATCCTCACAACAAGGTTGTTTTCCGTGTTATAACTGTGTGAATTGTCCTTTAGTGGTACGTGGAAATGTTTTTTCACACCCGGCAGTGGGGATGCCTATCCAGATCAAACAATATTTGACTTGCGACTCATCATATGTGGTATATGTGTTAGAGTTTCCGTGCCACTTGTTCTACGTGGGGGAGACCACGTGGGACTTAAAGACTCGATTAAATCAGCATAGATATTCTATTAGGAAAAAGAAACTTAACCTTCCGGTTTCCAAACATTTTACTGAACTGAACCATACAGAGAATGACCTTAGGGTGAGAATCTTGGAACAAGTTCCGATTTTAAGAAGAGGTGGTGATAGACAGACATTATTGAGGAAAAGGGAATTATATTGGATATATACCTTGCAGACATTGAGACCTCATTGCATTTACTAACTACTCCTCATGTCTGTGAGGGATACATGTGTTACTATTGAAAAAATATACTTGTATTACATACATATTTATTTTGATCTTTTTCTATTTTAGGATTGGAAACTTTGGACATCCATGGCGGATCTCATGTTTTCGGATCTTGGTGAAGAGAATGGCATCTTTCTACTGCTATTATTTTTTATAATTTAGAGTTATTTTTGAATTCATGAGATATCCATTCAATGCAGCCTGAGCTTTATTTGTAGATTTGATATTGCTATATGTCAATGTATAATAATATGGATCCATGTTTAATTAGTAATAGCCCATGAATTGGGTTACAGTCTTGGACCATACAAATGTGGTACTAGGACCATTTTCCCTAACAGGGAACAGGTTTTCTTTGGAGTAATCCAGAGGAATCTGTTGTCCCATGGGACGTGAGCTGTGTGCTGAATTTGGCACAAGAAGTATTTGATGTGCAGAACCTCGCAGTGACGGTGAGGAGCAGCAAGAATTACTATTTGAACTTTGAGTCTCGCGCTGTAGGCGTGTCACCTGGTTCATACCCATCGAGCACAATAATAATATATGAAGTAATGTAATGGATCCGATATTGTTTACATCACTATGGAGATGATTACTCCCTTTACACGGGAGGCTTTTTACACGCAGGCGCATTGGGGAGATATGAACGATCGGGCCATCTTTGATATGGTAGAAAGCCCCGGGTCTGAAGACACGCATCTCGCGTGACTTCGGACGTCTTCGGCATGCGCAATTAGATTGCATGGTGCTGCTATGAGAGATACCAGAGTCTTGTTTAATGCGAGACTCTGGAGATCCTTGGGCATGCGCAGTGAGAAGGATGCGACGCCGTTTACCCACGGATACCGAACATGAGGTCTGTTAATGAGATGGATCCATTGTATATATTTTAAAATCTTAATTATCACGATGATCACCTGGCACAATTACGTAGTATTTTATGAAATACACAAGATATCGCTATTAAGAAGTCACTTTAGGGGCGATTATATGATATATAAAAATCATGTAATACTAATTATATATTTTGATCATGTTTACTGTTTAGATTTGAAGTTGTAAAGGATGTTTTTATGTATTAATTATGCAATGTAATCAGCACTAAGCACTTTATTGATGACACTATTTATACTATGGTTGTAACACATGTTAACACAGCTTGAAAAAGATTGCAGTGAGCAATTGAAACGTTGCTGATGGGTGAATAAACCACTTGTTATTGAGGAACTTGGAGTGCTGCCTTCCTTTATTTATATATAAACATCACACCAATACATAGAAAGCTCTACTAAGCCACTGTATGCTAAATATGGAAATACATGTAATACATGATTGCAATATGCAGGCTTTTCTTGTATTGATCCACTGGAATGTTATTGTTATTACTATAACTAGATTATTATTAATAATTAGAGATGAGCGAGTAGTGTTCGATCGAGCTGGTATTCGATCGAATACTACGCTATTCGGCGTACTCGATTTCGTTCGAGTATAACGGCGATGGCGCACTTAGAATTCGTTTCCCCTCCCACCTTCCCTGGCGCTCTTTTTCCACCAATCACCATGCAGGGGGGGTATGACAGGCACGCTGAGCACGCTGGCATCGCGAAAACGGCATCTACATGGATTGGCTGGAAAAACCATGTGACCTCGAATATTAAAAACTCAGCTCTTCCTGCTTGTACGCATATGCTGCGTGAACTTAGTCAGGGACAGAGGCTGGAGAAGGGAGAAACAGGTTTTAGCTGTTAGAGACAGGCAGGAGCATGATTAAAAGCCCTTATCAGGGCTACTATAGTGCAGTACAGTGATAGCTTTACTACAATATAGACTTTACAGAGAATGGCTGCTGTATTCAGGGATAGCAGCTGGAGTAGGGACAGAGAGAGGCATTAGTGGTGTATTAGGTGCTGTGCTACATACCAAACTATATTTGGCACTACTGCTGTGTACCTTGAACTATAAAATATATAGGCCTTATAATTGGCAACTGTACTGTGCGTTCTCTTGCAAACTAATTTAAATACCTGGTGTTAATACCCACCGTCTGAACAGTTAGTACACGGCTGTGTACCTTGAACTATAAAATATATAGGCCTTATAATTGGACACTGTACTGTGCGTTCTCTTGCAAAATAATTTAAATACCTGGTGTTAATACACACCGTCTGAACAGTTAGTACACGGCTGTGTACCTTGAACTATAAAATATATAGGCCTTATAATTGGCAACTGTACTGTGCGTTCTCTTGCAAACTAATTTAAATACCTGGTGTTAATACCCACCGTCTGAACAGTTAGTACACGGCTGTGTACCTTGAACTATAAAATATATGGGCCTTATAATTGGCAACTGTACTGTGCGTTCTCTTGCAAACTAATTTAAATACCTGGTGTTAATACCCACCGTCTGAACAGTTAGTACATGGCTGTGTACCTTGAACTATAAAATATATAGGCCTTATAATTGGCAACTGTACTGTGCGTTCTCTTGCAAACTAATTTAAATACCTGGTGTTAATACCCACCGTCTGAACAGTTAGTACACGGCTGTGTACCTTGAACTATAAAATATATAGGCCTTATAATTGGCAACTGTACTGTGCGTTCTCTTGCAAACTAATTTAAATACCTGGTGTTAATACCCACCGTCTGAACAGTTAGTACACGGCTGTGTACCTTGAACTATAAAATATTTAGGCCTTATAATTGGCAACTGTACTGTGCGTTCTCTTGCAAAATAATTTAAATACCTGTTGTTAATACCCACCGTCTGAACAGTTAGTACACGGCTGTGTACCTTGAACTATAAAATATATAGGCCTTATAATTGGCAACTGTACTGTGCGTTCTCTTGCAAACTAATTTAAATACCTGGTGTTAATACCCACCGTCTGAACAGTTAGTACACGGCTGTGTACCTTGAACTATAAAATATATAGGCCTTATAATTGGCAACTGTACTGTGCGTTCTCTTGCAAAATAATTTAAATACCTGTTGTTAATACCCACCGTCTGAACAGTTAGTACACGGCTGTGTACCTTGAACTATAAAATATATAGGCCTTATAATTGGCAACTGTACTGTTCGTTCTCTTGCAAACTAATTTAAATACCTGGTGTTAATACCCACCGTCTGAACAGTTAGTACACGGCTGTGTACCTTGAACTATAAAATATATAGGCCTTATAATTGGCAACTGTACTGTGCGTTCTCTTGCAAACTAATTTAAATACCTGGTGTTAATACCCACCGTCTGAACAGTTAGTACACGGCTGTGTACCTTGAACTATAAAATATATAGGCCTTATAATTGGCAACTGTACTGTGCGTTCTCTTGCAAACTAATTTAAATACCTGGTGTTAATACCCACCGTCTGAACAGTTAGTACACGGCTGTGTACCTTGAACTATAAAATATATAGGCCTTATAATTGGCAACTGTACTGTGCGTTCTCTTGCAAACTAATTTAAATACCTGGTGTTAATACCCACCGTCTGAACAGTTAGTACACGGCTGTGTACCTTGAACTATAAAATATATAGGCCTTATAATTGGCAACTGTACTGTGCGTTCTCTTGCAAACTAATTTAAATACCTGGTGTTAATACCCACCGTCTGAACAGTTAGTACACGGCTGTGTACCTTGAACTATAAAATATTTAGGCCTTATAATTGGCAACTGTACTGTGCGTTCTCTTGCAAACTAATTTAAATACCTGGTGTTAATACCCACCGTCTGAACAGTTAGTACACGGCTGTGTACCTTGAACTATAAAATATATAGGCCTTATAATTGGCAACTGTACTGTGCGTTCTCTTGCAAAATAATTTCACGGCTGTGAAGGCAAAATATTGTAACCAAAAAAAAATAAAATGCGGAGGGGGGCTAGCAGAATAGGACTAGGAATAGGACGTGGACGAGGACGGGGGCGCGGAAATGCTGTTGGGGGCCTTGTTGAAGCCAGTGGGGATACAATGCGTGCTGGTGAGGGTCAGCCAGGATCCCGCTCATCCAGAATCCCTGCCTTTATGGGACAGTTAAGCAGGGGGCGGGTTACACCGCTGTTGAGGCCTGAGCAGGTTGAACAGGTGGTGCAATGGATAGCCGATAGCGCTTCCACACAGTTGTCCACCAGCCAGTCATCCACACAGTCTCACTCTGACCCTCCTTCCTCCACACCTGGCCAACAGAGTCATCCCACCATTGACCCCTCCCAGGAGCTCTTTTCGGGTCCTTTTTCAGATGTGCCGGAAGAATCCCAGGAGCTAGCAGAGGAATTTGTTTGTAGTGATGCCCAAACACTTGAGTTTTCGCCATCTCCTGCTGATGTGGACCCTGAGCCAGCATCTGTTATCATGAGCGATGATGATGATGAGACGCAGTTGCCATCAAGGGAGGCTGTTGGAATGTCCAGTGGGCAGCAGGAGGAGCAGAGTGAGGAAGTGGAAGAGGAGGTGGTGGATGACGAAATGACCGACCCCACTTGGCCAGGGGTGATGTCCAGCGAGGAAAGCAGTGGAGAGGTGGTGGTCTGCGCAGCACCGAAAAAGGCAGCAAGAGGCAGAGGGATGTCCAGAGGCAGAGGGATGTCCAGAGGCAGAGGGATGTCCAGAGGCAGAGGGATGTCCATAGGCAGAGGACAGTCCAGACAGAGAAGTGAGGCCACAGCCAGCAGGGCCGAAGCTGTTCCCGGCAGCGGGCAGTCGCGCGAAGCTCCCCATCGAGGCCTCGTACTTCTGTGGTGTGGAGATTTTTTAATGTTTGTGCGGATGACAAACTGAGCGCGGTTTGCACACTCTGCCACTCAAAACTGAGTAGGGGCTCTGAGAAGAGCAATATGACCACCTCAGGCATGCGGCGTCACTTGGAATTCAAGCACTGGGCTGAGTGGGAGAGAGCAAACGCAATACAACCTGCGCCCGGTCTTGCTGCCACTGCCTCTTCCCCTTTGTTGTGTGCTGCCACTGCGGTCCAGACCTCCAGCCAGGACACCTCCACATCTGCCTCTGCCTCGGCTACTTTGGGGCCTTCTCCTTCAGCCTCCCCTTCCCCCGCCTCTTCGCCTGCACCTTCACACTCCTCGTCCCAACAACTGTCCATCTCGCAGGCGTTCGACCGCAGGCGGAAGTACGCCTCGAGTCACCCCCAAGCCCAAGCCTTAAACTGCCACATCTCCAAACTGCTGGCCCTGGAGATGTTGCCGTTTAGGCTTGTGGAGACGCAGGCCTTCCGCGACCTGATGGCGGCTGCCGCACCTCGCTATTCCGTCCCCAGCCGCCACTACTTTTCCCGGAGTGCCGTCCCCGCCCTGCACCAGCACGTGTCGCGTAACATCAGGCGGGCCCTGAGGTACGCAGTCAGCGCAAAGGTCCACTTGACCACCGACTCGTGGACAAGCGCTTGCGGCCAGGGACGATACATTTCTTTGACGGCACACTGGGTGAATGTTGTGGAAGCAGGGACGGGGTCGCAAACAGAGACGGCCTACCTACCACCCCCGCCCAAGATTGCCAGCACGGGTTCTGATACACCCCCCTCCTCTTCCTCCTCCTCTGCCTTAACATCGCCCTCAGCCGCTAGCTGGAAGCGTTGCAGCACTGGCGCGGGGAGACGTCAGCAGGCGGTGCTTAAGCTCATCAGCTTGGGCGACAGGAAGCACAGCGCCCCAGAAGTGAGGGACGCCATATTGCAGCAGACGGAGATGTGGCTGTCGCCGCTGCAGCTAGGACCAGGCATGGTCGTGTGCGATAACGGCCGTAACCTGGTGGCGGCTCTGGAGCTTGCCGAACTCAATCACGTACCATGCCTGGCCCACGTTTTTAATCTGGTAGTCCAAAAATTTCTAAAGACTTACCCCAACCTGGCAGAGCTACTGGTGAAAGTGCGGCGCTTGTGCGCTCACTTTCGGAAGTCAACTGTAGCTGCTGCTAGCTTAAAAAAACTCCAGCAACGCCTCCATTTGCCTGAACATCGGCTGTTGTGCGACCTGCCGACTCGCTGGAATTCCACCTATTCCATGTTGGCCAGGGTGTGTGAGCAGCAGAGAGCATTGATGGAGTACCAGATTATGAATCCACGCGTGCCTCCAACTCAGCTCCCTCAGTTTGCCAACCACGAGTGGCCATGGATGGCAGACATATGCGATGTACTGCGTATCTTTGAGGAGTCCACCAAGAAGGTCAGCAGCGAGGACGCTATAGTGAGCGTAACCATCCCGCTCCTATGCGTCCTTAAAGAATCGCTCATCGCAATAAGGGAGAACGCATTGCACGCAGAGGAGACGGGGGTAGGAGGAGACGCAACGGAGCTACACAGTCAGACCACACTTTTGTCTGCTTCTCGGTGGCAGTTGCAGGAGGAGGAGGAGGATGAGGAGGAGGAGGACGACGTGGAGGTGGCTGTGGAAGAGGAGGAGGATGCTGGCGGCGAGGGTAGCAGTCAGGCTGTGTGCGTCCCATTGGTTCAGCGCGGATGGGGCGGAGAGGAGGCGGAAGAGGAAGAGGAGGAAATGGCAAGTGATCCTTCTGGTGGGGGCAGTGAGGTCATGCCTATTCAGAGTCTGGCACACATGGCTGACTTCATGCTGGGCTGCTTTTCCCGGGACACACGTGTTGTCCGGATAGTGGAGAACAAACTGTACTGGGTCTTCGCAATCCTGGACCCCCGGTATAAAGATAACGTCTCCTCTTTTATTCCGGTAGAGGAGAGGACGAATCGATTGCTGGAATACCAGAGGGAACTCGTGCAGAACATGATGGAGATTTTCCCACCCACCATCGCTGGCGGCAGAGAGGAGAGGGTCTCCCAGAGTCCCTCAACATCGATCAGGCCCACAGCCACCAGGGGAACACTCTCCAAGGTGTGGGACACGTTCATGGCACCCCCTCGTGCAACTTCCATCACTGCGGGGCCCGCTATCAGCAGGAGGGACAAGTATCGGCGGATGTTGCGGGAGTACCTGGCAGACCGTACCCCTGTCCTCCCCGATCCCTCGGCGTCCTACACTTACTGGGTCTCCAAGTTGGACACGTGGCTGGAACTGTCCCTGTACGCCTTGGAGGTGCTTGCCTGCCCTGCCGCCAGCGTGCTATCAGAAAGGGTGTTCAGCGCAGCCGCCTGTCAACCGACAGTGCCGACAGGCTGACGCTAATCAAAATGAACAGCAAGTGGATTGACCCGGACTTTGCTTCTCCAACAGTGGAAAGCAGCCAAAAGTGAAGTGCCATCTGTATGAAGTGCCATTTCCTCCTCCACCTCCTCCTCCTCCTCCTTAACCGCCGTAGAATTGCTCCGTAAATAAGAAAAATTTATATATTTATGGCTCACCTCTTGGGCCTCCACAAAATGTTTAAGAGGTCTCACCTCTTGGGCCTCCACAAAATGTTTAAGAGGTCTCACCTCTTGGGCCTCCACAAAATGTTTAAGAGGTCTCACCTCTTGGGCCTCCACAAAATGTTTAAGAGGTCTCACCTCTTGGGCCTCCACATAATTTTTAAGAGGTCTCACCTCTTGGGCCTCCACATAATTTTTAAGAGGTCTCACCTCTTTAGCCTCCACACAATTTTTAAGACGTCTCACCTCTTGGGCCTCCACATAATTGTAAGAGGTCTCACCTCTTGGGCCTCCACATAATTTTTAAGAGGTCTCACCTCTTGGGCCTCCACAAAATGTTTAAGAGGTCTCACCTCTTGGACCTCCACAAATGTTTAAGAGGTCTTACCTCTTGGGCCTCCACATAATTTTTAAGAGGTCTCACCTCTTGGGCCTACACATAATTTTTAAGAGGTCTCACCTCTTGGGCCTCCACATAATTTTTAAGAGGTCTCACCTCTTGGGCCTCCACAAAATTTTTAACAGGTCTCACCTCTTGGGCCTCCACAAAATTTTTAACAGGTCTCACCTCTTGGGCCTCCACATAATTTTATCAAGGTCTCACCTCTTGGGCCTCCACAAAATTTTTAACAGGTCTCACCTCTTGGGCCTCCACAAAATTTTATCAAGGTCTCACCTCTTGGGCCTCCACAAAATTTTTAACAGGTCTCACCTCTTGGGCCTCCACAAAATTTTTAACAGGTCTCACCTCTTGGGCCGCCACAAAATTTTAACAGGTCTCACCTCTTGGGCCTCCACAAATTTTTAACAGGTCTCACCTCTTGGGCCTCCACATAATTTTATCAAGGTCTCACCTCTTGGGCCTCCACAAAATTTTATCAAGGTCTCACCTCTTGGGCCTCCACAAAATTTTTAACAGGTCTCACCTCTTGGGCCTCCACAAAATTTTTAACAGGTCTCACCTCTTGGGCCACCACAAAATTTTTAACAGGTCTCACCTCTTGGGCCTCCACATAATTTTATCAAGGTCTCACCTCTTGGGCCTCCACAAAATTTTATCAAGGTCTCACCTCTTGGGCCTCCACAAAATTTTTAACAGGTCTCACCTCTTGGGCCTCCACAAAATTTTATCAAGGTCTCACCTCTTGGGCCTCCACAAAATTTTTAACAGGTCTCACCTCTTGGGCCTCCACAAAATTTTTAACAGGTCTCACCTCTTGGGCCTCCACAAAATTTTTAACAGGTCTCACCTCTTGGGCCTCCACAAAATTTTTACAGGTCTCACCTCTTGGGCCTCCACATAATTTTATCAAGGTCTCACCTCTTGGGCCTCCACAAAATTTTATCAAGGTCTCACCTCTTGGGCCTCCACAAATTTTAAGAGGTCTCACCTCTTGGGCCTCCACAAAATGTTTAAGAGGTCTCACCTCTTGGGCCTCCACAAAATGTTTAAGAGGTCTCACCTCTTGGGCCTCCACAAAATGTTTAAGAGGTCTCACCTCTTGGGCCTCCACAAAATGTTTAAGAGGTCTCACCTCTTGGGCCTCCACAAAATTTTTAACAGGTCTCACCTCTTGGGCCTCCACATAATTTTATCAAGGTCTCACCTCTTGGGCCTCCACAAAATTTTATCAAGGTCTCACCTCTTGGGCCTCCACAAAATTTTTAACAGGTCTCACCTCTTGGGCCTCCACAAATTTTTAACAGGTCTCACCTCTTGGGCCACCACAAAATTTTTAACAGGTCTCACCTCTTGGGCCTCCACATAATTTTATCAAGGTCTCACCTCTTGGGCCTCCACAAAATTTTATCAAGGTCTCACCTCTTGGGCCTCCACAAAATTTTTAACAGGTCTCACCTCTTGGGCCTCCACAAAATTTTATCAAGGTCTCACCTCTTGGGCCTCCACAAAATTTTTAACAGGTCTCACCTCTTGGGCCTCCACAAAATTTTTAACAGGTCTCACCTCTTGGGCCTCCACAAAATTTTTTAACAGGTCTCACCTCTTGGGCCTCCACAAAATTTTTAACAGGTCTCACCTCTTGGGCCTCCACATAATTTTATCAAGGTCTCACCTCTTGGGCCTCCACAAAATTTTATCAAGGTCTCACCTCTTGGGCCTCCACAAAATTTTTAACAGGTCTCACCTCTTGGGCCTCCACAAAATTTTTAACAGGTCTCACCTCTTGGGCCTCCACAAAATTTTTAACAGGTCTCACCTCTTGGGCCTCCACATAATTTTATCAAGGTCTCACCTCTTGGGCCTCCACAAAATTTTATCAAGGTCTCACCTCTTGGGCCTCCACAAAATTTTCCATGAGCCTCTGGCCAGCCCACGGCCTCTTCCTGCCTTTTGCGGTCCTACGCATCCCTCAACATCCCCACTGCTTTACCTGCTAGACATGACACTGGGCCAGGTCGGGTCACTGACATCTCAAGCGCCAACAATTTGGGCATTTTAAGGCTTCTGCATGTGTTTGAGTTGTTTTTACATTTTAAAGAAGACATGTCTGACCACATCTCACACACACACACAATGACAATTAGGGGTGGGGTCTATTTGCTTTCCCCCTTGCCTATGCCATCTGTGGTTGTCATAGGCAACGTGATTTTAAGGGGTGCAGAATTTTATCTTCTTTTTTGTCTAGTATGGCTTGGGGTCCATGGCAATGTAGAGGAAAGAAGGTTTCCTTGTATGGTCTCACTTTACAGAGAGGTTATATTGTCTTTGGAGTGTATTGTTGAGAGGCTGTGATAGTGGCGTAATAGTGCGACTTGGGCGCGTTATATGCACCCAGACATGCTTCCCCTGCTGTCCCAGTTGCATTCCAGCAGTGTTGGCATCCTTTTCTGAGGTTTCAGGGTGGACTTGGTGACCTCCAAGTGGTCGAATTGAGATTTCCAAGTGGCGAGCATTTTTTTCCCATAGACTTTAATGGGATTCGATATTCGGTCGAATAGTCGAATTTCGCGGTCTATTCGAATCGAATTTCGAACTTTCGAATATTTCACTACTCGCTCATCTCTATTAATAATATGTTTTTTATTTATTTTTATTTACATTTTACAAAATTACATAAAAAAAATTACAAAAAACTATTTCTGAGACAATTGTACTTATTCTAAATCTGTATTTTTACAGTTTACAATTTTGCTTAAAGGCACGTTGTGCCTCATTATTCTGTACCTTTGTATAAACCTTCAATAAAAACTAAAGTTACAAAAAAAAAAAAAGAAATGTAGAGAAATGAGACCTGAACCATTGGAAGTTTCAACCAGGTGCAGGATGAGAGTAAGTAGAGCACAGAACCCATAGGATGGGAGGCCTTCCAGCCTAAACATGCTGAGTTCAAGTCTAGCATCTACTGCCTTCAGATAGGATTAGGAATGTCCTTTGCATATCTCTCCCAGGATACCACAGGGGCATCATGATCATCACCTGCTCTATAGTAACTCACATATGTATAATACCAGTCTTTCAAGATGGGGAAAGCACGGACAAGAACCAAGGTACCCCATAGCAAAGTGCAGAACACCTGTATAACCAAAGACAAACATAAAAAGCATAACACAGAAAGAAAAAATACTATGATACCTACTCTTACAAAGTAGAGAATGACAGCACAAAGAGTATACCACCCATACAAACAAAACATTATCTTTGAACAGCTGAATGGCAAAGTTAAGTAACCTCACTTCAGTGGCTAGCTACTCCAGGCCAAAAGGTCCTATATCACAGCATAGCATATAAGAAGAGCTTTTCTAAATGTGAGGCCCTGGGGGATTCTCTGCTTATTTATTATTTTATTAGGGAAACCTTTTGACATACTAGGTGATGATCTACTATTGTAGGCTAAACACAACCTCAACTTATTTCTGGGAAAAATATATGCAAATTATCATGTCTAACATCTGCTGCCTTCAGGTAGACTTAGGAGAGCTAATTTGAATATCTTTCCCACAATACCACAGGGGCTTCACCTAGACTTCAACACCATGAATAGGCTTGGGAAAGCTAATTTGAATATCTTTCCTACAATTCCACAGTGGCATGGCTCAACTGACAACACCATCCATATGCACGTACTGCAAATTTTTCGGGCTCTCCCTAATGAAAAAGAATGCCCCTTTAAAGGCACATATATATGGATGAGAAACACAGGCTTGTGTAGCAGAAGGTCTCTGTCTTCTCTCTCAAAGTTTTATCATTATGAATGAAGAGCAGGTGATAGACATCATTACTACTGTAAGTTACAGAGCATTATTCTTGATTTCTAGGAAGAATCTATGCAAATTATTAGGAGAGCTTATGTGAATATCTTTCCCACAATGCCAGATGTGCAGGCATAATAGTGATTGTCCATCAGGGGGAATCCACAGAAAGGAGACCTGAGCCCTTGTTATGTGTCACAAGGTCTAAAAAAATTGCCAGAAACTGAGATACACAGATAACCATGAAATGACACCTGCACCATTGTAGTAGATAACAAAGTCTACGCAATGTGTACTAAACTGAGATCCAGAAAAGAAAACAGAAAACATAATACGATTTCTACAGAAATGAGCCCTGAGCCCTTGTAATATATCACAAGTACGGATGAGCGAATCTATTCGCCGTTTTGTAGATTGGTATCGAATCTTGGAAACTTTCAGCTGCGAAGCGAACCCGAATTTTACGAGATTCGCTCCGTTAGATTCGAAAATGTTCTCAAGGCTTTCTACGCATTCGCTACGTACTTGTCCGATAAATTGTACGCTAATGCTACGTATACGCTAAGTTACTTTATATGCTGATGTGTACGAATTCAGTTAATTAGCGAACTTTTACTGTTAGTTCATTATTCGGGCGGCAAAAACCCGGGAAGAAAGCGGTCACCTAACCTAGTGGGCAGGGCTTGCTCTGATTGGCTCAGGCTCGGTAAGCCAGTGACGCATCACTTCTGATGCGACTGCTGAGACGAGCAGAAGCACTGTTGTGAAGTTCTGAGAGACTGAGACCTGTGTGTTGTTGAAATTGGGTTGAAAATCATCTGGGAATCCATATTACACTGCAGGGATACTGCAGGGCTAGTAATTAATCAGACAGGGAGAGAGACAGGGACAAAGCCAAAGACCAGCTGCAGGGCCACAATGAAGTGAAAAATGTCTGGAATGGATAATCAAACGAGGTCCAGTTCCGCCCTCGAGCTCTAAAAAAAAAGGAGAAGGTGGCACAGGGAAGCAGTGCCAAAGGACCTGTAGCTGGAGCTTCTACTTGTAGAATTCATAATAATGGCCACTGTTCTATTAGGCTAACTCACAAAGGAGCAAAATTGTAGTGGAGGAGAAATTGGATGAGGTTGTGGAGTGGAGGTCACAGCCAGATGAGCTGCTGTCATCTGCTGATACAGTATCCATATGTAGCCAGGGGTCAGACTCCTCCTGCTCCACTATTCCGCTCCAGCAAATCCCGTCATTTCCTGCCACCTCTCGGGCTTCAGGGCTCCCTCCTAGTGGTGTCCCTTCTGCAATTTATTAAAAAAAAAAGGCCACTGAATCCCACCGCATAATCCGGTGGCTATAGAGGACAGCCTCCCTGAGGATTTAATAGAGGGCAGTCAGAGTTTGGACTTTTCGGAATTGTTGGTTGGTGGGGAACAGCTTAATTCGCAGTCCGAAAAAAGTGGTGGAGAGGAGTCTGATGACGAATCTGATGTGTTAGACCGGAGGACCTGGGAAGCGAATGGGGCTGGTGAGGAGGGTTTGATCTCCGAGGAGGAGGGTGGTAGTAGTAGTGGCAGCAACAGAGGGCAGAGGCAAGTTAGGCCCAGGGCCAGTCCTTCCTTGGGAACTAGCTAGACCCCAAGTATAGTGGGGCCAGCACCAGGGTGTAAGCATGCAAGGGCTACAAGCTTGGCCATCTGTGGAGGGCGCACGTTGGGTGTGTGGAAGTATTTAACCACTCTCCCAGAGACAGCAGTATGGACATGTGTAATTTGTGTAAACAGAAATTGAGCCATGGGAAATCCACAAATGTAGGGACCACTGCTCTGTGGAACCATCTGAGGCGGTGTCATGCCGCCAATTTAGAGCAGCGCATTAATACTGAAGAGCTGGTTACTTCTCCCGGGGTCCCTTCTGTCAGGCAGGCCGCATCCAGGGCCATAGCTCAGCTCGCATCCAGGGGTGTAACTAGTACATGCACCTCATCGCCCACTGCGTGCATGTCTCCACCTCCTCTTATTCGCCAGCCGTCCATTGCCGAGTGCGTGGCCAAGAAGCAGTTTTATGCCACAAGTAATCCGACAGTGCGCAAACTGAATGGTCACCTGACAAAGTTGCTGGCCGTGCAGTTTCAGCCGTACCAGCTGGTTGACTGCCCAGCTTTTAGGGAGCTAATGGCTTGCGCTCGGTCACGCTGGCAGGCCCCTAGACGGTATTACTTCTCCAACAAAGCTATCCCCGCCCTTTACTCCCACGTAGCAGACAATATTGGACGCTCCCTGCAGCTGTCTCTCTGCAGCACCGTGCACGTCACAGTGGACACCTGGAGCAGTGCTTATGGCCAGGGGCAATACATGTCCTTTACTGCCCACTGGCCAAATATATTTAGTGGCAACAAGTTAGGAACCCCCCAGCAACCGGGCCAATTGCTGTTGGCACCTCCACGCGCTTTCCAGCCAGAATTGCAGGAGACCACCCAACAACTATCTGCTTCCGGCTCCACGGGCAGTCTGCCAGCTGGAGCGTCAGGGCAGAGAGTTACCACCCCCTCCTTCATATCACATGTGCCAGGTGAAACGCTGCCATGCAGTGTTAGACTTAATTTGTCTTGGCAGTAGCAGCCACACAGGCCAGCGCTTGCTACATTACATGAAGCAACAAATAGCGCACTGGCTGTCTCCACGCCAGCTGGAAGTGGGCAAGGTTAGTGAGTGACAATGGGACAAATATAGTGGCAGTGCTGAACCTAGGTCAATTCACACATGCTCCCTGTATGGCACATGTCCTAAATCTAGTGGTGCAGAGATTTCTCAAAACATTCACCGGCCTGCGCACTGTGCTGGCAAAGTCGCGGAAGCTTTGCACTCATTTCAGCCATTCTTATGTATCTCGCCACACTCTGCTGGAACTGCAGCGACAGAACGGTCTTCCGCCACACCGCTTGATAGGTGACGTGCCAACCCGGTGGAATTCCACTCTTCATATGTTGCAGCGGCTCCTTAAGCAGCGTAGAGCAGTAGATGATTTTGTTCAGCAGCAGCCAGAATCTTCCACCATAGGGAGCAGGTGCGGCTTTGATTTCCGTCAGCTGGTCCGAGATGCCTGCACTGTTCTAACGCCCTTTGAAGAAGCCACTAAATTTGTCAGCCGGGACAGCTGCGGTGTGAACGACGTAATTTCACTAATATTTGTGCTGGAAAAGATACTGACGCTCAGGCAGCAGGGGGCAATGGGGGAAGAAAATCCTGGCCATCTGTCTGCACGCCATCCTGTCACTGTAGGGGAGCCCCAACGCCAAAGTTCCCTTGCGGTGCAGGAGGAGGATGAGGAGCTTCAGTTAGAGGAGGAGGAGGAGGATTTTAATGAGGATGATGGTGTTGACCAGGAGGAGGAGACACAGCTGGAGGATCTGGAGAATGAGGATGATGAGACTTTCAGAGTGTCTCAGAGAGAGAGGCTGAGATGGAAAGAACTGGCTCCTTGGGCACGCTGGCCACGATGGCGAGCTGTATGCTCACATGCTTACGCACTGACAGGCGTATCCTAAAAATAAGGCAGACAGACGAATACTGGCTGGCGATGCTTCTGGACCCGCGGTATCAATCCAACATGGGGGATTGTTTTCCTTCCCAAGAAAGGGAAGAGAAATTAGCATAATTGCGGGAGAACCTATGTAGTAACCTGGCCACAGCTTTCAGCCAGCCCTCTTCTCAGACCCCCTGGACTTCTGGGCAGGCAGATTACAGCAGTGGCCGGAGCTTTCCCACTATGCACTACATAGTAACATAGTTTATAAGGCCGAAAAAAAGACATCTGTCCATCCAGTTGGGCCTGTTACCCTACAAGTTGATCCAGAGGAAGGCAAAAAAAAAAACCCTGTGAGGTAGAAGCCAATTTTCCTCACTTTAGGGGAAAAAAAATCCTTCCCGACTCCAATCAGGCAAACAGAATTACTCCCTGGACCAATGACCCATCTCTAGTAAGTATAACCTATAAAATTATTACACTCCAGAAATACATCCAGGCCCCTCTTGAACTCTTTTAGTGAACTTACCATCACCACCTCCTCAGGCAGAGGAGTTCCATAGTCTCACTGCTCTTACCGTAAAGAATCCTTTTCTATGTTTGTGTACAAACCTTCTTTCCTCCAGACGCAGAGGATGTCCCCTCGTCACAGTCCAGGGGGTAAATAGATCATGGGAGAGATCTCTGTACTGACCCATGATATATTTAAACATAGTTATTAGATCTCCCCTCAGTCGTCTTTTTTCTAAACTTAATAACCCTAATTTTAATAATCTTTCTGGGTACTGCAGTCCACCTATTCCAGTTATTACTTTAGTTGCCCTCCTCTGAACCCTCTCCAGCTCTGCTATGTCTGCCTTGTTTACAAGAGCCCAGAACTGTGCACAGTACTCCATGTGTGGTTTGACTAGTGATTTCTAAAGTGGCAGGACTATGTTCTCATCACGGGCATCTATGCCCCCATTATCTTATTGGCCTTGGAAGCAGCTGTCTGACACTGGTTTCTACAGCTTAGTTTGCTATTCACTAAAATTCCTAGGTCCTTTTCCATGTCAGAGTTACCCAATGTTTTACCATTCAGTATGTACTGGTGACTTGCCTTATTCCTTCCCATATGCATAACCTCATCTGCCACTTCTCTGCCCAAGCCTCCAGTCTATCCAGATCCATCTGCAGCAGTGTACTGTCCTCTTCTGTGTTAATTACTTTACACAGTTTAGTGTCATCTACAAAAATTGATATTTTACTGTGCAAGCCTTCTACAAGATCATTAATAAATATATTAAAGAGGATAGGGCCCAATACTGACCCCTGTGGTACCCCACTAGTGACAGTGACCCAATCTGAGTATGTGCCGTTAATAACCACTCTCTGTTTTCTATCACTGAGCCAGTTACTTACCCACATACAGACATTTTCTCCCAGGCCAAGCATTCTAATTTTATATACTAACCTTTCATGTGGTACCGTGTCAAATGCTTTGGAGAAGTCCAGATATATGACATCCATTGATTCGCCGTGGTCAAGTCTAGAACTTACCTCCTCATAGAAACTGATTAAATTGGTTTGACATGACCAATCCCTCATGAAGCCATGCTGATATGGAGTTGCTTATTTTCATTGAGGTACTCCAAGATAGCATCTCTTAGAAAACCTTCAAACAGTTTACCCATGACAGATGTTAAACTTACCGGCCTATAGTTCCCGGGCTCTGTTTTTGGACCCTTTTTGAATATTGGCACCACATTTGCTATGTGCCAATCCTGTGGAACCCCCCCTGTGAGTATAGAGTCCTTAAATATAAGAAATAAGGGTCTGGCTATGACATTACTTAATTCTCTTAGGATATGGGGGTTTATGCCATCCGGTCCTGGCGATTTGTCTATTTTAATCTTTTTAAGACGTCGCTGTACTTCTTCCTGGGTCAGACAGGGCACTTTTAATGGGGAATTTACTTTTATATTCTGCATTTCATCTGACAGTTTATTTTCCTCAGTGAATACAGAGGAGAAAAAAATATTTAGTAGCTTTGATTTCTCCTCATTGCTCTCTGCAACTCCCCCCTCATTACTCTGTAAAGGGGCCAACACCTTCAGGTTTATACTTTTTACCATTTATATAATTAAAGAACATTTTAGGGTTAGTTTTACTCTCTTTGGCGATTAATCTCTCGGTCTCTAGTTTGGCTGCTTTTATTTGTCTTTTACATATTCTATTTTTTTCCTTATAGTTTTTCAATGTTTCCTCACCACCCTCCTGTTTTAGTGATTTAAATGCTTTCTTTTTGTCATTTATTCATTTATTGCTTTCTTTACAGTTTTATTTATCCACATTGTTTTTTTCTTGTTACTTAACCTTTTATTCCCATAAGGTATGTACCTCTCACAATTAGATTTTATGATGCATTTAAAAATATCCCATTTTGTGGCTGTATTTTTATTTTTGAGGACTTTATCCCAGTTAGTTAGGCCTATGGCCTCTTTTTGTTGGCTAAATTTTGCTTTTTTGAAGTTTGGTATTTTTGTTCCTCCCTGAAGAAATGCTCTTTTGAATGACAATTGGAAGGTTATTATTTTATGGTCACTATTTCCCAGGTGTCGCCCAACCTGCACATCTGTTGTTCTGTCAGGTCTATTGGTTAATACTAAGTCCAGTATGGCTGTCCCTCTAGTTGGGTCCTGAACCAGTTGGGAAAGGTAATTGTCTTTGGTTATTTCCAAGAACCAGTTTCCTTTATGAGATGTACAGGTTTCAGTTTCCCAGTCTATATCTGGGTAGTTGAAGTCCCCCATAATAACGACCTCATTATGATTTGCCGCCTCATCTATTTCGTTTAGAAGTAAATTTTCTGTGGACTCTGGTATATTAGGTGGTTTATAATAAAGAACTATTAGTATTTTATTATTGTTTTTGGCTCCATTTATTTCTACCCACAGTGACTCCACATGCTCATGTCCCTCACTTATATCTTCACGGAGTGTGGGCTTTAGACAGGACTTTACATAAAGGCAGACCCCTCCCTCACTGCGGTTTTGGCGACCCTTTCTAAACAGACTGCAACCCTGTACGTTAACTGCCCAGTCATAGCTATCATCCAGCCATGTCTCAGTTATTCCCCCTATGTCGTAGTCCTTCCTACTTCCAGTTCACCAGTTTTATTAGCTAGGCTTCTGGCATTAGTGTACATACAATTAACACTAGGGCTTCTTTCCTGCCCAGCCACAAGTGTCATGTCAGAGAGGGTTTTTAGCGCCACTGGGGGGGGGGGTGACACCCAAAAGAACCAAACTGTCACCTGGCAGTGTGCAAAAAAACACCTTTATAAAAATGAATAAAGGCTAGATTACATCGGAATTTCATACCCTTCTTGCTGAGGCAGATAATTAGATCAGGCCTTGCAGAGCAGAATAGTCTGAGTGTCTTCCCACTGTTGCTGTCAGCTGGCCCATAACTACCAAACGTCTTGTGTCATGTCAAAGGCTGTGTGAACCCGAAGTCTTCAAACCAAAACCCTTTTAAAAACAAAAAACTGTTGTCTACCTCCGTCTACGTTTTCTACGCTTAGCAGGAGAGTAGCTGTTGTTATACACCATTATTACTAATAGTTCTATTTAGTATTCTTAAATTTGTTTTGGAGCCTCAGCCTTTACTCCCCCCTCCAAAAAATATATATATACAAATATAAATATATATACATATAAAACAAAAAAAATAAAATTCAAAAATAAAATTTTTACACTGTTGTTACCTCCGCCTACTGTTAGAAGTTACATTAGCCAAGATTGTTATACTCCACCGCAGTTTGTTGTATTTACTAATCACTCTCTGCTGATATACCCCGTCCCCCCACTACTACTGGCCGGGGCACCCATAAAAAGACCATATATAATTTTCGATGCCTATCTTTACAAGGTAGAATGTACAGGCTTGTTGTCCAAACAAGCCAAGCCTTTTTCTTTTACTGTAAATTGTAATCCGTGCACCGGAGTGTGCGTAATTTATTAATACTTTGGCCGGCAGACACCGCTGTGTTCATTAATACGGGAAAATAGCCGTGGGGCAAGCCCTATCTTCTTCACACTATGTCAGGAAGGTGTTAAAGGTTTAACAAAACACTCAAAACACAGGTTTTACAAGAATATTTTAGTAATAAATAATAACTTTTAACAAATAATAAATAATATAATAAACAAAAGAAAGGAACAAAAAAAAGGTTACGCCGGCCTTTGCCGACGTCTGGCCATCATCTCCTGCAGCTCTTGGAGCTCCAGTTTCAGGCGGCGAATAAGCCAGGAGGCAGCGTGGAGCCTGGCCCCGAACCGGCATAAGGCTGCCTCCACCTCAAAGTCAGTGGGGATATCTGTACGGTGGAAACAGTAATATACTTAGTATGATCGAGTTAAAGTGGTTGTCCCACAAAAAAAAATTCTAAACTTTCAAACCAGCACCTGGATCAGAATACTTTAGCAACTGCATGTCATTATATATTTGGTACATGTACTGGAGCGAGTTATTCAGTGACATGTATCTGTATTGAGCCTTTTTTTTCTTTGAACTGCTCACTGAGAAGACCACACATGGTCAGTTTGGGATTTGTACTTACTGGACACCCATACTGAGTGGTCTTCCCATGGTCCAGGGGAAAACTGCTCCCTGATGGTTGGAGCTACAAAAGATAAAACATACCTTTAGCATATTTTGATGACAGAAGGTCCACCCATTACACTTTTTATTTTACCTACCTTCTACCTCTGGAAGTTGAGCTGGTGGTGGGGTCCTCTCTCGCTGGGGTGGAGGAGGGTGAGAGGTGCTCCTCTGTGGTTCAGCAGCTGTCAAAAATCATTAAATAATGGCATTTACATTCAACTCTAATGAACAGTTGTAGCTTCTCATGTTGATATGTCTGAATAGTTTGGGGCCCACACCGCCATCAACATGTCCACAAAAAGGAGGTCATAGAGGTGGTGATCCGAGGCCTGCTACATCGGTGTAGGACTGTGCGGACCCCGGGTCAGATACAAGGCCGATGGTCAGATCTCAAAATAAAAACCCCAGAGTGTCTAAAGGAGATACTGGAGGAGATAAGAAGGGGTAAGTAACAAAATATTTGAAAAGTAAAATCATGTTAATAAATTAGTGTACTGTATTGTATATATACCAGTCAGCGTTGCCAACCGTCCACAAATTTCTGGACAGTCCGTAAAAATAGGCAACTTTTTTCCTATGTCCGTGAAAAAAATAGAGGTGTCCGTGATTTTTTAGAGGCTGGTGATACTAGATTATTTTGGTGGTAATTATCATCATTTTACAGCTCACAGTAAATGGTGGTAATGAGTTCTGATCAGTATATTGAGCTATAGACCTTTATTACTTTATATTTATCCTTCATTATGGTTTTCAACTTTTTCCTTAAAAAATATTGGCCGTCCATGATTTTGGGATAAGTTGTCCAAAGTTGTCCAGAAAAAAAAATTGTGGTTGGCAACCCTGATACCAGTGCCAATAATGAAAACCGTATACATTATTCAGTGACATGTATCTGTATTGAGCCTTTTTTTTCTTTGAACTGCTCACTGAGAAGACCACACATGGTCAGTTTGGGATTTTTACTTACTGGACACCCATACTGAGTGGTCTTCCCATGGTCCAGGGGAAAACTGCTCCCTGATGGTTGGAGCTACAAAAGATAAAACATACCTTTAGCATATTTTGATGACAGAAGGTCCACCCATTACACTTTTTATTTTACCTACCTTCTACCTCTGGAAGTTGAGCTGATGGTGGGGTCCTCTCTCGCTGGGGTGGAGGAGGGTGAGAGGTGCTCCTCTGTGGTTCAGCAGCTGTCAAAAATCATTAAATAATGGCATTTACATTCAACTGTAATGAACAGTTGTAGCTTCTGATGTTGATATGTCTGAATAGTTTGGGGCTGGAGGATCCCATTCCTAACTACTAGTGCTCTTATATCACTGCAACTGCACTCCCACGTAGCTTGGATTAAAAATAAATTAAATATGTTTACACTTACTAGAAGCTGTAGGTAACTGTATGGGCCATCCTGCCTCGAAGGTGACCATGGTGACGCTGTCGTTTACGGTTATCTGCAACATAAAAACGTACACATTATATGATGACTCTTTTTAATACTAACACTGTATACTACTATGAAGATATTATGGGTGAGAGGAGGGCCATATCCATTTTTTATAATATGGATGGTATATACGGTTTTCGTTATTAGGCTAGCACTGGTACATATACAATACAGTACACTAATTTTTTAACATGTTTTTACTTTTCAAATATTTTGTTACTCACCCTGCGGTATCTCTGCGTGGATCTCATTAAGCCGCTCTGGGCACTTGAACTTCAGATCGGACCATTTCTGCTGGATCTGGCCCGGGGTCCGCACAGTGTCGAAACGATGGCGCAAGCCTTGGATCACCTGCTGCACTATCTCCTTCTTATGCTGGCTCGGATGGCGGTGTGTGCCATCATAATCCTCTCTGTCCATCTGCTTCACCATGTATTTAAGCTCTGCAGAGCTAAAGACAGAGGATCGCCTGGATGCCATTTGTAAAACATCGCTCTGCCTCTGAGGAGTGCACGCCGCGGCCTAGCGTTGTGCGTGCCTGCGTATTACATAATCGCTAGACAATAGTACGCTGAGGATTCGTAAGCAATTTGTACGCTCATGCGTACGTGTTCAAAGAAGTTGCGTACCTTTTAAAACTGAACGTTCGTTATTAGTGCGCGAATGTTCGCAAAACACCACATAATAACATATGATTTGTACGCAGATTCGCCGAATAGATTAGTGGGATATACGAATCTTATGAAAAGTTCGACGAATATTCAGCGAAGCGAATTTTGAATGATTCACTCATCTCTAATCACAAGGTGCAGAACATTTCCATAAACCGAGAACCATAAATGAATCTAGAAAATATGGGATAAAATCCACAGAAAGGAGACCTGAACTCTTGTCACAAGGTCCAGAAAATATCTATAAACTGAGATCCAGAAGTGAATCTAGAAAATAGGGATGAGCGAACTTTTGAAAAGTTCGGTTCGGTGAATTTTACTGAAGTTCGGATTCGTACGAACCAAAACTAAAACGAACCTTGCTATAACGGCTGAAATTGCTGCAACAATAATGGGAGTCTGGTAGGGTATAGTTTCGTTTACTTGCAGTTGCTATTACAATGAAAAAAGTTTAAAAAATCAAAGTGACTTCAACAACGGCAACGCAAAATATACGCATATTTGAGAATTTACACTAATGCGTACGCTAATGCGAACATTCCTACTCAAGTAATGAACATGCAGTGTAGCGTTGTCAAAGGTACGCTACTTAACTGAATATGTACGCATTAGCGTACGCATACACTGCGTCTGCGAACATTCCTACTCAAGTAACGAACATACAGTCTAGCGTTGTCAAAGGTACGCTACTCAACTGAATACGTACGCATTAGCGTACAAATCTTTAGCGTACTATTCGTACGTACGTACGCACGCACGGCGTAGAGGCATAGCGATGGCAAGACGAGCAGCTGCGTTTAGCTCTGATGAGCTGAAATACATGGTCCGTGTTATGGACAGGGAGAAATATGATGGCCCACACCGCCATCAACATGTCCACAAAAAGGAGGTCATAGAGGTGGTGATCCGAGGCCTGCTACATCGGTGTAGGACTGTGCGTACTGTACAGTGTACTGTATTGTATATATACCAGTCAGCGTTGCCAACCGTCCACAAATTTCTGGACAGTCCGTAAAAATAGGCAACTTTTTTCCTATGTCCGTGAAAAAAATAGAGGTGTCCGTGATTTTTTAGAGGCTGGTGATACTAGATTATTTTGGTGGTAATTATCATCATTTTACAGCTCACAGTAAATGGTGGTAATGAGTTCTGATCAGTATATTGAGCTATAGACCTTTATTACTTTATATTTATCCTTCATTATGGTTTTCAACTTTTTCCTTAAAAAATATTG
>ONZH01025647.1:0-50396 GCA_900303285.1 Rhinella marina | reverse complement strand
AAATGCCCCCAGTGCCAGTAAGAAATGCCCCCCAGTAAGTGCCCCCATGTGCCAGTAAGAAATGCCCCAGTGCCCTATGTGCCAGTAACAAATGCCCCCAGTGCCCCCATGTGCCCGTAAAAATGGCCCAGTGCCTGTAATAATGCCCCCAGTGCCAGTAAAATGCCCCCAGGTGCCAGTAAAAATGCCCCCAGTGCCAGTAAAAATGCCCCCATGTGCCAGTAAAAATGTCCCAGTGCCAGTAAAAATGCCCCCAGTGCCCCCATGCCATAAATAAATGCCCCCAAGTGCCAGTAAGAAATGCCCCCACGTGCCAGTAAGAAATGCCCCCAGTGCCCTATGTGCCAGTAACAAATGCCCCCAGTGCCCCCCATGTGCCAGTAAGGAAATGCCCCCAGTGCCCTATGTGCCAGTAACAAATGCCCCCGGTTCCCCCATGTGCCAGGAAAAAATGGCCCCAGTGCCTGTAATAATGCCCCCAGTGCCAGTAAAAAATGCCCCCATGTGCCAGTAAAAATGCCCCCAGTGCCCCCATGTGCTAGTAAAAATGCCCCAGTACAAGTAAAAATGCCCCCAGTGCCCCATTGTGCCAGTAAAAATGCCCCCAGTGCCAGTAAAATGCCCCCATGTGCCAGTAAAAATGCCCCCAGTGCCCCCAATAGAGCTCCGGTCCGTGCTACAATAAAAAAAAATTAACACTTATACTTACCTCCATGGTGCTGGCAGCGATGCGATGCAGGCCTTTTCCGGCCTGTGTCCCGCGCTGTACGGCTCAGGCGGCACGATGACGTCATCGCACCGCCTGAGCCGACCTCTGATAGGCTGCAGGCCTAGTGCCTTCAGCCTATCAGAAGAACGGGCAGGGGAGACGCCTCTCCCTCCCCTGCCCCACAGTACAATACAGGCATCTGTATCGCCGTCCTCAGGAGATATGGAATCGCTTATCTCCCTCTGCCCCGCCGCCGCCCCCAACTGTGCGCAGGGCTGCGCCGCACCTGGCTAATTGGCGGTGCGGCCCTGCAAGGGGGGGCATTTGCCAGAAGTGCCAGACGGCCAGTCCGGCCCTGCATGCGAGGTACAGGACCGGATCTAGCTTTGTTAGAAAGAGATTATCATGTACTATATGATCTCTGATTTTCATTTTTTACATTATTTGTGTGATAACTCCTTTAGGTAAAATGGCTTGATATTAAAAAAAAAGTATGAAATAGAGCTGTAAAGGGCCCCTGTACAAAGAATGTGCCTGTCTGCCCCACCCCCTCAAACCACACATTGTTCCCATTATGTTTATTTCATAGTTGCAGTTTGAGCAGGGGGGGGTGGTTCTGAGTTTGCCATAGGCAAGGATTAATACATAGGGATGTGTGGCAGCAGAAGGAAGCAGAAACACCAAATTGTCAGCTCCCTCGATCCTGCAGGAGCAGGAAGGGGTGATCAGGGGCATCAAAGATGGTGTAGACCCTTCAGCAGCAGCACTTGCTGTAGTCCTCTGTGCACTGGTCTGGTCCTGGATCTGGAATGCACAGCAGCAGTTGATGTCGTCTGTGCACTGGTCTGGACCTGGATCTGGAATGCACAGTAGCAGCACTTGCTATAGTCCTCTGTGCACTGGTCTGGTCTGGACAGGACCTGGATCTGGATCTGGAATGCACAGCAACAGCACCTGCTGTAGTTCTCTGTCCACTCTTCCACTTGTAAAGATTCCTGGCTAGGCTGACTGATGCTTGTCCATCACCAATTGTCAGCCAGTCACAGAGGTGCTCAAAAAGGCGTCTCTCTGTGATTGCCTCACAGGATGAGGTACAAGTGTCAGTCACAAGAACATAGAGGACCAGTGGTATCAGTGTTATCTGTTGGGTGGAGCCAGAGGGGCTTGCTGCTGTGGCACCAACTGCTGTGCCTGACTGTTGGAGCCCAGCACAAGCTATTGCGTGGTG
Organism: Rhinella marina; assembly: GCA_900303285.1. NCBI lineage: Eukaryota > Metazoa > Chordata > Amphibia > Anura > Bufonidae > Rhinella > Rhinella marina. The sequence goes on along the minus strand of ONZH01025647.1, from coordinate 48,459 downwards.
TGCCAGGCTTTTTTCCTCTGTCCTCCTCATTTTCCTCCCAAGCCCATACAAAGACGCTAGTAACAAGTGTCTGCAGGGTAGACGGAGGGGGCCTCCGCCGACTGTGAAGGTGGTTCATGGTGTTGCAGTGTAAAGTACTGTGGCAGCGGCCCCATTTGCCCTGTCTCCTCTTTCACGTTGTCCCCCATGTTTATTTTTTTCTGGTACATATTAACTGCAAAGAAAAAAGGGGGTCAGTCAGCACATCCCAGTGTGCAGGTGCATGCTGCCATGATTAAATGCACAAAGGAAAAAAAATACAATGCAACAGCACTCTGCAAACCAAATAAAGTACAAAAATGCCATAATAATAGAAATACTCTGGTGCTAATGCTACGCTTATTTGGTAAATTCGAGATTCTTGGCAAATATATTTTGTACAAAATTATTTGGGCCCGTCTGCCAAACGTCAAGGCGATCTCTGTGAGACGGAAACCTAACACTAAATGCTACCTGTTACAGATGTAGCAGCCCTAGCGATCACTGTTTTTGCATAGCGTTGCTAACAAATCGCGACTTCTCCTCTTTCATTCCTTTCACTCGCAGTAAAAGTACACTAATTAAGTGAATTGGTACGCATTAGTGTACAATGCGTAAGCATTAGCATACAAATGCGTGCGCAGTAGCGTACAATGCATAGCATTAGCGTACGAATATGTTCGCATTAGCGTACAAATCATCAGATGCGTACTCTATTTACGATATTTTCTGGGTTCACGCGATTCTCCTGTGATTGCTAGTGCTGCTACATCTGTACGTATGTGCCATAGCTACTATAAAATTCAGGGAGTGCAGGTTCCATATGCATGCTGGGTTCACTCTCTTTTTTTATCATATTTGGTGCCTGGTGCCAGAATGGCCTCCATTAAATCCAGTGAATGCAGATACCAACATGCATGCCAAGCCCACTCTATACCTCACCTGGTGCCAGATGGCTACCACTGAATGCAATCAGAGTCGACTTTATATCTCTCCTGGTGCCAAAAGGCTTCCAGTGAGTGCAGGGAGAGCAGGCTACAGCTTTATACTTACACCAATTAAAATCAGCCTATGGGACAGACAGGCTGGTCAGGAGTGCACAACTAAATAGAGTAGCCACACCTCCAGTACAAACTGCAAAGAAAAAAAGGGGTCAGTCAGCACATCCCAGTGTTTATTTTTTTCTGGTACATATTAACGGCTTTGTTACTGGAATGTTTATCTCCCTTCTCTCAAGGCCAGTTTTTTGTTATAGCAATGGGCCTATCTAACTGTAAATAACTAATTTCTGAGCCAGCATGTACATGTATTTGATATTATTTTTCAAGAGACACCTTAGACCTTTTTTGTTCCATTAGATGATAGATATAATATTTTTAAAAATTATTTAAGAAAAAACTGTGAAAATTATGAAAAAAATTATTTTTCCTTTCTTATAATTTTTTTTCTATTACAACAGGTTTCAAAATAAAACATTTCAAAAACTGTTACCAAATGCTTGTACACTGAAAATGGATGTAAATTATCTACTGGCTGGGCCCCCCCCCCCCCCCCCGCAAAACTTCAAAAGACTGGAGTATATTTTGGCGGTCTATTTTTCTATTGCTGGTTGTATAACACCGTAATGCCAGAAAACTGTTGTACAGCGCCAAAACGTTACAACAACCCCTTTCAAAGTTACTTTCTTATATTGTTCCCCTAAGGCAGGGGTCCCCAAACTACGGCCCGCGGGCTGCATGTGGCTCCCTGAGGCCATTTATCCGGCCCCCGCTGCACTTCTGACCACTCTGACCTGACGCTGCATGCCGTCAGGTGACAGTGCAGCATGGGCAGAGAAGACAGAGGAGCGCCGGACCCAGAGCGGAGCCGCTGTGCAGGAGAAGTAAAAGAGATTTTTTTATTTTATTCTGATGGGAGCAGAGTGGGCTGATCTGAGGTCTGATGGGGGCACAGTGGGCTGATCTGAGGTCTGATGGGGGCACAATGGGCTGATCTGAGGTCTGATGGGGCAAAATGGACTGATCTGAGGTCTGATGGGGGCACAGTAGGCTGATCTGAGGTCTGATGGGGCACAGTGGGCTGATCTGAGTTCTGATGGGTGCACAATGGGCTGATCTGAGGTCTGATGGGGGCACAGTTGGCTCATCTGAGGTCTGATGGGGGCACAATGGGCTGTTCTGAGGTCTGATGGGGCACAATGGGCTGATCTGAGGTCTGATGGAGCACAATGGGCTGATCTGAGGTCTAATGAGGGCACAATTGACTGATCTGAGGTCTGATGGGGGCACAATTGGCTGATCTGAGGTCTGATGGGGGCACAATGGGCTGATCTGAGGTCTGATGGGGGCACAATGGGCTGATCTGAGGTCTGATGGGGGGACAATGTTCATATGTGCAGTGTGCATAGGGATTTGTTCATATTTTTTTTTATAGTCCGGCCCTCCAACGGTCTGAGGGATAGTGAACTGGCCCCCTGTGTAAAAAGTTTGGGGACCCCAGCCCTAAGGTATTCCTCTTGGGGAAATTTGGACATTTTAAGGTTTTTTTTTACATTTTTTTTATAAATGAAAAAATATGAGCGTTACAACAACCCCTTTCAAAGTTACTTTTTTATGTGGTTCTGTTGTTGTTCTTTTATGTTGTTCTTTTTTATCTTCTTTCTGACCTTACTGCCAATTTAATCAGAAACAACAAATTTAGTATCCCTTTACAAAGAGAGCATCAACCATCAACCTATCATTTTATTTAACTATATCAGTTAATTGGGTTCAGTCAACACAGCAAATCAGTCTAATCAATGGACAATTCTTTCTTAGAATTAGCGGCTCTATAAATCTCCTTTAACCTCTTAGCATGTTCCACTTCAGCAGCCACCCAAACCATACCATCCTCATCATGGCATGTGCATAGCATGATCTTTTTTTCTCTTTCTCAATAAAATCTGCTCCAATACATTCTACAATGGAAAACCTCTTTTCTTTTTTCTTCAAACTCAGGGATGGTTAGCTAAGGTGCAGACCATTGAGCGGCGAGGTGGCAGCCATCTATATGCATCCGTTTCACATACCACATACACATCATCATTTTTCGATTGCTTGATACTTGCCAAGTGGGTTGCTACTCTTTCAGTATGTTATAGACCAGCCAGTTTTTAAATCTGTTTAAACCTTTGTTAGTGAAGTTAGGACACAAATTACAACATAATGAACATAATGGGGCAAAGATGTAATGCTCAGACTTTACTCAATAATCCAATCCTGATTAAACAATATCCAAGTGAGTCCACACCACCTTTCCTCTCACTATGTGGATTATTTGCCAATTCTATAATATCTCATTATTCTGCAAACTTCATAAGCATTAAGTATATTATCAATGTAAATATGTTTGGCTTCACCAATGTTAGAATGGTGAACACAGCACTCAGTAGGGACCATCAAATCTGGGATCCAAACTTTTCCTTTATATAAACTAGGTACTAGTCTTTGGCCCTGATTTATCATACCATCACTCCAGAATTCTGGCATCAAAAAGTCGCAAAATAGGGCTTTCGCGACTTTTTTGCGCAAAATTGTGCGACTTTTTGCATGTGTACACCACTCACTCCAGTTTTGTAATATGGGTGGAAAAGTGGGTGTGGTTAGCTATGTTAATGAGTTTCACTCCAGATTTATCATAAAGTCGCAAAATAGTCGCAATCTCACTCCAGGAGGAGGGTGGAGTAGGAAAAGTGGAGGAGCTTCTCTAGACAGAAGTGTTAGGTTTAAGGAAAAGCCACATTTATCAAATAACCTGTGACATTTGATAAATGTGGCACAAAGTACTCCAGCGCAGACTGAAGCAAAACTGACTTCAAATATTCTCCTAATGATAAATTCCCCCCTTTGAGTCCAGATCTGAAAAAGAATCACACACCTGTTTATGTTCAACAGTCAGAGCTGACCTATACGGGTTCCTACCACTTTAGGAAAGACAAAAAGTGTCAAAAGGCTTGTTCTACATCCAGTATTTATCTACTTACTACCTCAGTCAGTATCTTCTTTTACTCTTGCTTTTACTACAGGCCAGGTGTTTCCTGAAAAATAGATCACCATAGACAATGACATATTCATGCTTCCCCACCCTTGGAACCTTAATGCAGTCCATCTGCAATCTCTGAAATAGGCAAGATGGCCTAGGTATACGCCTTTCTGGAACTCTCAAAGTTCTTCCAACATTATTACAGGCACACATCATGTAACCTTGGACAAACCTGGTGGCAGCGCTGCTGGACTCCTGGAATTCCCACCATCTCTCCTCCTGACACATACATCAACCCATGTGCTGAATTCATCATCAACGGGCAGCGTGCACTTCAGAAGACACCATTTTACCTACCCTCCAGAGCTTGTCATCACTCATTGTTCTTACTTTAGAGGTCTTCTGGGCCTGGGTTGGCAGAGTCACATAAACCTTAAGTTGGCTTCAGGTAATGGCTGGAGGTCTGCAGTTATAGCAGTTTAATCTCCCAACTTGTTGTATTTTCCTTTTTTTTCTTCTTCTGCACAGCATCAGGGCATAAAACAACTCTCACACACTCAGCACTCTTCATGGGTTTCCCATGGATCCAACAAAACCTCTGCTCCCCCAGATCAGACCATAATCATGGAAGATACCAAAGGCATATATAAACTCTATATGAATGTTAGTTATCTGACCACAACCATCTTACCAGCCTCAGTGAGTGCCTTCAGCTCTACCTCCTGTACTCACATTACAGAAGGGAGTGGTATTTGGGTGACAACATCAGTTTAGGCACTGACAGCATATCCTGTCTTCTGTGTGATCCATCTATACCATCTATGAGAGAAAACTCAATATTTGACAAAGTTATCAATCAGATCTGAATGTACTTGCTCCGTAGTTTATATGACATCTAAACCTTTATGTAGTCTGGTAACCCAATCTCTTATCAAAATGCAGAAAATCTTCTGTAGACTCAAGATGCTGAATCTTGAAGTGCTGTATCTCCTCCAGATCTCTGTGTTTATGGCCCACGTGACTGTCATAAAACAATTCTCTTAATACTTTTCAAACGCTGTTACTTTTTTCAAACAAATCAAATGCTCCCATCATGTTCAGAAAATGAAACAAAATAATCAGAAAATAAAAACCAATCGGAAAACCTTATCTATCATCTAGTTTTCACTGACAGATTAAATATTTGATGACACAGTTACTTCAGACATTTCATTTGATTTAACCACATATTATTATACTATTTGATGATTTTGTTTGCACACTTCTTATAAACACACTTGTCTGAATACCACATTAATAACATTTTTTAAACAAACCAATCTTATTGTCTTATTTTTTTTTCCACTTGCACGCTTATGCAACTTGTTAAAATTAAATAAACCGATTTCATTTTTTTTTCTCTTTCTCCAACTCTAGTGACATATCACGCTATACCTGTTTAGGGAGGAACACAAGAGGCTGTCTCTGTATAATATATGCTTCTCTTTTAAGTCTCGAATTCTATGTCACTGTCACAACACCCTCTGTCGTCTGGCAAAATGTAATTTCCCCTTTTTGTTCAGTTCTAGCTAGATGTTTAATATGAAACATATAACGATTACGAACAAAGACAGACACGGGCCCATCACACACTACGCACACAAACAAATACAGTATGCATTGGAGCTCCAATAAAAACTCAAAAAATATATGCATGACTCCATGAAAAGTTTTCAGCACAGAATCAATAAAAATGATATTTTGTGCAGATCTGCCGAATACGTATATATATATATTAGGATTTCTTGGTCTTTTTCTTCACTCCTAAAAAACAGATGAGGCACAATCCCCACCAAATTAAACATTTGGGAAAAACAACAGGCTTCCTTGACGTCCATTTATTCAGGCTGCAAAATAGAACTCAAAAAATCTTTAGTTTGCAAACAAAATGAAAAATAATGTGCACATAATACCAAATGTAAAAATGAGATTATCTTTTACCATGTGGATTTTCTTTACCCCAATTCTAATTTTTTCCTTTTTTTCCTTTCCTGGATATTATTACCAAACTTTGAGATTTTTAACTTTAAGTTCTTATAGAAAATCTTCTTTCACAAAAGAAACAAACATCATCCATACTCCCTCTTTTTTTCACGCGTCTACTTATAACCACAAAGTCTGGGAAAGAAGCCAAGCATACTCAAGCAAATCAAAAGTTTTGAAACTTTAAACTTCACTTAATCATTTTTTTCCTTTAAAGACAGTTTTTTTTACTATTCACTGAATGCACTGATAAATCACTAATGGCAGCAGTATACACTGACACATCTTCTTTTAAATACTACCACTACTAGTATACACTACCACATCTGCCAAAACAATATCTGAAATTGCAATTCTACATTATCAAATAATGATTCTTCTCGGTCCATCCTCCTCTTCTACAGAAATGGTACATTTATGACTATCGGGGACCCCACAAGAGACGGAAGACAAAGACGATTTAATGCCGTTTAAGTCCCTCTCAAAGCAGCAGCCAGTACTTCCCCTTTTTTCCACTCCACTCATTTTTAACTCTTTCCTTTGCTTTTTAAAAGTAAAAAAAAAAAATATATATATATATATATATATATATATATATATATATATATATATATATATATTCCCTTCCCAATTCTTTCTCCATCATTCTCTTTATGCCATCTTTGAAAACCACTGCTCCCCAGCCTCTCACCTTCTCCACCTGCTCTTACCTTCTTCACCTGCCTAACCTTCAACGAATGTGCTGCTTCTCTTACTGCTGAACTTTCCAGATTTAAACAATCATCTTTTGACATGCCTGCTCTTTTGAATATTCTGCTTATATCTCTCACTGCCCCTCCTCCTCTTCTGCCTCTCCATGATATCCACCACACTCACCTCCCTCCCTGAGGGTCGCCCCTTTTTCAGAGCTTTTAACTGTCTGATCTCCATTGGAGAAGAGTGGATCCGTCCCTTCTCCCACCACATGCGAATACACGACTCACCACCTGCTCAGACACAGTTCCGCAAGCTCACCGGTCTGCTCACACACAGTTCTGCAGGACCGATCCTCCCAGTCCTGGACTGGGCTTCCAACTCTGCTCACATCAAACAGTTCTTGCAGAGATTGGGTTTCCTAGGTGTTGGATATCTGTGGACATCACAGAGAGGACATCACACACTTTAAATACTAACTAAATCTAACTAATTGCAGGCATTGAAATCTCTCTTTCTTGATTTTCTCTATCATACACAGTTCTGCACTCATTTTCTCATTTATCACACCTAGGTTTCAGACATTCCATTCATCCTACCACAGACAATGAGGTGTTCTTTTAAAATCCCAAAGATTCCGAAAAGGACAATACTTGAACAGTAGTCATAACAAGCGGGAAGGCACATAGTAAGAAAAATATCTTACCTGTGTATTTGAAGGTGCAGTTCCCAGTTGCCATAATGACCAAAGCTCTTCCACGATCGTCCCCTTGGATATCTGATGGATTTTTCCTGATTTCGGCACCACATGTCATTGCAATTTAGGATAAGTCCCAAAATAGGACTTAATACTCAGTTGTCTGTGGTGTTCAAATTATGTTAAATTTCCCCCTTCATGGTAAGAGGGTGCGGCGCAGCACAAGAAATGCAAGTCCAGTCATCTCATTGCTGATCATGCTGATCATTAAGTCCCGGGTTTCGGGAAAAATCCCTGCTAAGTTCCTCTTTTCCTATACCCATATCAAGTGATTATGAGTCATTTTTATTTTTAAGCATATGTGACATCTAATGGAGATTAGAGATGATAAGATATAAGAGATATGGATATAAGAAGATGGAGACCACTTGATAATGAAATACAACCCTAGCACAATTTTGTTCAACTAACTAAATTTCTTTAACATAGGTTTAAAAATATCAATTAAATTATATGCAGATTTATGGAAAAAGATCTCCAGTGAAACCCTGATTAACAAATGATGAGTCTTCCACCAATGCTGATACCTGTTTTTGTGAATACTTGTGTTCTTAATGAAATAATTCTGGAGCATCTTTTAGAACACAGTTTTGTGTTGCTCCTCTTTTATTCCTCCTAGACATTTATAACTAATTTGACTACTGTGTTTTTCGAGATAGGGATGTCTGCCTGCACATTCATTCACTGTTCAATCAGTGCTGGCAGTGTCAGACTGTGTATATATACGAAGCAATCAGTTTGGGTAGGGGGAATAGTAATGTCCAATAATTAATGTATTCATAAATATTTAGGAGGAACAACAGGAACAGTACATGAAAATGTGCTGCAGAATTGTCATCTCATGTAGAATGTCAGTAGCGGCGGAAGTTTCTCTATAAAATACCATATATTTTGTGCCCTATAAGACACCTTTTTTACCCCCAAAGTGGGGGTAATCTCAGTGCATCTTATGGGACGAATACTAATGAGCACTTCCATCATGGAAGCACAGGAAAAGCACTGAGTCGCAGGAGCGGCGGCATCTGGAGCAGGGAGAGGTGAGTTGATTTATTTTTTTTCTCTGATCTGAGGTCTGATTAACATTGGAGACTTATTAACATGAAGGTCTGATCTGAGGTTTGATTGGGGGTCTTATTAACATGAAGGTTTGATTGGGGGTCTTATAAACGTTGGGCATCTGATCTGAGGTCTAATTTGAGATCATATAAAAATTGGACATCTGATCTAAGGTTTGATTGGGGTCTGATCTGAAGTCTGAATAGGGGCCTTATCAACATTGGAGGTCTGAGCTAAGGTCTGATGAAAATATTTTTTTCTTATTTTCCCCCTCTAAAACCCAGGTGCATCTATAGGCAGGTGTGTCTTATAGTGTGAAAAATATGGTAGACTTTTGTTGTAGTTCGAGTTTGGCACAATTTTAAATACATATGTTCTATAAATTATGTATATCTGGAGTCTAAAGTGTCTTGGTGTAAAACCACTTTTGCAAGAAACAGTACCAACCACAAAAAGGTTAATGACTGAGTTCACAGGAATTTTGGTAAAGCAACACTTACGGTGAAATACAAATGAAACGTTCATTGCCTTTACAAATTTGGTTTCAGAAGAAACCCTAAAATATAAAACCAAGTGTTCAAAAATTAGCACAGCCCAGAGCAAGAACTCTCAGACTATTTTATTTTGAAGATCAACACGGTCAGATCGAAACCCATCATTTTTGTGATATTTGAGTGTTCTTTAATCTTTCCTTTCTTTTATCTTTAGCTTTTAGCTTTTAACTTTGGTGTTACGTTTATAAACATTTAATAGGCATTCATGTACTAAACACAAATAACAAACTAGGTTATAAAACGCAATATGAAACGGCTACAATATAAGCCTTTGTACTGTAAAAGGAGCAAATCAATGGCAACATGAAAATATTGAATTGCTATTGACCCACTGAAAGTTAGTATAGTATCAGTATCAATATGATTGATTATTAGCTATTAATAGTATGAAATTTGACATTGATGTAATATAGATGTACCTGTTGACGTAGTAGGCTTTCACATTTTCCAGAACTACCTGTGTAATGGACATGCAGATGGCAATTATCTATGTAGGTTAGTCAGATTACAGTACATTGACCAGTCTTCTCAGCTGATTAGAATGACAAAGGGGTTGACCGAGCAGGTAATTGTTGAGAGGGAACTGTTTGTTCCTGATAACTGCCTGCTTGTCAATAAAGGACAGAGATACATTTACATGCAGCAATCACCTCCACTGTATGGGGATGAGGGATGGCTACTGCTATCCCTTATACTCATTCAGTGTTTCAGGGCAGAAGATCACCATTTACACAGTATGATCTATTGCCCAGAAATGATGATTTAGCAGTCCACATAAGCGATTATTTCTCCCAAGTCTTTTGCTCGCTCAGCAAGTTATGTTTGGCACCTTTACACGCACTAATTATCAGGAACAAGCATCATACTAGCATTAGTTTCTGATAATCAGGCCGACAAGTTCCCCATCTAAACCTCTCATTACTCAAATATGTAAAATTCAGTGCTGGGGATTTATGAAGATGTGCAACCTGGTGAAGATAGCAGATATATAAGGGAATGGGTGGTCTTACTGAGCTAAAAGCCAACAAGGGCTGCAGTTGAATACTGCAAAAAGAAGGGAATTCATATATTAGAGAAAAATAACTCTCCTCGGATGCTCAGAGATGTTGGCTTCACTTCCCGTAGATCCATAGATTTGTGAAGGTAGACCGGTAGAAATACTGAATTTTCCCCTCACAGTGTCATGTCATTTGTATATACATGTATTTAATGCTATACAAATATATATGTATCTCAGCTTTGTAAATGCTTATGCAGCTGTATAGAATGTCTATATCCTGGTATTGTGTCCAAGATGCTGCGGTGCAGTGTGTCACAAAGGAATGCGTGTATAATGCTTATCAGCTTGCTGGGGAAACAAGACTGTGAACAAAGCCCCCCACCTTTTCTATTGTGATAATGTGAATGTAATTTTTTATATTATAATTTTATACCTTTTTATATTATATTTTTATACTTTGTAACTTTTATAAAGCTTGCATAAAATGTATTCATATTTAGCTGATGCAACAGGTCTAAGATGGCGCCTGTACTCTTATCTACACGTGGGCCTTATCTCTTTCTCAAGGCAGTGATGCAGGATGGCATGAGGCTCCTTGCCCAATCAAGACCACGTAGGAGTACAAAAAGATATATACATTATTAGTTATTTGCATGCTTACGCCCCTTCTCCTTTTTCTATGAAGATATGTACCGTTATAATAAAAGAGGAACTTCAGAGCTAAAGAGACAGCAGCCACGAGGCATGTCATAGATCTGATGCTGAACTATATATACTGAGTCAGTGTCTTTTCTTAGATAAGTGTACACACATGCCTGCTTAATTCGGAGTGACTGATTGAATTCCAAAAAGCAATATTAGTTGCAACCTCAACAGATTCACAGGTACTCATCCAGCCCCAATGCCTAACTTGAACGCTCAATTGCTTGCATTATTTTGATGTTGGCTGCTTACATTTTGATGCTACGGATGCTGTGTAGAGATTGCATACACATAGTCAGAAAACCCCAGCACAAGCTCACCAGCCAATTAGTAAATTGAGAGTTGTCTGGCTACCTCCCTATGGGATCTCTCCTCTGTACCTTTCATACTCTGGTGAGTGTGCAGATCCTCCTTAGCCTGATGGACTCCAGCTCTTGCTCTTCATTACTGTCCCTAGGCCAGGTACTATCTCAAAGGTAGATAGCCTGTGTCTGCAGCTCATGTTGCCATCTCCTTCTCCCACCAGACAGCAACAGCCTCTGGCTGAGATCTCCCTAGCACAGTCATCTCCCTCACTCACCCCTCCCTCAGGAATGTGGTCATGTGAGGTCTACTCTTGCCCCCTCCTTTTTCTTATTTACAGATAAACTACAGGCCCAGACCTGTCTATGAGCTGACTCACTTCTACACTGACATTGCTCAGAGATGTTGGCTTCACTTCCCGTAGATCCATAGATTCACAGGTACTCATCCAGCCCCAATGCCTAACTTGAACGCTCAATTGCTTGCGTTATTTTGATGTTGGCTGCTTACATTTTGATGCTATGGATGCTGTGTAGAGATTGCATACACATAGTCAGAAAACCCCAGCATAAGCTCACCAGCCAATTAGTAAATTGAGAGTTGATTTATATAAAAACAAGCACAGAATGAATAAAATGTACAACAAAACAAACAGTGAGAAAAATACATTTTTCAGATAATTGTCACAAATAGCATGTACTGAATTAAATGAGTCCCACTGAAGGGGGACACTGCATACAGTGAAACTTCTCCAAAAGACCTCCTCTTTGAGAAGATCATCCTGAGACAGGTTTTCAATTCCATCATAAATTATACATAATGGACATCATTTTTGACAGTATTCCCAATCTAGAAGTCCATTTGTCAATATAATTTTGTGTGTGTGGGGAGGAGGGGGGAGGTCACCTCAAAGAGGTTTCAGTGTATCAACTTATCTCCTTTAAGAACCAAATCAATTTTGAGTTTAAAGGGGTTTTCCAAGACTTTACTACTGATGACTTATCCTCAGGATACAAAATAATAACTGAGAGCAGCACCTGATATCTTTCAGACCATTAGTGGAATGCAACAGCCAATTCAACCCTTAGATCCATTAGGGTCATCCATATAGTTTCCACAACATCCACAATGGCAGCATCTCCACAAAAGCGCATTTATTCTTCAAAAAGTCATCAGAACATGTGCAAAAATCGCCAATAAAGTGCAACGTTTCGGTTACATGGTTACCATGCTTGAGAAAGGTTACCATGTAACCGAAAGGTTGCACTTTATTGGCGATTTTTGCACATGTTCTGATGACTTTTTGAAGAATAAATGCGCTTTTGTGGAGATGCTGCCATTGTGGATGTTGTGGATATTATCCTCAGGATACGTCATCAGTATCTCATCAGTGGGGGTCCGTCACCCGGGACACCTGCTGATCAGCGCTTTAAGAAGGCACCGGCGCTCCTGTGAGCTTCGTGGCCATCTCTCTGCTTTTCCTAGGACACTAACGACACATTAATTGCTCACATGGCCTAGGAGCAGCTCAGCCCCATAGAAATGAATGGGTCTGAGCTGCGATTCCAAGCATGTCCACTATACGGCGCTGTGCTTGGTAAGCTGCGAAAAGGCAGTGGCGCTCACAGTAGTGCTGCTGCCTTCTCAATACAGCTGATCGGCATGGGTCCCTGGTGTCAGACCACCACTGATCAGATACTAATGACCTATCCAGAGGATAGGTCACCGGTACAAACATTTTTGAAAAACGTTTTAAGGACCATGTGGCGTAACCGAGTCAGTGGGGTTAGGTTTACGCCAATAGAACGTGGACGATAGATTCAGGTGACACAGAATAACGGGGGACAAGCCACAGAGGCGCATTTATTTGCAAGGACAGACACATACTGGAACAATGCACTGCTGCTTCTCCACTCTGGCTGAATGTGTCTGGCTACCTCCCTATGGGATCTCTCCTCTGTACCTTTCATACTCTGGTGAGTGTGCAGATCCTCCTTAGCCTGATGGACTCCAGCTCTTGCTCTTCATTACAGTCCCTAGGCCAGGTGCTATCTCAAAGGTAGATAGCCTGTGTCTACAGCTCATGTTGCCATCTCCTTCTCCCACCAGACAGCAACAGCCTCTGGCTGAGATCTCCCTAGCACAGTCATCTCCCTCACTCACCCCTCCCTCAGGAATGTGGTCATGTGATGTCTACTCTTGCCCCCTCCTTTTTCTTATTTATAGATAAACTACAGGCCCAGACCTGTCTATGAGCTGACTCACTTCTACACTGACATTAACCCTAGAAGGGAAGAACACAGAGAATCAACATACAATACAATTCAACTAGTTATCAAACACTAACAGCACATAATACAATTTGAAGGGACTCATCCCCATCCAGCACCGTGTGCCATCTAAGCTATGACACTTGGATGGCGGGAGGGCGATGGTTCGCGGAGGGCTTAACCTTTATTTGGGAACAATGCCTGTAACCATCTCCCGTTCCGCCACAGACCACAAAAATCTTTTTATTCCTTTCCTCCCTGTAATGTCTATAACTTTTCTACTTTTTATGTTCTATGCTTTTTAAGGTCTAGTTTTTGGGACAATGAGCCATAATTTTGAGTTGCATATAAGTTACAATACTTACCACTTTTGTTTTATATATTATTTTTTTACAATGTTTACCATTTAATTTGTGGGATTGTTAGGAAGATGGTGATAATAACATAATACATATCTATAATGTTTCATTGTTAATTTTTATTGAATGAAAAATGTTTCTTTTTTTCTTTATGTTTTTATTAACATAAACTGAATTTAAATATTTTTCTTAAAAATTCCATTTACTTTTCAAATATATTTTTTAAAACAATAATGTAATGCTATGGTTCTATGTCACATATTTCTACCTGTTCATCTTTTGGAGCATACTTTAAAGGGGCACCTCAATGAAATTTATTTATCCCATATTATCAATCTATATGTGAATATTCCTTTTATTTTTATTTTTTTTTTTATAAAAATTGGTTGGAAGTGTGTTTTTTTTTTATTTATACTTTTTTTTTAAGTTACTCCATGTATTCTACTTCCTGTCTTAGCTTTTTAACTTCTTCTTTATTTACACTTTTAGCATGGAAAACAGCCTCTCTTAACTTTTTTCAGTCAGACCATCATTACAAGCAGAGGGGATAGGAAATGAGTGACTCAAAGGATCGCATTGGGGTACGACCACATGGTTCCGGTTTCTGCATGCAGTTCTGGAAGCCAGGTGCATTAGCACTGGAGTCTATAAGGATTACATTATGTTCCTATGGAGCCCTGCACAGACTGCTGCACTCACCATCATGCTCCCTCGATGCACATTTGGAAGCAAGCACTTCCAGGTTTTTGCACTCCCAGATGTTATTGTCGATCCCATACATTATTCCCGGGTGTCTGCTGTTTAAAACGAGCTTGTGAGCAGGCACCAGCTTAAGGTGTATGCACTAACATGAATTATTTGCTAACCGCCATCCAGGCCCTTCTTAGACTCTAGGCTGTGCATATAAGACCATCATAATGATATAAAGAATGGAGTACAGCACACTATAAATAACTGGTGCCAGCAAGGACTTGCAAAAAAATAATCCACAATTACAATTATTAAATCATCAAACCTGTAAACCCCAGTGCTGGGTTACATAGTGCCATAAAAATGAAAACCTGAGTTAATAGGAAACACTTAAAAAAGTTATGCAACAGCAACTACTGGTTATGTGTTGTATGTCAAAAAGTAACTAACCCCAAATTAATTTTATTGTCCACATTTAGTTGAAAATTGATTAGATATAACCAGGCCCAATCTAATCATGGGCATTGGCACATGCAAAATCACCTGTATTATGTATTATGCTTGAAAATCCTCCATGATGGATGAATGATGGATGAAAGCATTCCTGCAAAGTGAAAGACTCTTGTGCAATTATTAGAAGCTTTGATTGAACTGTCTGGGGGTACCAAGGAAGCATAACTACGTGTCCTGAGAAGGTGGCAGTTCAGTAGGCAGGGATGTACGTACCTGATATGTCCTTGTTACTGATGGCTGGATCTCAGGCTGTGTAATAAAAATGTTGCAACTAGAGCCTCAAATTTGGTCTTGTTTTAGTCTTTATTTTAAAGCTCAGCTAGCAGAGGGCAGACATAGCTTGTCTCTCCCTGTCTGACTGTATAGGTCCTCAGGTGGAGGATAACATGGATTTCTCTGCATGCTTTCAGTTCCCCTTCACCTTTGAATCAGAGAGCATACTTGTTCTCTGATTGTTACATATGGGGGTCTTTTTTTTTTCTCCAGAAAAGGAGTGAGAAGATGAGCACTTGCTCATCTAATCAGTCCTCTGCGCCTAATTAGGCTATCTGTTGACACCAGGACCCAGACATTCACTAGTGTCCGTATCATGGCACCAAATAAATCACACCAAACACAACTCAAACATTTGCCATATTCTGATGTAACACCTGGACCTCCCGAGGTTCATCAGAACCAGTGGACCAGCAAGGACTTGCCGGTATATGGCATGTTACTGCTTCAGCCAATCACCAATCAGTGATCTAATGTTGAGAACTGTCTGCAGCAGTTTATTAACAGACCAGAGCTGCATAAATTGGCGCTGAAGAAATAGGTGACACAAATTTGAATGTACATTACATTCACCAATACCAAACATACAAGATGATACAGCACCACATACCTCTTAAATCCAGTGACGTCTTCCTGATGTAGATATTCTCTTTTCTCATCTTCTCTATTTGGCCCAGACCACCATGATGAGTTCTTTCAGCCACATCTTCTCTCTGCAGAGTTTGCCACAAAGACACCTTAGATTACCCACTTTTCTATCATCCTACTGTACTCCTCCTGGTGCCCCAACAATGTTATCCTGCTGCTACCTAAAATACTGTTCCCACTGTGCTCCCCAATGTCCCTAGATATTATACTGCAGAAATAACATTGCCATATAATAGGACCCCATATAGTTACAGTGCTCCCCAAAGTCCCACTAATACTATTAATTCTCTCCCAGAGTGCCCTCATTAGTAATAGTGCACCACTAGGGATAATGCTCCACGTGTAGCCCTTTTAGCAGTAGTGCCCTCCATATTGCACAAATAATAGTAACACCCCCAATAGTACCCCTGGTAGTAGTAATTCCCCATAATAGAAATAATTTTTCCCATAGTGCCTCCAGTAGTGCTCCCAGAAATAATGAACTGCTATAATGCTTCCAGTAATTATAATACCCCTTATAGTGCCCCAGTAGCTTAAATGGTCTCTTCTAGTGCGTCCAGTAATTTAGATAGCCTCCTATAGTGCCCCCAGTAGTTTAGATAGCCTCATGTAGTGCCCCAGTAGTTTAGATAGCCCCATGTAGTGCCTCAATAGTTTAGATAGCCCCCTATAGTGCCCCCAGTAGTTTAGATAGCCCCCTGTAATGCATCCAGTAGTTCAGATAGTCCCTGTAGTGCACCAGTAGTTTAGATAGCCCCATGTAGTTCAGATAGTGATAGGTTGGCAACCCTGACCACACAGTATCAGAACTCTACACCATTTTTTTTATTCCACCTTGGAGCTAAAAATGTGTAAAAATGTGCCAAAAGCTGTCTAAAACTGCAATAAAACAAGGCAAAGTAGGACTAGACAAAATAGTTGCCCAAAAGTTATTTAAAATAAAACTGTAAATTGTGAAACAAAATAGTAATGAAGACTCATTTTTGGCACTACAAGCGTACATCTGTAATTGTAGCACAAGTCAAAACCCTTTTTTAGGCGCAGTGGCATTGATATAGATAAACCTGGCACTGCCCTCACCTGGTGCCCAAAGAAATAGCTCATCTTATCACAAGAACAGTAAAGAACATGTAATATTGCACAGTACTTGTGTTGTTAATAGACAGTCAATTAGTGCATGCACTTTACTAATACAAATGTTTTACCAGTGGATCTTCCAGCCAATCACACATGCTGAAGTGGCATTGTCTGTTGAATGTTGCAATTGCGCTGGAAAGACCATTGTATGTTGAAATATCTTATCCTGAATCCATTGTAGCTTGAAGGGCCACTGTAAATAACAAGATATTGCTTGCTCCAGAGTGCTAGTTGTGTTTGACTTTGAAATATTACATGTAATCTAATGTTAATATATGACAAAATAAAGGTGTTTCATCTTTTATTCATACTGGTTATCATATTCATTTTTCAATGACAAGCATTAGCTGAAAATCAACATTGATCTATAATAGTGTGTGCTACATTATACATAATCCTGTTGTTATAAAAACACTACATAAATTATATTGATAAAAGGGAAATGCTGTAGCATTATTCAATAGTTTAATTCATACTTATATTATTCTTATACTTGTATTCTATACAATTTAATACTCCATTATATTTGCTATTAGAGATGAGCGAATCATTAAAAAAATTATTCGCCGAACATTCGCCAAACTTTTCCTAATATTCGTATATTCGACGAATAGATTCGTTTAATTTGCTTACAAAATACGGCATACGTTATGTGCTATTAGCGAACATTCGCGCACTAATAATGAACACTCTGTTAAAAAATGTACACAACTTCTTAGAAGACGTACGCATGAGCGTACAAATAGCTTACGAATCCTCAGCGTACTATTGTCTACGCAATTACGTAATACGCAGGCACGTACAACGAGTGGCCACGGCGTGCACTCCTCAGAGGCAGAGCAAATTTTAGAAAATGGCATCCAGGCGATCCTCATCATTTAGCTCTGCTGCACAGCTGAAATACATAGTCCGGCTGATGGAACGCCAGGATTACGATTTACGATGGCACACACCGCCACCCGAACCAGCATAAAAAGGAGGTGATCCAGCAGGTGATCCGAGGCTTCTGCCATCGTTTCGACACCTTGCGGACCCCGGGCCAGATCCAGCGTAAATGGTCAGATTGGAAATCGCCCTCAGAGGCAGTATGTATATTTGAGGTAGAACAAGTAAGGTGTTGTCTATCCGGCTAAGTGCATAGTACAACCATCCACCATACAATAAAGTGAATATGAGCACATATTGCGGTACCTATAAAGAAATACACACAATGGGCAACATACTTAAAAACATTGCTGAAAGGTAAAAACATTAGTGCAAACAATCCAGTGCAAACAATATAGTGCAAATACATTATAGGTATAATGTAAACATTTTAAATATCACCTACCGAGTATGTTCACGGACACGTTTAAGTCTCTTTTCTTCTGACGCTTGTCATACAACTGGAACAGAGTCCCAAACTCAGTTGCAATTTGTAATCCACATGGGTAAAAAATTAGAAGGAAAGGTTCCTTAAAAAACCCTCTGTCAAGGGGCTCCTCAATAATCTGAAAAGGGGGGAAAAAAGGGATGAGGCGCACGTATGCGCAACTTGGTTAAAACGTTTTTTTTTTATGGGGGGAGTCCTGTCAATCCATGTCCATCTGGGCGAGGACAAACGCAGGGCAACAAAAATAAAAACAAACGCCAACTAGTGCTCACCCTTCAGGTTAAGTCCACGTTATGGCATAAAAGCTGCAGGATCCTTACTTAAGGGCCAGCAGATCCTCTTCACTGCTGCTGGAGCTGAAAGACATGAGAGGGCACTCCTGCCTCATGAAAGTGACACTGTCTGCGGCAGCAGACCCCCACCGACCTCTCAGGGATGGTCTAGGTAGTGACTGGGCGATCACACTGACAAGGGCCGTGGCAACTCGGGCCTTGCCTTTTACCTTGTAGTGGCCAGATCCTCCCGCCGGCATACAAGGTGACAGAATCTCCGGCTGTAAGGGCTCTGGTAACGGTCTTCCGCGAGCGGCGGACTGTGTGGCCTGCAGGCCACACATGGCAGTTGGTATTGTACCACCGATGGCTGGTACACGAAACTGTTGGTGGTCATCTGTCCCACATGAAGGATCGGCGGCGGTGGTGGCAAATCTGGTATCAGGGGTACCAGCTGAGTTTGGGATTTCTCCTCAGATCGCAGAGTCCCATCATTGATCTCATGGGAACACCGAGCCTCTTCTGCGGCCTGGTCCTCCTCACTGCAGTCTTCCGGGGGCGCTGCAGGAGTAGCTGGTCGCTTAAGGAGTTTCACCCCAGTAGCAAAGGGGCCTTGGAGGCTTTTCATATAATTCTTCTGCCATCTCTTCATCGACGATAAAACCTACTCCCAGTTCTACACTGAACCAAATAACGGTACCCTTTCGGCGCTCCAGCTTGGGGTCACCGGACCGTGGGTGCTCCAACACCTGCACAACCCACTCCTCTACCAACTTTTTGTATTCCCAGAGGGTCAGGGCGTTCCGGGTGACAGCCTCGGGGACCATTGAATTTTGCCGAAGGCAGTAGTCCTTCCGCGGCGGAGCAGGAACTCCTGCCGCCTCCGACGTGTCAGCCAGCGGAGTGAACACCTCAGCGGGCACGTCAACCGACTTCTTAGGCTGCCGGACATATTGAGAGACGCAGAACTCCTCCGGTTCCTTCTCCTCATAGGGGTCGGTGCCCCACACCATGCCTCCCCAATCAGGGCCTTGCTGTGTCGCCATCTTAATTGCCTGAGTTGCCTTGTCTTCCTCGCGCACTGAAGAAGGGGGCGGAGCTGCTGGGGAGGAGTCTGCATCGCTAATTAATTAAATTTGTACGCAACAGCATATAGAGTAACTTGTACGTAGCAATAGCGTATAATTTATAGGACAAACTACGTAGCGAATGCGTACAAAGCCAAAGCGAATCACCTAATATTCGGATTCGCTTTGCAGCTAAAAATTCCCAAGATTCTATACGAATCAACGAATTGACGAATCGATTTGCTCATCTCTGTTTGCTATATGTGCATCCATTTTAAGCTATTTAAGTATGAACTGTTATATTCTAAAAGCCAGTTTACATAACGGGAGCAAATTTGGGGAATTAATTAGCACGCCAAGTGGAATAGCCA
Organism: Rhinella marina; assembly: GCA_900303285.1. Classification (NCBI taxonomy): domain Eukaryota; kingdom Metazoa; phylum Chordata; class Amphibia; order Anura; family Bufonidae; genus Rhinella; species Rhinella marina. The sequence continues at coordinate 28,362 of ONZH01025647.1, read as the reverse complement.
TGGTAGTCTTTTATAAAATGCAAGCCAAATACTATAAACAACATTGTCAGATAAGAATGACCAGGAAAGAAAGCGGTCACCTGACCTAGTGGGCAGGGCTTGCTCTCGTAAGCTCGGTAAGCCAGTGACGCATCACTTCTGCTGCGACTGCTGAGACGAGCAGAAGCACTGAGTGTGAAGTTCTGAGACCTGTTTTGTGAAAATTTGATATAATAGCTCTGGGAATCTATACACATATCAGGGATACTGCAGGGCAATTGCAGGGCCAGTTCAGGGCTAGTATTTAATCAAGCAGGGAGAGAGAGACAGGGAGAGATAGGGAGAAACAGGGAGAGACAGTGAGATACAGGGACAAAGACCAGCTGCAGGGCCACAGAGTGAATTGAAAAATATCTGGAATGGATAAGCAAAAGGGGTCCAGTTCCAGCCAGACTTTGAGCTTTAAAAAAAAAAGGAGAAGGTGGCACAGGGCAGCAGTGCCAAAAGACCTGTAGCTGGAGCATCTACTAGTAGTATTCGCAATACTTGGCCATTGTTCCACCAGGCTAACCCACTGAGGCGCAAAATTGTAGTGGAGGAGAAAGTAGATGAGGTAGTGGAGTGGATGGCACGCTCATCTCATTCTCAGCCGGATGAGCTGCTGTCATCTGCTGATACAGTATCCATATGTAGCCAGGGGTCAAACTCGTCCTGCTCCACCATTCCACTCAATTAAACCCCGTCATTTTCTGCCACCTCTCGGGCTTCAGTGTTCCCTCCTAGTGGTGTCCCTTCTGCAATTTCTAAAAAAAGAAGCCACCGAAGCCCACCTTATAATCCGGCGGATATAGAGGACAGCCTCCCTGAGGCCAACTGTGGAACTGTCCCACTATGCACTAGGGCTTCTTTCCTGCCCAGCCTCAAGTGTCATGTCAGAGAGGGTTTTTAGTGCACCTGGGGGGGTTGGGGGGTGACACTCAAAAGGACAAATCTGTCACCGGGCAGTGTTCAAAAAAATACCTTTATAAAAATGAATAATGGCTGGATTACATCCGAATTTCATACTCCTGTTGCTGATGCTGGTGGTGATTAGATACAGCCTTGCAGGGCAGAATAGTCTGAGTGTCTTCCCACTGTTGCTGTCAGCCGGGTTATAATTTTACAGCCAAATGTCTTGTGTCATGGGCTGTGCGAACCCGAAGTCTCCAAATCCCTATTTCAAAACCAAACACTGTTGTCTACCTCCGCCTCCGTTTTCTACTCTTAGTAGGAGAGTAGCTATTGTTAGTTAAGGTTACTAATAGTTCTATTTAGTATTGTTAAGTTTGTTTTGGAACCTCAGCCTTTAGTCCCCCCTCAAAAAAAAGATATATATATGTGTTATATATATTTAAAAATAAAAAATACATTTTTTTTACACTGCCTCCCGTACAAGTTATATTAGCAGACATTGTTATACACCACTGCAGTCTGTTGTATTTATTTTACCAATCACTCTATGCTGATATACCCTGTCACCTACTACTACTGGCAGGGGCAGCCATAAAAAGCTCATATAATAATTTTCACTGCCTATGTTAAGGTAGAATGTACAGGCTTGTTGCCCAAACAAGCCAAGCCTTTTTTATTTTTCTGTCTGTCAATTGTAATCAGTGAACAGGAGTGTGTGTAATGTAGTAATACTTCGGCCGGCAGACACCACTGTGTTCATTAATATGGGAAAATGGCCATGGGAAAAAAAAACCCCTGTCTTCTTCACACTATGTCAGGATCAGGAATGTGTTAAAGGTCTAACAAAACACTCAAAACACAGGTTTTTCAAGAATATTTTAGTAATAAATAAAAACTTCTTTTTAACAAATAAATAATATAATAAACAAAAAATAGGAACAAAAAAATAAGATTACCCCGGCCTTTGCCGATGTCGGGCCATCATGTCCTGCAGCTCTTGCAGCTCCAGCTGCAGGCCACAAATGAGCTGGGAGGCAGCGTGGAGCCTGGAGCCAAAGCGCCGTAATCCAGCCTCCACTTCGAAGTCAGTAGGGATGTCTGTAGGGGTGGAAACAGTTATGTACTTAGTTTGTATGATCGAGTTACAGTGGTTGTCCCACAAAAAAAATCTAAACTTTAATGTACTGGAGCGACTTATTCTGTGACATGTATTCTGTACTGACTGAGCCTTTTGTAGTACTTACTGGACACCCATACGGCGTGGTCTTCCCATGGTCCAGGGGAAAACTGCTCCCTGTTGGTTGGAGCTACCAAAGATAAAACATACATTTAGCTCATATTTTGAAGACAGAAGGTCCACCCATTACATTTTTTTTTTACCTACCTTCTACCTCTGGTAGCTGGGCTGGTGGTGTTGGAGGGGCAGGTGGGGTCCTCTCTCGCTGGGGTGGAGGATGGTGAGAGCGGCTCCTCTGGGGTGCAGCAGCTGTCAAAAATCATGAAATAATGGCCTAAGGTTACTTCTACGCTAGCGGCAGCCCGGATCCAGCGGGTGAAGGGTCCCTCCGGATCCGTGCTGCCGCAGGTACACGTGTGGGGCCGGAACCGCGCTCCGGCCCAAATTCACTGTAATGGGGGCGGGCCGCGAATCTGGCCGCAGCACGTTAACCCCTGCTGAGAGGAAGCCAGAGCGAAAATACAACAGTTACATGTTATATTTTCGCTCCGGCTGCCTCTCAGCAGGGGTTAACGTGCTGTGGCCAGATCCGCGGCCCACCCCCATTACTGTGAATTTGGGCCGGAGCGCGGTTCTGGCCCCACACATGTACCTGCGGCAGCACGGATCCGGAGGGACCCTTCACCCAATGGATCCGGGCTGCCGCTAGTGTAGAAGTAGCCTTACATTCAACTCTAATGAACAGTTTTAGCTACATGGGAATAGTTTGGGGCGGGAGGATCCCGTTCCTAACCACTAGTGCTTACTTACTCACTCCCACGTAGCTTTGATGAAAAATAAATTAAATCTGTTTTACACTTACTAGAGGCTGCAGGTACTTCAGGGGCCGTCCTGCCTCGACGGTGCTGACGCCGTTGTTGACGGTACTCAGCAACATAAAAATGTACACAATTGTTAGATGATGACTCTTTTTAATACTAACACATATTACTATTAAGATATTATGGGTGTGAGAGGGGGGCCATATCATATTTTTTTTCTTCTAAAAAGGTATTTATGGCAATAGATAATGTTATCGTCGCAATAACTTTATATCGTTAACACTGTGCGGTAGGAATACTTTGGATATCGCCCACTGACAGTAGCTGCAGCATGGGCACGTCTTTGAGTCTGTGTGTATTAGGAGGAAGCGCTAACTATGAAGGGGCATATAAGGGTACTTTCTGTCGAACTAGTGCATTTGCCTGACACAAACGGGAGAACGGCCAGCACCATTAACAATAATGACAAGAATACCTTCACTTAAGTTGTTTGGGTCGAGAGTTAGAGGCGTTGTCTAGCATGAAACAAAATTACTGCAGCACACTACGCACGACCACGTTGTCCTTCTATACTTTTTTCATTATTCGCAGTGACTGCTGGTATATATACACAATACAGTACACAAATTTTTTTACATGTTTTCACTTTACTTTTTTTTTTACTCACCCTGCCGTATCTCTGCTCGGATCTCATTAAGCCGCTCTGGGCATTTGAATTTCAGATCAGACCATTTCCACTGGATCTGGCCCGGGGTCCGCACGGTGTGGAAACAATTGTGCAGGCCTTGGATCACCTGCTGGATCACCTCCTTCTTATGCTGGTTTGGATGGCGTTGTGTGCCATCGTAATCCTCTCTGTCCATCAGCCGGATCAGGAATTTCAGCTCTTCAGAGCTAAATGATGAGGATCGCCTGGATGCCATTTTCGAATATTTGCTCTGTCTCTGAGTGCACGTCTGCGTATTACGTAATCGTGTAGACAATAGTACACTGAGGAATCGTACACTATTTGTACGCTCATGCGTACGTCTTCTAAGAAGTTGCGTACATATTTTAAATGAACGTTCCTTATTAGTACGCAAATGTTTCCTAATAGCACATAATAACGTATATTTTGTACGAAAATACAACGAATCTATTCGTCGAATATACAAATCTTAGGAAAAGTTTGGCGAATGTTCGGCGAATAATTTTTTGAATGATTCGCTCATCTCTACTGGCAGTGCCATCCAAACCTTACTACTATTGATGGCTTTTTCTTCACTATACCTGGCTTATTTTTAGTTTTTAAAAAGTCACCTAAAAGCCACTAGCTTATAAGTTGTTCAGTGAAACTCAGGCACTGGAAATCCACAAGTGCACATTCTGTGGGGTGGTGGATATTTGAGGTGAACCATTTAATGTTGATGGAACAAATAGAATCAGCAGATGAAGATAAATTTTACTCATTCTAAGGGCTCATTCTGATGACCCTATGCTGTCTGCAAAAATGCGGATCTGTTTTCTGCGGATTAGATGCTGACCCATTCACTTCTACAGGGCCCTTTTCTTCCATTCCATGGCTCCGCAAAACAAAAGAAACATGTTCTATACTTGTCAGTGAAAATCAGGACATGGCCCCATTGAAGTCTATGGGTCCACAAAAATACGGAATGCTATCCGTTTTTTTGCGGACATGCTGAACTGTCTGCAAAAAAACGGATCCGCATACGACCGTCTGAAAGAGCCCTTAGGGACCTGGTCAGCATAGATCGATTGCTATTCCAGTCCGGACCTCAAGAGATGCCTTAATTGACTTGTCAACTTAATGATCTATATAGCCGTATTTGACCCTTTTCTTTTTCATTTTTTATTTTGTTTTTGTTTTTTCTCTACCTCTATTTCTCCAGAAATAATTATAGCTTTCTAGAAGCTAGGTTTTTTTAAATTAGACCAATAAAACTTTTATATAATTTAACATGTATGCTTTCAGATTACAACCATAGCATGTATACAAATGAGTCCTCTAAATTTTGATTACTCATTAATTGCTTTTTCTATAACTTTTAAGCAATGCTTTTGATACATACATGGTGCTGAACTAATTTATCAGAATTATTTACTCTAAAGGATTGTTGTATTTTTCAATCCTACTTTTTTGCTGTAAATAATTTTCAATAAAAATATGTATTTTTATTGTCAAGGGTGGGATCCGAACTTATAACATCAGAAAAGCCATTTTCAAAGCAAAACTGATCCATTTTTGATAATATATAGAGAAATCCTATATAGAGCCATAACAAGACTTTGTGAATTTCATAAGTGGGTATTAGGTTTACAGAAATTAGGATTTTAGAAATCCTCCTGCTACTGCTTGGTGACATCAATCATGCTCAGTATTGAAGGGGTTGTCTAGTCTTCGTTAACCAAAGCCTTAACCTCAGGTGATGGAACGTCAGCCAAACAGCTGACCAGTGGGAATGTGAATTGTTGAACTGATAATAAGCCATAGTTTAATAAAGGTGGGCAACCTCTTTAATGTATTGGAGGATGCAGAGAGTCAAGGAATAAGGCTACTTTCACATTAGCGGCAGGCCTGATCCGGCAGGTGAAGGGTGCTGCCGGATCAAGACTGCCACAGCGACATGTGTGGAGCCGGAACCGTACACACACACACACACACACACACATATAGACAAACAAACACACATACATACTTACATGCTCCCGGCAGGTCTTCGGAGCGCCGGAGGAGCAGGACGGCTCGCACAGGTGACGATTCCCCACAGCGCCCTCTGCTGGGCGCCTGGTGGAATCGTCATCTGTGCGCGCCGACCTGTCCCTACGCCGCTCTGAAGACCTGCCGGGGAGCATGTAAGTATGTATGTGTATTTGTATGTCTATATGTGTGTGTATGTTTATGTGTATGTCTATGTCTGTATGTGTGTATGTGTAGCCGGATCCGTCATGAACTCCATTGAAAGTCAATGGAGGGCGGATCCGGTTACCATTGTGGTCACACCAGACGGATCCGCCCCCATTGACTTGCATTGGGGGTCATTCCGGATCCGTCTTGGTGCGGATGCCTGGACCGGAGAGCAAACCGCAGCATGCTGCGGTTTGTTCTCCGGTCTGAAGACGGAACGGAATGCTTTCCGGAGCATTCCGTTGTCTTCAGTTTTGTCCCCATTGACAATGAATGGGGACAAAACTGAAGCGTTTTATTCGGGTATTGAGCCCCTATGACGGAACTCAATACCGGAATTTTAAAACGCTAGTGTGAAAGTAGCCTTAGCATCAAAAACCAATTCAGTTAGGAATTTGGGAAGTGGGAGTGCAAATACCAGGCAATAAAACATTTTGAGTCTTTTCCCAGAATTACGCTTTAAAGTATTTTCACCGACATATTACCTGAAGTGGTTATCCCACGAAAAGTATTAGTATGCTTTTTATAGGACATTTAAAGAGGTTCGCCGGGAATTAAGAAAATTAAATTACTTAAATATTACTTTATTATAAATATATTCCCAAATACCTTTCATTAGTTATAATGGATCGTTTTGTCTGGGGAGCAATCATTAGGAGAAATAAAATGGCCACCGTCCTATTAGTACACACAAAACCTGTCATAATCACACAGCAGGACAAGTTACTTCAGAACACAGAAATAAAGAGCTGCCTCATCCTCGTCTCTGCTCTGCTTGTCAGGGGTTATGATTCTGAATGTGGCTGATAAAGAACTTCAGCTGAATCTCTGTAGGAATGGAGTTCAAGAGAAGAAGGGTTGAGCTAAACGAAGTATCCGAAGTGGACTTCGATCCAAATTTCAGGAAAAATGAGATTCAATTTTCAACAAAATACACACTTACCTCCTCCATTTGAGAGCAAAGAGGCCGCCGTGGCCATTTTGATCGAAGATCCCATGTGAAATCTTGTGAACGTTGATGTATGATGTCACCACGCCGGCAAGAGTTATGACATCATCATGCACCGTGCGAGATTTTGCTTGGTGTCTTCAATCAAGATGGTCACAGCGGCTTCTTCGCGCTCAAATGCATAAGACGAGTATTTTTTTTTTAACCACTGCAAGCCCTTCCTATTCAATTACGGTTTTTGATGATGGGGCAGCGCAATTGGCATTCCCGGTCATTGCACCCACTATTTACAAAGTAATACGCTTCATGGCAATATAATTAGTCACAAAACAATTTATTTGCGAAATTCGGCGAAGCAGCCAAATCAGATTTTTCTAAACTTCGCTCAAAACTAATGAGGAGACATGAAGTACAGGGAGGATTGGCAGGAAAGACCATAGTAATGTGGGGCTGAGGTAAAGGAGACTGCAAGTGCTGCTGCTCATCAGCCACATCCCCCACCTCCTCTTTGTATGTCATGTCTCCTCATGAACTCCATTCCTACAGAGATTCAGCTGAAGTTCATATTAAACTGTATTCTGGATCATAATCCCTGACAAACAGAGCAGAGAGGAGGCTGAGGCAGCTCTTTACCTTAGTGTTCTAAAGTAACTTATCCTGCTGTGTGATTAGGACAGGTTTTTTGTGTACTAATAGGACGGCAGCTATTTTATTTATCCTAATGATTGCTCCCTAGACAAAACGAGCCATTATAATCAATGAAAGATATTTGGGAAAATATTTATAATAAAATAATATTTAAGTATTTTCAGTAACTTTATTTTCTTAATGCCCAGAAAACCCCTTTAACATTTAAAATACTTGCATTAAAAATATTGTTAGGGTTTTTATGTACATTATATTTTCCTCAGTGGCAATACCCCCTTTTTCTCATGTGGCAGACACTCTGGTCTACCTTCTCCTGCATTCAGTGGTGGACCATACATGCTCACAATATGGGTTTTCATCCTATCAGATCACTTGATACTACAAAATGGTACAGATTCAAAACCTTTCCATGATCTTAGATGATGCCATTGAATGCCATCATTATACAGAACAGTACTCTGGCCAAGTGAAGAAACCTTTATTCATATAAATATCCAGTAACTTGACAAGGATATTCCAGTCCAGTAAACAAGGTGTATAGCACCTGAACCTACATTTCAGAAAAATAAATTTCAGAAAATTCAGAAATTGAAATTCATTTTAGTCATTGGTGGGGGGTCCCATTGATACCACAACCATTAAGTGACAGCATATTCTAGCCATGGCTGGAGTACTACTTTAATTGTTACTAACTGAGCAGATATTGCTAATAGTGTATTTACTATTATACAATGTGACCTCTAAATCAGATGGTTTATTCATATAATGTCATTAACTATAAACAGCATAATGGAATGGAAATTAAAATAATGTGTTAAATTCTACTATTTTTGCACAATAATTTCCCAGTGAAAATCCAAAAGCTACAGTTCTGTCATTAACACATAATGACAGCTTAGCTTTGTGCTTTTATTTTGACATGTATATGATAAATTCTATTACTTTGGTATTTGTGATGATGCAGCTTATATACGTTTGTGCAGTTACCAATAATATGCGAGTAGAAATATAAAGGCTCATAAAACTGCAATAAAATATTTATTATTGCTCAGCAATATGATTTATTTTATCACTTTAGATTTATGACTCAACAAATACTTTTCTGGATATTTAATATATCAAAATTACAAAACAAAAGGCCTCTGCTGCTGAAATTTGTTATGAAATACGTGATTTACTAGAGGATGAAGATTTGGTTTTCGCAGGACTTAATAAAACAGTTGCCAAATTGAATTAGCCTGGCATGAAGTTAAATTGCCTGACAAAAAATTGATACAACTATTGTGTTACCGGTTATGTACAACATCTATCAGATTTATCATGTTTTGAAGCCATGTCTAAGGGTGATCCTTCTGCTTTACAAAACAAAAGCGAAGTTATTTTTCAAGTAATCTCATTGCAGAAAAGGATATTGTTAACTTGGTTTTATGACCCATCTATTATATGCTTCACTGTCTATGCCCCTTTGGAACCAAGGAATGTTATTGCAAAGAGATTGTGATAATGTGCTTGTATGATGTTCTGAGCTATGCATCTGGGAGTTTTTTTTATGACCGAGGTAGCCTTATAGCAGAAAGCTATAAAAATAAGACAATAAATCTACATTTTTCAATTTCTCCTTGCTGTGAATTCTTACTGCTGCTATAAATTGTAGATTTCTTTTGAAACATAGATCAGAACTTTTCTGTGGAAACACTGCAATTATGAAAGTTACTATTGCAGGAGGACTGTGGGATTTCGTCTATGCGTCCATCAAAGGTTGTCCAAAGTTATGTTCTATTCACAGATCACATCAGGCCAGGCTATTGGTTTTACAGGAAATGAGGATTTTACTGTGCTTTTATTCATATGTACTGTATATTCCCAGACATAAGTCTGTATACTTTCTTCCCATCAGAGTGGACCCAAGGCAGATTATATGTGTGTGTTCTAGTTTAATACAGAATAATATCAAAGAGCTACTTTAGTCCCAAAACATGCTGCCCCAGAGGCTTTCTGGTACCACTCCACTGAGTTTTCAGATTCAACACTTAGGTTTTTCAATTTGGTAAAAGCTTGGCTAGCATTTATCTTATGTGTATAGCCACCATAAATGGAATGTGTCATCAGAAAATGACCTTTGTTTTAATCATATTTTTAATTTCAAAATCTCTACAGTAAAATAACATACTTTTCACCCTGGTTACTAGGACTGATAACATATTGAGACATTCTGTTCTCTTCAACTAAGTCTTCAGTAGCCATCTTCAGTAGCCATCACATTATCATTATAGGCAGGATTTGAATGGCATATCATCCCTGTATAGATAACACAGGATCCACCATTCACAATAGGTGATATCATAGCTTTACTACTCCCTTCTGACCTCTGCACAAGTTACAGAGCATGCCTAGAAAAATCTCCTATAGAAGTCAATGAACCCTTCTGTCCATGGTGTTTATGGCACATGTGGCTGCTCTCAAAGAACGAGGAGTCTTGAGATACTTTATGCCTGGTGGTCAGTATAAAAATTGCATGATATCAGGATTAAAAAAATATATAAATAGGGACATGGAAAATTAAAAACAAAATCCTAATGGTCACAAACTTTTCATAAAACTTTACACAAATCAATAGTACAAGTGACCACAAGAAACTTTTAAATATGACTTATCAGAGAGAAATACATGTGTAGCCAGCATTAAAGTAAAATCTGATGTGTTACCCTACTAGCTTATCTCACTAACTTAGTTTAATTATGTACAAAGCTTCTAAAGCTTAAAGGTGGTGTTGAGTTACACCTCTGGGATGGCGTGCTATCCCACTGATTTTGAACCTGGCTATATCTGTATCTAGTTCTCATGTTATCAGCTGTTTATCTCTCCCCTTGCTAATTTCTTTTCTGTTTGAAATATGCTTTGAATCCATCTCGAGGCAGACCAGCTCACAGAGGGATGATTTTACACATGTCAATACAAGTCCATGGAGAGGGGATGGAGGAGGAATGAGAAGTAGCATGAGTGAAAAAGGACTCAAACCTGATGCATTATCCCGCTAGCTTATCTCTCAAACTTTAATTATGTACACAGCTTCTAAAGCTTAAAGATGGTGTTGAGTTACACTGCTGGGATGGCGTGCTATCCCACTGATTTTGATGCTGGCTACATCAGTATCTAGTTCTCATGTTATCAGCACTTTACCTCTCACCCCTTGTTTATTGCTTTTCTGTTTGAAATATGCTTTGAATCCATCTCGAGGCAGACAAGTTTACAGAGGGATCATTTTACACATGTCAATACAAGTCTATGGAGAGGGGAGGGAGGAGGAATGAGCAGTGGCATGAGTGAGACAGGAATGAAAGAGAGACGCTTAAAAGACTTAAGCAACAACAGAAGTTTATATCCCAGCACAAGTGCTAAATTCGCAACCATACTGGTCAATACTTTTCTGTGATGTCCCCCATGATCCTGGGCTTCTTCTGAGTGAGTAAGAGAATTTCATAAAGCCAATTATCCTCTACTTTCTCTGTACAGTGGATGGCAGCTGGTCTCCACCCACCAGATCTAGGAGAACTGTAAACTAGACATTTACAATGCACTGTTGAAAACTGTTAATAATATCAGATACAATTAATATAATAGACAGATATTGTTTGTTAATACTCATGTACACACACTGTACTATTGATTAATACAAAATTTGTTGAATAGTTAGTCAATAGGTCATTCTCTGACAACAGACTTCCTTTAGTTCAATCAGTAAGAAATGAAAATACTGCAACCTAGCTATATATTTCAATACAGAAGGCTCCTGCAAGTAATTTACAAGTTAGGGAGTAGAGACAAGTGATTTTAAAATTCAGGACATTTGACCCAAATTTTTCAAAGTTCTGATTCTACCAAAACTGACTTTTCTGTGATTCAATTTGAAAGAATCAAAGAGAGAGAAAGAAAGAGAAAGACAGAAAGAGAAAGAGAGGGAGAGAGAGTAAAATAAGACTTTTCCAGGCAATGAGAGCACTTTTGATCAGGTCAAATTTATGCAGATCCAAATCAAATTGGGTGGATTGATTTGGTCGAAACTAACCAGATTTAATTTTAAGAAATTTTCTAATTATTAGTCATTAATAGTTCTTCATAAAGTATGTGGGCTTTTTTGCAATAATTCAAGTATACACTTGTAGTCAGCTCACCTGGCTTCTTAATTGTAGTCATCTTGGTGCACTGAAAGTAGCTGGAAAGCTTCAAACATAGGAATATCCAGCACTCCTGTAAGTGGTATACAATCTTCTATACTTTATTTCAAAACATGTATACCTCTTCAATATCTTTGCTTATCCATTTTGATCATAAGATCATAATCATAGTATATGTTACACTATTAAATGGAATCTTTACATGATGTTCAGCATACCCAGCATACACTACTCACTAACTGGTGAGTGCCTGTACCTGTGGTTACCAAACTTTAGTTACAACAGACAAACATAATTAAAAACAAAAGCATGGTTGGATAATCACACACCTATTTGCATTTATCTGTATAACCCAAGATTAGTGATAGTGGTATGTTAAATCATGTCTAAAAATCATTCTGGATATCTAAAACAAAAATCCTGTATTCCTCTCATTCTAGTAATCTTCTTTTTCTGTCCACCCCCCCCATCACTTAAACTTACTTTTTCAATTCCCATACATCTAAAAACCATCTATACTGTTTTTGTGATGTTATATAAAATGTTTGGAGGCCAAGGAACTGCCCTTTGCAAATGTTTCCTCATTCTCTCTTTTAAAAGGCAAGATGTACAGCCCACATACTGGACATCGCAAAAAGTGAAAGTTGTTAAATAAACTACGTATGTAACATAGTAACATAGTAACATAGTAACATAGTTTATAAGGCCGAAAAAAGACATCTGTCCATCCAGTTCGACCTGTTTTCCTACAAGTTGATCCAGAGGAAGGCAAAAAACCCCTGTGCGGTAGAAGCCAATTTTCCTCACTTTAGGGGAAAAAATTCCTTCCCGACTCCAATCAGGCAATCAGAATTACTCCCTGGATCAACAACAACCCATATCTAGTAACTATAACCTGTAATATTATTACCCTCCAGAAATACATCCAGGCCCCTCTTGAACTCTTTTACTGAACTTACCATCACCACCTCCTCGGGCAGAGAGTTCCATAGTCTCACTGCTCTTACCGTAAAGAATCCTCTTCTATTTTTGTGAACAAACCTTCTTTCCTCCAGGCGCAGAGGATGTCCCCTCGTCATGGTTACTGTCCTTGGGATAAAGAGATCATGGGAGAGATCTCTGTACTGACCCCTGATATATTTATACATAGTTATTAGATCTCCCCTCAGTCGTCTTTTTTCTAAAGTGAATAACCCTAATTTTGATAATCTTTCTGGGTACTGTAGTCCACCCATTCCAGCTATGACTTTAGTTGCCCTCCTCTGAACCCTCTCCAGCTCTGCTCTGTCTGCCTTGTTCACAGGAGCCCAGAACTGTACACAGTACTCCATGTGTGGTCTGACTAGTGATTTGTAAAGTGGCAGGACTATGTTCTCATCACGGGCATCTATGCCCCTTTTGATGCAACCCATTATCTTATTGGCCTTGGCAGCAGCTGTCTGACACTGGTTTCTGCAGCTTAGTTTGCTGTTCACTAAAATTCCTAGGTCCTTTTCCATGTCAGAGTTACCCAATATTTTACCATTTAGTATGTACTGGTGACTTGCATTATTCCTTCCCATATGCATAACCTTACATTTGTCAGTGTTAAACCTCATCTGCCACTTCTCTGCCCAAGCCTCCAGTCTATCCAGATCCATCTGTAGCAGTGTACTATCCTCTTCTGTGTTAATTACTTTACACAGTTTAGTGTCATCTGCAAAAATTGATATTTTACTGTGCAAGCCTTCTACAAGATCATTAATAAATATATTGAAGAGAATAGGACCCAATACTGACCCCTGTGGTACCCCACTAGTGACAGTGACCCAATCTGAGTATGTACCATTAATAACCACCCTCTGTTTTCTATCACTGAGCCATTTACTTACCCACATACAGACATTTTCTCCAAGGCCAAGCATTCTCATTTTATATACTAACCTTTTATGTGGTACCGTGTCAAATGCTTTGGAGAAGTCCAGATATACGACATCCATTGATTCCCCGCGGTCAAGTCTAGAACTTACCTCCTCATAGAAACTGATTAAATTGGTTTGACATGACCGATCCCTCATGAAGCCATGCTGATATGGAGTTATTTGCTTATTTTCATTGAGGTACTCCAAGATAGCATCTCTTAGAAAGTGTGCCATATCCAAAAACCTGCAAGTTTTGCAGATATTAGTGTAAATAGGAACCATTTACACTAAGCCAAGTATGTGCAGTTTTTTATATATAAACAAACTGGGTGAAATCAACTGTCCCAATGTTGTGGCCTTCTTAGGTACAATCTGTACTCCTTTTGCAACACGTTTATCTAGTATATGGTCTTATTTGAGTATGGGCAAGCAATTATAAAAAAAAAATCTTTTATTTCCTTGAATTGCTCACAATATTTGGTGGTGAAAGTCAATCACCTCTTATTCTGTGCTTTATGTTTACCATCACTGCTGATCATGTTAATTCTGCTAAATTTTTCAATTTGCACAGCTCGATTCAGTTAACCTAGTACATGTAGTCCTACATTCATTTTCCCATAGACTGTCAGTTGAGCAGTTTCTTTTTGCCCAATAAAGTTCACCCCTAGGGATGGCTTTTTTTTAACGTGTTTTGGATGACACAAACTGGCATGTAACAGTGTTTACTGAGATGGCTTTACGGTATGTGGATGTAAGCATTTTGCAATGATTATTTTGAATTATTTTTCAGCAAGACTATAGTCCCCGATTAATTCAGGAGTCCTATACTATTTGATTGCTGATTTTTTTTTTTTTATAGTAGGCTGGTTTTATTGATTTTTAGCTATATCTTTTTATTGATTTACAAATTAATAATTACATTTAATAATATAGCTTAAAGAGAAAGTATTTCACCCTGATCCCCAAATGTATGCTTTCAAGGTACTCTGTACAAAAAGATCTTTGATGCTATGGGGAATTATAACTACTGCTACATGGTAGTGGGCTGTATAGCTGAAGTTGCCAAAACAACACAGTTTCTCTGGCATCAGCTGAGCCCTTAATATTAGCAGTACAGTACATTAACAGGCACATTTTATTGGAAAACTATTACATAAAAAATAAACATATAGCTGCATGTGTGGAATTCATTCATAACATTGTGTTTTGCTCTTTTATGTTATTTTTGTATGAATTATGTAAACTTATATTTGTCAGTGATATATTATTGAAGTTGTGTATGCTCTCCCTTTAAAATATAATTACATTCTCAATATTTAAATATATTACACTGTTTTTTTTTGCTTCAGCACAGGATAGCAAATATAATCAAAATCACATCAGCCAGCCAGGTAGTGCTTAAACTTATTAAAATGCAAAATGTATTGAAATTGATTTTCAGCACTTTCAGGCGAGGATGTTCGTAATAATGTTAATTTGTTAGCATGCCTGTTTTTTTTTTTTTTTTTTTTTTTCAGTCTTCTTGCCGTGGTTGCTGCCGTGTTCAGCCTTGGGCTATTTGTATTGTGTAGACAGAAAATGAACAGCAAGCATTTATTTCCCATATCTTTGTAAGAAACCTGAGGCGCATGAAGATATTTGTGCTGTAACAGGCATAGTCAATCTCTTTCTCTCCCTTTAGTCACCATATATCAACAGCAAACTCCCAGCTAGTCTTGCTGCAGCAATTAACCTGCCAGGGCTCTCCGCTGTCAGACTCACTAATAATAAACTTCCCCCAGCGAGATCCAGAGCTATAGATTCCCAACTAGCAACTTCCACGGTGACTGAATAATTCAAATTACCATGATTAAAGACATGACATGTTATTAGTTAAAGAGACAGTCATTCTTTTTTTTGTCTCACAAGAAATTCATACTTATTAGGGAACTGCTGAGTAGATATCATGATACTGCTCTCTCAGGTTAATCCTTTTCTATTAAATAATGCATTCTTAAGGGCTCATTTAAAACCCATTGAACATATATTTACATATAAAGGCATTTTTAGATGTGCTTACATTACAGTATTTTGGATTACATTGAAAAGCTTCATCCAATATCTTTATTGTTTAAATGTACATATTACTGATTAGAAAACACATGGATACATTTTCAGGTATCTCAAAAAGTAACATAAGTCCCTTAGTTGCCTGCTGACCGCCTGTTGACTATATACGTTCTGGCGGTAAGTAGAGATGAGCGAATCTATTCGTTTCGAATCTTGGAAATTTTCAACTGCAAAGCGAATCCGAATATTAGGTGATTCTCTTCGGCTTAGTACGCATTCGCTACGTAGTTGCCCTATAAATTATATGCTATTGCGCACAAATTCAATTCATTAGCAAACTTTTACTGTTAGTTCGTTTATTGTGTGCAAAATCCCGGGAAGAAAGCGGTCACCTGACCTAGTGGGCAGGGCTTGCTCTGATTGGCTCAGGCTCGGTAAGCCAGTGACACATCACTTCTGCTGCCACTGCTGAGACGAGCAGAAGTACTGTGTGTGAAGTTCTGAGACTCTGAGACCTGTTTTGTGAAAATTGGGGTGTAATTGCTCTGGGAATCCATATTACACATATCAGGGATACTGCAGGGCAAATGCAGGGCCAGTTCAGGGCTAGTAATTAATCAGGCAGGGAGAGAGAGACAGGGAGAGACAGGGAGATACAGGCACAAAGACCCTGGGCCACAGAATGAATTGAAAAATGTCTGGAATGGATAAGCAAAAGGGGTCCAGTTCCAGCCAGACCTCGAGCTCTAAAAAAAGGAGAAGGTGGCACAGGGCAGAAGTGCCAAAGGACCTGTAGGTGGAACATCTACTAGTAGTATTTGCAATACTTGGCCGTTTTTCCACCAGGCTAACCCACCAAGGCGCAAAAGTGTAGTGGAGGAGAAAGTGGATGAGGTAGTGGAATGGATGGCACACTCATCTCAGTTTCAGCCAGATGATCTGCTGTCATCTGCTGATACAGTATCCATATGAAGCCAGGGGTCAGACTCAGAGCATTCCTCCTGCTCCACCATTCCTCTCCAGCAAAGCCCGTCATTTTCGTACGCAATATGTACGCTTATGCGTACGTGTTCAAAGAGGTTGCATACCTTTTTACCTGAACGTTCGTTATTAGTGCGCGAATGTTCGCTAAAAGCCATATAATTACATATATTTTGTACGCAAATTCAACGAATCTATTCGTCGAATATACGAATCTTATGAAAAGAGCGGCGAATGTTTGGCAAATAAAATTTTGCATGATTCGCTCATCTCTAGCGGTAAGCATATATGTCTGCTTAAAAATGTTTTAGAACGTCCTTGCAAAGACCATGAGACCACGTATGAGAGCGGGGAACTGTCAGTGACAGCAGGGTTCCATATAGAGAAGACAGGGATGGCTATCTACTGCCCCTGCCTCCCCCATTGCTTCCCCATAGAGATCAGGAAGCGGTGCTTTGGTCCTAGAGGTTATGTGATCACCGAGAATCTGTGCAAGCTGCTTTTCCACTGTGTACAGCCCCTCTGGGGGCTGAATTATCCCTGTTAACTTAGGGTAATATGTCTGCCCAAGTTACAAGAGAAGTCAGGAAAAAAATGGTAGATGCCCCCCCCCCAAAAAAAAATAAAAAATAAAGTGTTGTGTGATTTTAAAACAAGCTGCAAAATAAAAAATAAAAGCCAAATAAAAAATAAGTAAAAAATAATTTGAAAATGTGTCGACATGCCGCACTGCAATTTTATCCCCATCCCCAGCGACCATAACTTATACATCCCATATATTACAACAACTGTTATGGAAAGGGGAAATAATTAAAACAATATTTTAGTTGCACGCCATGCTAGTAACAAAAAAAAAAAAAAAAACAACAACACTATTTTAAATTTTCCATGTGCCTGGTCAGGAAGGGGATAAATGGCAACATGCATGCAACGTAGGACACTCTTCAGACACAGACCAAGTAACAGGAACACAGATGAGCCACATTGTCAGGAACCCATGAGGAACTGAAGGACACAAGGAGCTCACTGACGGAAAGGACAAACTCAGGTACATACAGACATAGCCAGGACCCATGCGGGTACGGATACAGAGAGCATGGCGTACACAGGCAGACCAGTACATGCAGACAAAATAGAAATATGCCGGTCCCCATGCAGAACTAAATGCATGGCAGTCACAGATGAACATAACACCATGAAGACATGGTAACATGCCTGGACCCCATACAGAACTGGGTGCATGGCAATCACAGATGAACATAACACCATGAAGACATGGTAACATGCCTGGACCCCATGCAGAACTGAGTGCATGGCAATCACAGATGAACATACCATCATGAAGACATGGTAACACGCTTGGACCCAGTGCAGAGCTGGGACATACTGTACAATCACAGACGGACATATTGTACAAAATACTGAGACAAAGAAACATAGTAGAAACTCCCAGACAGAATATGACCTGGTGACAGTAATAAAATATCAGGCAGACCACACAAGTCAGGGTAGAATCACAAACACACTGGTCAGTAGAATACACCCTGCACACAGCATTGCTGGAGGCAGACTGATCTAAGGCACACAGCTCACATGCAACTCACAGTCTAAATAGCAGGGTGATTACACCACCTGATCATCTGATATTCAGACACACAATAACCCTATGGGAACACAGAGAGCATACAAGTCACATGACACAGTTCACACACAGAAGGCTGCAGCCAACAAGCAGCACCCAAGCAACCAAACTACATGGCTCACAGCCAGTACGCAAAATCGTAGGCAGCCAGGCTACGCGGCAACATGGCGGTCCGCAATGCATGAGCACTGACATTAGGCCGCCATTTGCAGACGCAGCACCTATTCACTTGAATGGGGTCCGCGATCTGCATCCAACGGAAAGCAGTGCATCCACGACTTTTCGGTGCGGAGGCATGGACAGAAAACACTATGGAGTGCTTCTATGGCCTTCCGATCCCTGCCTCTGTTCCGCAGCATACAGTATCTCCTGGATTGCAGACCAGAATTTTGGAGAAATGTTGTCAGTACCGTAGTTTATAGAATTGAAGTTTACAGAATAAAACAAAACTGTTCATTTTAGTCATTTTTAACACATACCCACATACATAAATTATGTATATGCAGTGTTAAATACCTCCCCCAGCAGTGCCACGTTCTCAATCTAGCACGAAAAACTAACCCCAACAGTACCTCTTACACACAGTTTACTTCACAATAGTGAAATCCACATTACCCTGAAAATATAAGCCAGATTGCCCCTATAAGTGGAAACCATGATACTGTGCATAGAACATGTCTGCTGTAATACACCCACAGTATATACACAGCTTCTCAGCTCCTCCACTCACTGGATATAATGTACACAGCTCCTCCACTCATGGGATATACTATACACAGCTCCTCTACTCACTGGATATAAGGTACACAGCTCATCCACTCACAGAGCATACTGTACACAGTTCCTCCACTCACAGTATATACTGTACACAGCTCCTTCACTCACAGTATATACTGTACACAGCTCCTCCATTCACAGCTTAATACTGTACACAACTACTCCACATAAGGCATATACTGTACACAGCTTTTCCACTTACAGTATATACTGTACATAGTTAATTGATCCAGTATATAGTGTGTACTACATGGACAGGTCCCATAAACATACATGGATGAAGCTAGACTTGTCATGGACTGACACTGATTGCTGCCAGACAAAGGCACGCCAAAACGCTAGTCGGGGTAGCGCCATCCCTTGACCGCATGCAGCTTATGGGTGAGTTATAGACATCTGGTGTTACTGATTATTGTTGCATACAGGTTGGGTTTTGAACTACATTTATTTGCTGTTATTTATTTATCTGGCGCCAGTGTCTCTATTTTTCGACTTTTATATATAGCCCTATATCTTTGTGTGGGTCTGGGATGGTGTTATTTTCTGTCACCTCTCCTTATATCATGTAATTTTAATTATTTTAATACATTGTGCATATAATAAAAAAATATGTTTTTTACTGTATACATTGGGGCCTCCATTTTTCTATGTAGGTTTTTTTTGTTTGTTTTTTATTGCTGCTGTGCTGGCAGAGGCCATTTACACACGGCCCTTCACACTCCATCACTGGTGAGCAGGACTGGAAGCAACAACTCAGGAAGGCATGTGGTCCTCTGGCTGCTAGGCCTTACTAAGGGGTGGGGACAATCAGAAGACCTGCTTCCTGCTCTCTCGCAGTGAGCCACTGCTTACAGTTTTAATGTGCACCTGGCTAAAGTCTTTAGAAACCGCCCAGTAGCCACATACTAGTGGCTCAATATAAGCATTAAAAGAAGCTGCAGAGCAGGGAAGAAGTGAATGTGCTTGTTAGAGTTTCAAGCAATATACTTGTAATCTGGTGTCCAAGCTGCTGTTGACAAAACTCATACATACATAGACACATACATAGACATAACTGCAAGTGAAAATGAAAGTAAATAAGCACCAATCAACTTCCTGTATAGTCAATCGGTGCTTGTTATGGGCAATTAATCTGCCCATAATCAATATCTCCTACATTTTTTGCAGTTTTCTTTTTTGTAGGCTCTCTCTCTAATTTTCAATTTTCTCAGAGATAGAGAGTAGAGATTCAATGTCTCCCATAGACTGCACATGGAGAAAACAGGAGATCCTGCTAGCCATTCTCTCTGTTTGCAGGATCTCTCGAAGCAGCCAGAAGCAGCAACAGTAATGGAGAACATGATGCAGTAGAAGTATACAGTTTAAAGTGAATCTTAATGCATTCCACAGATGCTTTATGGGAGCTTAGCAGAGGAATGGGGGTGAGTATCAACATAGAAATAAGTGATTTGCAGTCAGTAGCAGGTACTTTGTACATGTATTATCATACTTAACAGTGTTTGCTGGAGGTGATAGAATCCCTGTAACTGTGAATTCAGCAGTGAATTGAGACACTAAAACACTTACTAGTAAGCGCAGTATGGCCTGTGTGTCTCTTTGTGCCTCTGACTCTCTCAAGCAGCCCTCTCTTCCTTTTGCCCTAGCCTTTCTAAGGGCTCCAGATGATGTAATATGAAGTTTCAGTGAGCTCATCTTTACTGAAGACAGATTTCAACAGTGAATTGAGTCTGTGAATTGGGGGATGAGAGGACCCAATAAGGAGTCTAATAACTGGAAAAGAAGCACTTTTCTCTTATTAGGCTACATTCACATCTCCAATATGCACTTTGGTGGACTGTTCCACCGTAGTCGCACACCATTGACTATGGTCAGATCCCCATTGACTAAAATCATTTATTAGTGATTACTGAAACTCATTACTAATTGGTCTCCCCCTCACCAGACTTTCCCCTCTCCAATCTATCCTGAACTCAGCAGCCAGGCTCATCTATCTGTCCAGTCGCTACTCCAATGCTCCCACCCTGTGCCAGTTATTGCACTGGATCACATCCACTAATCTAATTCTCCTCGATCCCTCATTACCCCCCCCCCCCCCCACACACACACACACACACCACCCTTCAACATCAATTGTCAAATATCCACACCCCATGCATTCAGAAGCACTTCAGATATTGGCTGGGGACTGGCCCATGCAGCTTTATATCTACTTCCCTATTGTATTTTAAGATGGCCGGACCATTATAAAAATCAAGCACTTGTTACCTTTTGTCTCACTCCTATATCCTCATAGATCATAAAGTCTTGGGAACTGTGCTCTCATTCCTCATGTTTTAATTGCTGTCGTGTTTGTTGCTATGTAATGCATGATTTTATTTGTACCTGAACCCCCTTATTACAAAGCTCTGCGGAATATGTTGTCACTATATAAATAAAGATTATTATAAACGAGAAATAGCTAAATTTAGTGGCTCAACCACTCTGGGAAACGGATGGATTCGAGGTGCTACTAATCCCGGCCGTCTTTACCCCCAGACCGATAGTGGGAGTGGTTTAGTATACAAAATCGATAGGGGATGAGCAATCTCTTATCTGGCTTATCCCTGGTTATGGGAATCAGATTGTTATGCCTCACCGATGTGTATATATTTAAAATAAGGTATTTATTAATATTAAAAAATAGACACTAATACAAAAACTAAAATACAGGAGAGTAATATATCTGAAATATAGCATAAAATGTAAAAAAACGAATAAAAAATGGTATAGAATGATTATAGAGGTCAGTTCATTGTGATGATAAATTCATCTGAGTAGCAAAGTTCATTTAGATAAAAGTAAACGTTCATCCAGATGAATAAATGTCCATTTAGATATGGTATTTCATAGATGAATACTTCAATTGTATCAGAGGATCCTCATTGGTGCTCTAGATGACAAATGATTACCAGATTCTCTATGTGCAGTGTCTAAATGTTGTACCAAACAGTAAGGTGTTACATATATAAAGTTGTCATATATGGAAAAGTGCAGTATATACACCGTTTGGATATCCCTTGTGGTTATTCATGTTGCTGTTAGTAACAAGTTTTTCAAAGTACGTTACCCTCCTTGGATGTGCCTTCACTGTCGGCGTTCTCGTTCAGTTACCAGCGCCTGCGGCTTGGTGTTTGGTTCGGACGAATTTCCCGCGCGTGTGCTGGATAGGACTGGTAAGCGCGCCTTTTCTCACTCTGACAGCGTCCCACGTGGCGCCCCATGTGGGTACCTGTTGTGCGTACAGTGATACGGTGTTTCAAGTGCCGCGCTGTTAACTGTGTTGTGTTTCAGGAGCCAATCCTTGTATCTTGTTCTCCTGGATGGATATATTGTAAAAATATCTTGTAACAGAGTGGATATCTGTAACTTGCTCTTTAGAGACGTCTCTTATTAAAATAGGAAAAGAGCGGGGTCTAGAACTCAGCCCAGATGCGTTTCGGGGTCTATAGTCTGCCCCTTCCTCAGTGGTAACTAGACCCTCTCTTTTCCTGAGATTTATA
Source organism: Rhinella marina (assembly GCA_900303285.1). Lineage (NCBI taxonomy): Eukaryota > Metazoa > Chordata > Amphibia > Anura > Bufonidae > Rhinella > Rhinella marina. The sequence continues at coordinate 5,868 of ONZH01025647.1, read as the reverse complement.
CTCTTTCTGGCCTTCAGTGGGAGGGGTTGTGGTTACTGGGTTTCATGGAAAATCTGGTATGGAATAAGTAATTAATCTCATAGATCAAGTGTGGAGTGAATTGTTGATTATAGTTTTTTTTGGATATACCATATATATATATATATACTCTCCAATAAGAATTATATTGGATGTTCAATATTGGACATTCTGCGTATGTCCTATTCCTTGTGTGCAAGAGTGTGGACATAAAAAGTAGTATTAAAAAAGTAGTATTAAAAAATGCAGTATTACAAAGACATAGACAATGACAACTGTTTATAGACAATAATAAAAAATAATAATAAAATACAGTAAAACAAGATGAAGATAGATTCTATGCTTAGGATATAGAGTAATATACAAAGATAGGGATAATACCATTATGGATTCGTCTTTTTCGTGAGGTCCTAATCTTTGCATTTATTCCTGATACCATTTTTGGCCATCTCATATGATCCATATAATTAATATATGTCACATCTTTTGTTCAAGTGTTTTATTACTACAATATAAATTATAATAGGTAATTGATGTGTGTCCTAATCACTGTTTTCTTTTTTCTGTTTATAGGTGTTCGTGTGGATTTATAAGGGGAAATCACAGATGAGCTTGGTAAATATGAATATTCTATCTTTTCTCAGGTGGTGTGAGTATTCTGTCTTTTCTCAGGTGGTGTACAGGGACGGGGGCCCAGCAGGGAGGGGGGATCGAGGTGCTGGGAAAACAGCCTGACCTCGATGCCCCGTCTCCGCAAGGCACCCGCCCCACTCGACTAGATCTGCCGGACTTCATAGGAATCCGAAGATTTCCATTTCAGCATTCAGGCCTTTCGGTATTATTGTATTGAACTCAAAGATTCTCCTCGATTCTAGACGTGACATATTATTAATGTGTTGTCCACCCCTCCAATTTCTCTGTACCCTTTCAAGAGCTACATAGACAAGTGAGGTGGGATCCTGACCATGGTGCTCCTTATAGTGCTTGGACACTGAGTGTATCTCATACCCTTTCTTTATGTTATTTATACAGTATGTCCATAGATCCTCTTTCTTAATGGTCTTTTTGTCCTCCCAATGTACTGCTTTCCGCATGGACATTGTAATAGGTATATCACATCAGTGGAGTCGCATGTCAGGCATTCTTCTATATTGTGAACGTATGTATTGGTGGTTGTTTTAATTTCAATGGTTTTTTGGGGGAATCTCGTAATTTGGCAATTTGAGCATCTCCCACATCTGAAAAAGCCCTTTGTTTGTAACCAGTTGTTAGTTTTATTTTTGCGTACGTTTCTAATGGATGGGGCAACTTTTAAACCCAAATTGGGCGCCTTAGTATAGGTAATTTGAGGGTTTCTTGATATAATGGGGCCTATGATTTTATCATCCATTAGTAGGTGCCAGTGTGTCTTTATAATGCGCTCTATGGTTTTGTATTGGGCACTGAATGGCAAAATTAGTCTAATTGTTTCTACTTCCTTTGGAGTGATATCTTTAGGTTCAAAGAAATCTTCTCTCTTCATAAGCCTGACCTTGTTTAGGGATTCCTCTATTATGTCTTTTGGGTATTGTTTTTGAATGAATTGGTTTGTTAGCATGAAGGCTTCTTTTTCGAATTGATTGATCTCAGAACAATTTCTTTTCAACCTCCTGAACTGGCTCATGGCTATGTTTAGAAGCCATCTGGGTAGATGGCAACTTGAGTAAAGAATATAACTGTTTTTCATAACCTTCTTTTGAAATGTGTTGCATATAAGTTTGTGATCCTGTTTAGTGATGCATATATCCAGAAATTCTACCTTATTTCCATCCATGGTGGTTGTAAATGTTAAATTGTAGCTATTTATATTCAGGTTGGCTAAAAAATTAGATAGTTTCTCTTTTGTGTCTTGCCAAATGAAAATGATGTCGTCTATGTATCGTCGCCATAGTACCAGACTCTCCCCCAGTATAGGCTCAATGGTTTCTTGTTCCCACTGCGCCATGAAGATGTTAGCATAACTGGGGGCGAATCTGGTACCCATGGAGGTACCTTGTTCCTGTATATAATAGTCAGAGTTGAACCAGAAGTAATTATGTGATAAAATAAATTGAATACCCCCTATAATGAATTGAATGTGATGTTCTGGGAATTTACTGTAGTCTGTTAGGTGGTTTTTTACTGCGTTGATTCCCTTATTATGTTGAATGGTCGTATATAAAGAGTTAACATTAGAGATGAGCGAGCATGCTCGTCCGAGCTTGGTGCTCGTTCGAGTACTCGTAAGTGCTCGCTGCTCGGACGAGTATCTCGCCATGCTCGAGGAAATGGCAACTTCCGCATCGTGCTTTTTAGGCGCCTAAAAACACAGCCAATCACAAGCCAAGAGACTCTGCGGTACACCCAGCATCACGTGGGGCCCTTACATGTCGATAGCAGGGGTTGGCTGGCCTGATCAGGTGACCCTGGAATATACTACCGACTGGCCACGGTGCTCGGCTCAGATGCCGTCTGGATGTCGTTAGGGATAGAGCTGCTGCGTTTCAGGGACAGTGTTAGGGCCTGCATTTAGTTCTCTGTTAGGCAGGGATGACCCACAAAGAACCCAACAGCCCTTCTAAGGGCTAGAGGACATTTTTTTTTTTTTTTTGTCACTTGGCTGGCTGGCACTAGTAGTGCAGCTATCGCCATGTATAACCCCCTTTTATTTTTTTATGTTATATCTCAGTGATACAAATAATTGCACACAGCAGTGTGGAACCATTCTGTGTGTCACAGTTCAGTACACTCACTATTTTCTGTCCAGGTGACACTTTCTGTATGTCACCGAATACAACCAAGTCATTTGCTGCCTGTCACGTGTATGGCTTCATCCAAAAAATCTCTGTGCGACATTTGTCTGGGTCGCAGTCTAAATAGCTACCGTCAGTAGGGTGTCATCTAGCTCTACAATAGTTTCTGCACGTCACGTTCCCAAAAAACAAAAATCCAAAACAAAATATAGAAAAAAAATTAGTTTTTTTGTTGTTTTAGCTCAGTGATACAAATCCATTTCACACAGCTGCGTGTAACCCTTCTGTGTGTCACAGTTTAGCACACTCACTCCAAACCGTATATTCTGTCCAGGTGACACTTTCTGTACGTCACCGAATACAACCAAGTCATTTGCTACCTGTCACGTGTAAAGCTTGATCCTAAAAATCTCTGTGCGACATTTGTCTGGGTCGCAGTCTAAATAGCCACCGTTAACAGGGTGTGAGTTAGGTCTCCGATAGTTCCTGCACGTCACGTTCCCAAAAAAACAAAACTAAAAAAAAAATATTAAAACAAAATATAGAAAAAAAAAATAGTTTTTTTGTTGTTTTAGCTGAGTGATACAAATCCATTTCACACAGCTGCGTGTAACCTTTCTGTGTGTCACAGTTCAGCACACTAATTCCAATCCGTATTTTCTGTCCAGGTGACACTTTCTGTACGTCACCGAATACAACCAAGTCATTTGCTACCTGTCACGTGTAAAGCTTGATCCTAAAAATCTCTGTGCGATATTTGTCTGGGTCGCAGTCTAAATAGCCACCGTTAACAGGGTGTGAGTTAGGTCTCCGATAGTTCCTGCACGTCACGTTCCCAAAAAAACAAAACTAAAAAAAAAATATTAAAACAAAATATAGAAAAAAAATTCGTTTTTTGTTGTTTTAGCTGAGTGATACAAATCCATTTCACACAGCTGCGTGTAACCTTTCTGTGTGTCACAGTTCAGCACACTCTTTCCAATCCGTATTTTCTGTCCAGGTGACACTTTCTGTACATCAAGAATACAACCAAGTCATTTGCTACCTGTCACGTGTAAAGCTTGATCCTAAAAATCTCTGTGTGACATTTGTCTGGGTCGCAGTCTAAATAGCCAGCGTTAACAGGGTGTCAGTCAGCTGTACGATAGTTTCTGCATGTCACGTTCCCAAAAAAAAAAAACTAAAAAAAAAATATCAAAACAAAAGATATAAAAAAAATTCGTTTTTTTGTTGTTTTAACTGAGTGATACAAATCCATTTCACACAGCTGCGTGTAACCTTTCTGTGTGTCACAGTTCAGCACACTCACTCCGATCCGTATATACTGTCCAGGTGACACTTTCTGTACGTCACAGAATACAACCAAGTCATTTGCTACCAATATCATCTACAGCTTGATCCAGAAAACTCTCTGTGCGACATTTGTCTGGGTCGCAGTCTAAATAGCCACCGTTAGCAGGGTGTCAGTCAGTTCTACGATAGTTCCTGCATGTCACGTTCCCAAAAAAACAAAATAAAAAAAAAATATAAAAAACAAAATAAAAAAAAAAATACGTTTTTCAGTTGTTTTAGCTCAGGGATACAAATCCATTTTACTCAGCTACGTGTAACCTTTCTGTGTGTCACGGTTCAGCACACTCGCTCCGATCCGTATATACTGTCCAGGTGACACTTTCTGTACGTCACAGAATACAACCAAGTCATTTGCTACCAATATCATCTACAGCTTGATCCAGAAAACTCTCTGTGCGACATTTGTCTGGGTCGCAGTCTAAATAGCCACCGTTAGCAGGGTGTCAGTCAGTTCTACGATAGTTCCTGCATGTCACGTTCCCAAAAAAACAAAATTAAAAAAAAAATATAAAAAACAAAATTAAAAAAAAATACGTTTTTCAGTTGTTTTAGCTCAGTGATACAAATCCATTTTACTCAGCTACGTGTAACCTTTCTGTGTGTCACGGTTCAGCACACTCGCTCCGATCCGTATATACTGTCCGGGTGACACTTTCTGTACGTCACAGAATACAACCAAGTCATTTGCTACCAATATCATCTACAGCTTGATCCAGAAAACTCTCTGTGCGACATTTGTCTGGGTCGCAGTCTAAATAGCCACCGTTAGCAGGGTGTCAGTCAGTTCTACGATAGTTCCTGCATGTCACATTCCCAAAAAAACAAAATTTAAAAAAATATATAAAAAACAAAATTAAAAAAAAAAATACGTTTTTCAGTTGTTTTAGCTCAGTGATACAAATCCATTTTACTCAGCTACGTGTAACCTTTCTGTGTGTCACGGTTCAGCACACTCGCTCCGATCCGTATATACTGTCCAGGTGACACTTTCTGTACGTCACAGAATACAACCAAGTCATTTGCTACCAATAACATCTACAGCTTGATCCAGAAAACTCTCTGTGCGACATTTGTCTGGGTCGCAGTCTAAATAGCCACCGTTAGCAGGGTGTCAGTCAGTTCTACGATAGTTCCTGCATGTCACGTTCCCAAAAAAACAAAATTTAAAAAAATATATAAAAAACAAAATTTAAAAAAAAAATACGTTTTTCAGTTGTTTTAGCTCAGTGATACAAATCCATTTTACTCAGCTACGTGTAACCTTTCTGTGTGTCACGGTTCAGCACACTCGCTCCGATCCGTAATATACTGTCCAGGTGGACACTTTCTGTACGTCACAGATACAACCAAGTCATTTTGCTACCAATAACATCTACAGCTTGATCCAGAAAACTCTCTGTGCGACATTTGTCTGGGTCGCAGTCTAAATAGCCACCGTTAACAGGGTGTCAGTCAGTTCTACGATAGTTTCGACACGTCACGTTCCCAAAAAAACAAAATTAAAAAAAAAATAAAAAAAACAAAATATAAAAAAAAATTAGTTTTTTTGTTGTTTTAGCTCAGTGATACAAATCCATTTTACTCAGCTGCATGTAACCTTTCTGTGTGTCACAGTTCAGCACACTCGCTCCAATCCGTATAATCTGTCCAGGTGACACTTTCTGTACGTCACTTAATTCTACCAGACTGAACAAGTTTGTGGGTTTCAGTACACCAGGCCCGTTTA
>ONZH01025646.1:0-439174 GCA_900303285.1 Rhinella marina | reverse complement strand
TTTAACAGGTCTCACCTTTTGGGCCTCCACAAAAGGTTTAAGAGGTTAACAGTGGAAAGCAGCCAAAAGTGAAGTGCCCATCTGTATGAAGTGCCATTTCCTCCTCCACCTCCTCCTCCTCCTCCTCCTTAACCGCCGTAGAATTGCTCCGTAAATAAAGAAAAATGTTATATATTTATGGCTCACCTCTTGGGCCTCCACAAAATGTTTAACAGGTCTCACCTCTTGGGCCTCCACATAATTTTTAACGGGTCTCACCTCTTGGGTCTCCACAAAATGTTTAACAGGTCTCACCTATTGGGCCTCCACATAATTTTTAAACGGTCTCACCTCTTGGGTCTCCACAAAATGTTTAACAGGTCTCACCTATTGGGCCTCCACATAATTTTTAACGGGTCTCACCTCTTGGGTCTCCACAAAATGTTTAACAGGTCTCACCTATTGGGCCTCCACATAATTTTTAACGGGTCTCACCTCTTGGGTCTCCACAAAATGTTTAACAGGTCTCACCTCTTGGGCCTCCACAAAATGTTTAACAGGTCTCACCTCTTGGGCCTCCACATAATTTTTAACAGGTCTCACCTTTTGGGCCTCCACAAAAAGGTTTAAGAGGTTAACAGTGGAAAGCAGCCAAAAGTGAAGTGCCATCTGTATGAAGTGCCATTTCCTCCTCCACCTCCTCCTCCTCCTCCTCCTTAACCGCCGTAGAATTGCTCCGTAAATAAGAAAAATGTATATATTTATGGCTCACCTCTTGGGCCTCCACAAAATTTTTAACAGGTCTCACCTCTGGGCATCCACATAATTATACTATAAAATATTAGGCCTTATAATTGGGCAACTGTACTGTGCGTTCTCTTGCAAAATTCTTTAAATACCTGGTGTTAATACCCACCGTCTGAAAAGTTAGTACACGGCTGTGTACCTTGAACTCTAAAATATTAGGCCTTATAATTGGCAACTGTACTGTGCGTTCTCTTGCAAAATTATTTCACGGCTGTGAAGGCAAAATATTGTAACCAAAAAAAAATAAAATGCGGAGGGGGGCTAGCGGAATAGGACGTGGACGAGGACGGGGGCGCGGAAATGCTGTTGGGGGCCATAGTTGCTGGTTGAATTATCTGAGGTAAATGATTCTCCTTTAGACGACGCTTTCCCTTTGCATCGTTCTGCGATTAAACCATAAATAACTCTCTGCATATTTATACCAAATGCACCCAGTACGAAAAAAGTCATAGAAAGTTTCCAAACAGAGACTGGAAAACATCAGTAAGTTGAAAAAAACTGTTCGCTAAAAAAAAAAAAAAGTTAAAATAAAAATGGCAGTTGATAGTATCGAGCTATTGTCACAGAGAGACGCGATTACAACACCTTCATTTACATTCAGTACATGTCTCAAGGCATTGGGAGAATGAAAACAGGCCACGGCTGGAGTATGAAATGTACCACCGCTTGTACTGTCCGATACTGACCCGGTCCAGGGTGATGTCCAGCGAGGAAAGCAGTGGAGAGGTGGTGGTCTGCGCAGCACCGAAAAAGGCAGCAAGAGGCAGAGGGATGTCCACAGGCAGAGGAATGTCCACAGGCAGAGGGATGTCCACAGGCAGAGGCATGTCCACAGGCAGAGGGATGTCCACAGGCAGAGGGATGTCCACAGGCAGAGGATGTCCACAGGCAGAGGGATGTCCACAGCAGGACAGTTCAGACAGAGAAGTGAGGCCACAGCCAGCAGGGGCCGAGCGTAACCATCCCGCTCCTATGCGTCCTTAAAGAATCCCTCATCGCAATAAGGGAGAACGCATTGCACACAGAGGAGACGGGGGCAGGAGGAGACGCAACGGAGCTACACAGTCAGACCACACTTTTGTCTGCTTCACGGTGGCAGTTGCAGGAGGAGGAGGATGAGGAGGAGGAGGACGACGTGGAGGTGGCTGTGGAAGAGGAGGAGGATGCTGGCGGCGAGGGTAGCAGTCAGGCTGTGCGCGTCCCATTGGTTCAGCGCGGATGGGGCGGAGAGGGAGGCGGAAGAGGAAGAGGAGGAAATGGCAAGTGATCCTTCTGGTGGGGGCAGTGACGTCATACCTATTCAGAGTCTGGCACACATGGCTGACTTCATGCTGGGCTGCTTTTCCCGGGACACACGTGTTGTCCGGATAGTGGAGAACAAACTGTACTGGGTCTTCGCAATCCAAGTTGGACACGTGGCTGGAACTGTCCCTGTACGCCTTGGAGGTGCTTGCCTGCCCTGCCGCCAGCGTGCTATCAGAAAGGGTGTTCCGCGCTGCCGGGGGCATTATCACCGATAAGCGCAGCCGCCTGTCAACCGACAGTGCCGACAGGCTGACGCTAATCAAAATGAACAGCAAGTGGATTGACCCGGACTTTGCTTCTCCAACAGTGGAAAGCAGCCAAAAGTGAAGTGCCATGTGTATGAAGTGCCATTTCCTCCTCCACCTCCTCCTCCTCCTCCTTAACCGCCGGTAGAATTGGTCCGTAAATCAGAAAAATTGGGCCTCTTGGGCCTCCACAAAATGTTTAAGAGGTCTCACCTCTTGGGCCTCCACATAATTTTTAAGAGGTCTCCCCTCTTGGGCCTCCACATAATTTTTAATACGTCTCACCTCTTGGGCCTCCACAAAATGTTTAACAGGTCTCACCTCTTGGGCCTCCACAAAATCTTTAACAGGTCTCCCCTCTTGGGCCTCCACATAATTTTTAATACGTCTCACCTCTTGGGCCTCCACAAAATCTTTAACAGGTCTCCCCTCTTGGGCCTCCACATAATTTTTAATACGTCTCACCTCTTGGGCCTCCACAAAATCTTTAACAGGTCTCCCCTCTTGGGCCTCCACATAATTTTTAATACGTCTCACCTCTTGGGCCTCCACAAAAATCTTTAACAGGTCTCACCTCTTGGGCCTCCACATAATTTTTAAGAGGTGTCACCTCTTGGGCCTCCACATAATTTTTATCGGGTCTCCCCTCTTGGGCCTCCACATAATTTTTAATACGTCTCACCTCTTGGGCCTCCACAAAATCTTTAACAGGTCTCCCCTCTTGGGCCTCCACATAATTTTTAATACGTCTCCACCTCTTGGGCCTCCACAAAATGTTTAAGAGGTCTCACCTCTTGGGCCTCCACATAATTTTTAAGAGGTCTCACCTCTTGGGCCTCCACAAAATCTTTAACAGGTCTCACCTCTTGGGCCTCCACATAATTTTTAAGAGGTCTCATCTCTTGGGCCTCCACAAAATGTTTAAGAGGTCTCACCTCTTGGGCCTCCACAAAATGTTTAAGAGGTCTCACCTCTTGGGCCTCCACATAATTTTTAAGAGGTCTCACCTCTTGGGCCTCCACAAAATCTTTAACAGGTCTCACCTCTTGGGCCTCCACATAATTTTTAAGAGGTCTCACCTCTTGGGCCTCCACATAATTTTTAATACGTCTCACCTCTTGGGCCTCCACAAAATCTTTAACAGGTCTCCCCTCTTGGGCCTCCACATAATTTTTAATACGTCTCACCTCTTGGGCCTCCACAAAATCTTTAACAGGTCTCCCCTCTTGGGCCTCCACATAATTTTTAATACGTCTCACCTCTTGGGCCTCCACAAAATCTTTAACAGGTCTCCCCTCTTGGGCCTCCACATAATTTTTAATACGTCTCACCTCTTGGGCCTCCACAAAATCTTTAGCAGGTCTCACCTCTTGGGCCTCCACATAATTTTAAGAGGTCTCACCTCTTGGGCCTCCACATAATTTTTAAGAGGTCTCATCTCTTGGGCCTCCACAAAATGTTTAAGAGGTCTCACCTCTTGGGCCTCCACATAATTTTTAAGAGGTGTCACCTCTTGGGCCTCCACATAATTTTTATCGGTTCTCCCCTCTTGGGCCTCCACATAATTTTTAAGAGGTGTCACCTCTTGGGCCTCCACATAATTTTTATCGGGTCTCCCCTCTTGGGCCTCCACATAATTTTTAATACGTCTCACCTCTTGGGCCTCCACAAAATCTTTAACAGGTCTCCCCTCTGGGCCTCCACATAATTTTTAATACGGTCTCACCTCTTGGGCCTCCACAAAATCTTTAACAGGTCTCCCCTCTTGGGCCTCCACATAATTTTTAATGGGTCTCCCTCTTGGGCCTCCACATAATTTTTAATACGTCTCACCTCTTGGGCCTCCACAAAATGTTTAACAGGTCTCACCTCTTGGGCCTCCCACATAATTTTTAAGAGGGTCTCACCTCTTGGGCCTCCACATAATTTTTAAGAGGTCTCACCTCTTGGGCCTCCACAAATCTTTAACAGGTCTCCCCTCTTGGGCCTCCACATAATTTTAATACGTCTCACCTCTTGGCCTCCACAAAATCTTTAACAGGTCTCCCCTCTTGGGCCTCCACATAATTTTTTAATACGTCTCACCTCTTGGGCCTCCACAAAATCTTTAAACAGGTCTCCCCTCTTGGGCCTCCACATAATTTTTAATACGTCTCACCTCTTGGGCCTCCACAAAATCTTTAACAGGTCTCACCTCTTGGGCCTCCACATAATTTTTAAGAGGTCTCACCTCTTGGGCCTCCACATAATTTTTAAGAGGTCTCATCTCTTTGGGCCTCCACAAAATGTTTAAGAGGTCTCACCTCTTGGGCCTCCACATAATTTTTAAGAGGTGTCACCTCTTGGGCCTCCACATAATTTTTATCGGTCTCCCCTCTTGGGCCTCCACATAATTTTTAAGAGGTGTCACCTCTTGGGCCTCCACATAATTTTTATCGGGTCTCCCCTCTTGGGCCTCCACATAATTTTTAATACGTCTCACCTCTTGGGCCTCCACAAAATCTTTAACAGGTCTCCCCTCTTGGGCCTCCACATAATTTTTAATACGTCTCACCTCTTGGGCCTCCACAAAATCTTTAACAGGTCTCCCCTCTTGGGCCTCCACATAATTTTTAATGGGTCTCCCCTCTTGGGCCTCCACATAATTTTTAATACGTCTCACCTCTTGGGCCTCCACAAAATGTTTAACAGGTCTCACCTCTTGGGCCTCCACATAATTTTTAAGAGGTCTCACCTCTTGGGCCTCCACATAATTTTTAAGAGGTGTCACCTCTTGGGCCGCCACAAAATTTTCCATGAGCCTATGACCAGCCCACGGCCTCTTCCTGCCTTTTGCGGTCCTACGCATCCCTCAACATCCCCACTGCTTTACCTGCTAGACATGACACTGGGCCAGGTCGGGTCACTGACATCTCAAGCGCCAACAATTTGGGCATTTTAAGGCTTCTGCATGTGTTTTGAGTTGTTTTTACATTTTAAAGAAGACATGTCTGACCACATCTCACACACACACACAATGACAATTAGGGATGGGGTCTATTTGCTTTCCCCCTTGCCTATGCCATCTGTGGTTGTCATAGGCAACGTGATTTTAAGGGGTGCAGAATTTTATCTTCTTTTTTGTCTAGTTTGGCTTGGGGTCCATGGCAATGTTGAGGAAAGAAGGTTTCCTTGTATGGTCTCACTTTACAGAGAGGTTAGATTTTGTTTGGAGTGTATTGTTGAGAGGCTGTGATAGTGGCGTAATAGTGCGACTTGGGCGCGTTATATGCACCCAGACATGCTTCCCCTGCTGTCCCAGTTGCATTCCAGCAGTGTTGGCATCCTTTTCTGAGGTTCCAGGGTGGACTTGGTGACCTCCAAGTGGTCGAATTGAGATTTCCAAGTGGCGAGCATTTTTTTCCCATAGACTTTAATGGGATTCGATATCCGGTCGAATAGTCGAATTTCGCGGTCTATTCGAATCGAATTTCGAACTTTCGAATATTTCACTACTCGCTCATCTCTACTCATATATATTTTTTGATTTTTACAGACCGCATCATCACAGTAGAATCCCTGGATTAGCAGATCCCTTGCAATACTAAAGTATCCTCTCATGACACTGATGTTACCATATGTATTTTGTTTGTAAATATGGCAAAAACTAGTACAATTTTGTTTCACTTCCTGTTTTGAAAATATGGAGGATGAGAATCTGATGTCACCACCACATGACTTAAAGGGGTTTTCCCATCTTGGACAATGGGGGCATATCGCTAGGATATGCCCCCATTGTCTTATAGGTGCGGGTCTCACCACTGGGACCCGCACCTATATTGAGAATGCGGCTCGGCTATTTCCATTGGCTCCATAAAAATTAAAAGGAGCCGGGCCGTGCTTGCCCCTTTAAAGAGTAACTAAACTTTTGAATAAAATTTTTATAATTTTATAATGTTCCTAATGCCCCAATAATAGTTTTTCTAACATACTTTATTAAGGCAATTATGTATTTTTATTACTGTCCCCCATCCCCCCTGAAAGCGCACCATTCCCTGTGCAAAGCAATGTACGGAATACGGGCTGTAGACATTTTATCAATGGGGCCGCAGCAATAGTGAGTACGGGCAGGAGTGCATATTGCTGCTCCTGCCCGTGCCCCCTGGAGGTTTACTAACTTCTGCACCCATATGCCATGCCAGGATTAGTGGAGCGGGCCCCTGCTTCTGCCTGCTCCAATAAGCTATAAGCTGACATGCAGGAATCTTAACTTAGCGGAGCAGGCAGGAGCCCGCTCTGCTAATCCTGGCACAGTATATGGGTACAGGGTATGTCAAGAGTTAGTAAACCTCTGGGGGGCACAGACAGGAACAGCAATATGTGCTCCTGCCCGTACGCACTGCTTCTGCAGCCCCATTCATAAAATGTCCACGGCCCGTACTCCGTACACCACTGAGATGTCAGCGATGTACAGAAATGTCAATTTTGGTGCGCTTTAGATAGAGAAAAGTCTATACAAAATCCATCAATAAAGTATATTACAAACACTATTATTCAGGCATTAGGAACATCTTTTTAAAATTTTATTCAAAAGTTTAGTTACTCTTTAATTGCTAACCCGATTTAAACCCTGGGAAAATCTTATCTTTGTATCAGTTGATAAAGCTGAACGGTCCGAAACGCGTCCTTTAGGTGTATTCTATATGGCACTATGAAAGCCTATACCCTTTGAAGCATTTAACGTCTGCCAGGATTCTTCTCTTAACTACTACTGGGTATTGCCCCTTCCTGCTGCAGCGCATCCACGTATCAAGTGCTGAACGGATCACTATATATTTGCAGGATGGATGGATGTCTTTTTTCAACCTCACAAACTATGTTACTATAGGTTTAGTGTTGTCTCGGGTCTTGTACTTCTGCTTAAGGCTGGTTTATGGGTAAGGCTCATAGGGTCTCACTTACTTTTAGAACCTCCACCAGCCATCCTCACAGATGAATGGTAAGTGATCATATTAAAGGGGTTTTCATGACAACCCCAGTAGTCTGAATCTACTGCCAATAACAAAACATAACAACTCACCTGTCTTTGGTCAGGCCATTCCTGTGCCACTGCCTCATTCCAGGCCAGCTCCAAGACTTCCAAAGACTTGTGGGGCAACAGGCATTTAGTACCACCTGCCCTATGTGTGTCTGCAAAGGGGTATAGTGAAGTCCTGATCCCACAGCTTGGTATGGTGTACTCATCAACTTTAAAGGGATTTATCAAGATAACAATATTGATGGCCTAACATTAGGATATCAGGTGAATGGGATTGCAACTCTCTCACTGATCAGCTGAATTGGTCTGTGGCCAGTAACAGTTGGTTCACGGTGTTGTAGCTTGGTCCCATTCAAGTGATGTCCTAAGGATAGGCCAGTGATGACTAAGCTCAAGCACCCCAGCTGTGGTGAAACTACAACTCCCAGCATGCTCCATTCATTTCTATGGAATAACCAAGCAAGTGTGCATCTTGGGAGTCGTTGTCTTACCACAGCTGAAGTGCCGGAGGTTACCCATCCCTGGAATAGTCCATCAATACTGCTATCTTTAAAAAAAAAAACTTTTAATCTGGCCATGTTTTTGATGCACACAGGAAAACAATATCCCACTCCGACGTCGTCTACTGTACGCCAGATTCTTAGACTCTTGACAGTGACACTTATTCTCTATTACAGTTTTTAGTTTTTCAGGAGATAATACCATCTGTAAAACTTACTTGTAACAGATATTTCTATTTAAATACTGATCATCTGAAGAAGTCAGGTCATTGCCTTTACTTACACAAGAGAGAGTGATTGTGGGTGCCAATATGAATGGAGATTTCATTCATTCCTTCACCCCCTGCTGTTCTAAGCCTCATAAATGAATTCTGAGCACTTCTTATTCCAATAAACGAAAATCATAGGAGCCTTGTATTCTAAGATTACTTGGACAATATGCCTTACATCTCTTCTAAAAAGAGTCTGAGGCATCTTCTGTCGCACGCTGAATTGATTTTACAACCTACAACCTTGTAACTTTCCTGCTGAGCCACAGATTTAAAGAGAACCCGTCATCTCTTCTGAGATGTCAGTTTTAGTGACTACTTACACTCCCCATGTAAAACCAGTTCTGGAGCAACTATTCTTATGACTGGGCCATTCCTGTATTATTCCTGCTAGAAGTTTATAAAGAAATTGCCAGCAGTCTGCAATAAAGGTACTGCTGGGTGTTCCCAGTCTGACTCTGTCCAATCAGTGCCGCTGGTGTCAGACTGTACAGGAACACACCCTCAACCCTTTACTGTAAGCTGCTGGGAATTCATTAAAGGTTTTGGCCACCCTAAGTATCAAAAATCCAAAGTGTCCTAGACAATAGCCAAAACCAGGAAGTATTTCTATCATGTGACATGTACTGGCTATATATCATTTTTCTAAGCTGTTCACTATGACACACTTCCCAGGAGGAGCTCCTCAGACCGGGTGTGTGGGAGCATTGGAGTCTATGAGAATTTTAATGCTTTCCTATGGAGTCCTATTACACAGAAGGGCGCCATAGGAAAGCCTATGCAGCAGCCTCCTGTCATTCACCTTGACAGGGGCTGCTGCAGGCACGCTCCGGCTCCTCCGATCGCTGCACGGGAAGCGCGCGCGTTTCCGGTGTTTGCCGCCTTCGGGTGCCGTGGCCAGAATTGACCACAGCATCCGATGAGTTAAATGTCCGCGATCGGCATTACTGATTCATACAGCAGTCACCTGCGGCCATGACGCCCGCTCTCATCAGGAGCGGGCGCCATGTTTAAAGACCCAACCAGCGCGGTACTAGTACGGCGCTGGTCAGGAAGGGGTTAAAACTAGTGTAAAGGAAAACCTGGACCAATCAGAGTCTACTTTTCATTTTTCACAGCTCTTTGCTGTGAAAGTCAGTTTTCCTTTACAATTCTGATAAAGCTTGCACTCTGTTTAACCTGTGTCCCATCAGGGAGCTCAGCTGACAGCTCATGTGAAGCTTATCTCTGATCTCCTGAGAGCTCATAAACACTTATTTTAGCTCAATTCTTATCCTATTGATAAGTATATGGCTTAAACCATTGTTTATGAGCTGTTTGTATTTCAGAGATAAGGGCTATGCATAGTTGTCAGACGGCAGCTTAAAGGGGTTGTGCAGCTGGTAATATTGATGACCTATCCTCAGGATAGTGGGATCCGACACACTGGCATCCCCACCGATCAGCTTTTTGAAGAGGAGGCGGCGCTTCATGTGAGCGCTAACATGATTGAGCTGAGACTGCCAAAGTATAAACTGCTAGTGGTGTTCGGTCAATGACCACACTACCAAGGTGGTGCCCTCTTTATTTTGGGTTCTGCAGTAGGGTATATTTTGAGGCAGCATCACATTAATACTGGGTAACATCTCTTATTGCTGGGATACAGGCTGCCATTCTGACATGTTAACAGCCACCCTGTCAATATTTTATTTTTACTGGCACATTGAAGTGCTTTTAATTTTTTGTAGTAGTGATCCTCAATAAGACCTCAGATCAGAGACTCAATGTGAATAAGACCCCCATTCAGACCTCAAATCAGACCCCCAATGTGAATGATCCTCAATAAGACCTCAGATCAGAGCCCCAATGTAGATAAGACCCCCATTCAGACCTCAGATCAGACCACCGATGGGACAGACTCCCAATCAGACCTCAAATCAGAGTGTCAATGTAAATAAAATCCACCAATCAGACCTCAGATCAGGCCCCCATGTTAATCAGAGCTCAGAGCAGACAAAACCTAAACAAATCAGCTCACATTTCCTGCTCTGGATGCTGCCGCTACTCCTGTGATTCAGAGCTTCTCATGGTATTCCTGTCATGCTGTGCTGTCAAACAGCATGAGATCACAGAGTACACCGCCATCCTTACGCTGTGCCAACGTCACAGCACAGCGTGCGGCAGAGAAAGACCAGGAAGCGGTGACTACAGAGCCCGCACAGGGTGTGCTGTATTCACCGCTCCCTGGTCCTACTGTACTAATAAGTGCTTCCATAATTCCCCTTCCTTGTGGAGCAAAAAAGCATCCAACAGGAAGAAACATATGGTACATCAATTAGTTTTCGCAATACACTTTATGAAATGAATGTCCCAAAACCACCCATGATAGGAGCAAATAAGCAAATTCAGCAGCAGGAGCTCCTGATGCATCCTCCAAATCAGATATGAATAAGGTCTAACATGGACTTCTGTACATGTAATCAATAACCCCATCAGTTAGATCATGCTTGCTCTCCGGCTGATAGCTATAGGCCAGGGATGCTCAACCTGCAGCCCTTTAGCTGTTGTAAAACTACAACTCCCACCATGCCCTGCTGTAGGCTGATAGCTGTAGGCAGTGTGGGCGTGCTGGGAGTTGTAGTTTTGCAACAGCTGGAGAGCCTCAGGTTGGCCATCCCTGCCATCATATGGGGTAGAGTGTCTATTTTTCCAGAAAAGGAGTGAGAAGATGAGTGCTTGCCATATAATCCCCCCACATTTTTATTGACACAATGTTTACCAGCATCTAGGTCACAGCATCAGATTATTTGAAGCAAACACACAAAAATCAGTAAAGCTTCCATTTACACTGCACCCCCTCTACATAACTGATCTAGTAAAACCAGGATAGGTCATCATTATCACATCAGTGGGGGGGTGAGTCCCGGGAACAACGCTGATCAGCAGTTTCAGGGAGCCATCAAGCACACAGGAGCCCTGGCGAGTGCAGCCGGCTCAGCAGCTCTCCAACCACAGCACTGTTGATAGCATAGTATCTGTGCTTGGTGTTGCAGCTTAGCCCGAATTACTTCATAGAACAGACTGCAGCACTTATGGATTGATCTGATATTGATGATCTGTCCAGAAGATAGTTCAGTAATGGTGCACCTTTTAGAGACCGAGTGCCCAAACTGTAACCCTAAATCCACTTATTTATCGCAAAGTGCCAACCTGGCAATTTAACCTGAATACTACAGTCTAATATAGTATATCTTCCATGTACTTTATCATTTAGCTATAATATCCTGCCTACATTCAGTGTGCTCCCTGTGCTGTTCATAGTGTGAACTGCTCTGATGAATGGCAGGAAGAGTCTAAGGAATATTGGTCACCATAGACTTTTTCCTGGGTGCGGGTGCCCACAGAGAGGGCTCTCAGTGCTGCCTCTGGCACCCATGCTGTAGGTTTGCCACCACTGAGATAGGTCATCTATATAAATTACCAGATAACCCCTTTGAATCTGCATGGTCAAGCACAGGTGTCAGTAATGTAATCTGCGGCTACAGCAATTCAGAACTTGCTGCTGTGAGGGACACTGTTAAGACACCCTTCACCCCTGGACAAATCGTGGCCAGACGTGCCTTCAAAACACTGTAACCCACAGTGGACATTACAACCATTATTGCCAAGGTATAGAGATACTATAGTAAGATAGTGCACAGAGAGCCATAACTCCCATCCTTGCCCAAGTCCATACAGCGCTATCTGGGAGAGAATTGCACTATGTACGGTTAGAACTGTGACTGCTATAGTTGAATGTACTACAACTCCCATTTTGCACTACAGTAAACAGAATGTTTATCCTTCACCACTGGCCTGGGTTCCTGCACTCTACATGTCCTGCCTTGCACCCATACAGACACCTAACATCAAGGACACCTCAGGTACCATCAGGCTGGAGCCCCAGAATCAGGGTGTGCCCAGAAGGAAAAAAGAGTGCCCTAGGGGGCAACGATGTGAGGACAACAAGAACCACTCTCATCCTCTGCTCTGTCTCCTCCTGGGTGATTGCACATGTAACACACATTGCACCATCCTTGTACCGTGTAGGTAGCCTTGCAAGTAAGTTACACATATAAGAGGGCCGTGCTATGAATCATGTGACAATGTGGGGGCTGTACAGGGACTCCCTGCTGCGGCCATTTTTGTTCCTCCCATCTGATTTCTCCCCTATCACAGACACAGAGCAGCTTTCATTAGGTCTTAGGGAAACGGCAACAGAATGCACCACGTGACTAGCCGGCGCGTGTCACGTGACGAGCCTTAGCTTCCTCGGTTGCTATGGTTTCCAGCGGCCATGACATGCCGCGTTGCATTCTGGGCTGGGAACCGTACACACATAGAGAGGTAATACCCGGGCTCTGCTTTGGAACGGCGCTCGGTGTAGCCGGTGAACTGGAAATCATGGCGGACGGAGCGGAGAATCACCCTGGAAAGGACTTTGATAAAAGAGTCACGAAACTGCGGAACAGCCTGAGAGACTGGTGAGTGTGGGAGGAGCTAACCACCCGGGAGACTTGATTATACCGGGTGAGGGGGCATCAGTACAGGCTCAACCGTAAAGTGAGAAGGGGTTGCCCATAGCAACCAGACAGGGCAGAAGCTTGAGGCTGGTTGCTAGGGACAGCATGGTGTTTTGCTTGCTATGTATACATTATGGAGGTGCTCAGCTGGCCTGCTTATGGAGCTGGGATCTGTGGGCAGATGTTCTCTGTAGAGTACTGATCAGCACCAGTAATGTTTGGGGGTAGTAGAAGAGTGCCCCTCTTGGCTGAGGGATCATTTGAACAGTGCCCTCTCTTGGCAGAGGGATCATGTGCCTCCTGTAAATACCAGAGGACACCTTTACTAATACTGGTGTGCAATTGCTATAGCGTAGCATGTGCAATATTGCCAAAGACATGTCGATTGGGGATAATAATGCAGTTACTGAGCCAGGTTGAATCTGCCATAGTTAACCTGTTACTTACAGTGAAACACATGAAAGCCATGCCCGGGGGAGGGTTGGGTGCTACAGAAATGTTTTTTTTTTTTTTTTTTTTTTTTTTATAGTAAAATAATAGAAAAAAACTTCACTTCCTGTAACTGCTCTGATCAGGGGTTGCAGCCCGTGAAGTGGTGATGATCCATATACCGATGCACCCAAACAAATAGTGTATGGTCTAAGGTACTTAAATAAAAAATACTTTACCAGGCCCCCCACTCACTTTGGTAAAAAAAAAAAAATACTCAGACAACCCCTTTAATGTCCAGGTCGCTGTTTGTTGGTATTAGGGGATGAATCCATGTTCATGTTATGCACTCCTCCTAGACTTATGTAGGATAAGAGGTCACATAGCTGAGGCGTCCCAGGCATAAGTAGACAGTTGGTTTTCAGATTGTTGGCTTTCTTAGAAGTTTGAAAGTATTAATTCTATTTCCTGATTTCTATTTCTATGTTGCAGTGAATTAAAACGACTGGAATTGGAAAAAAAGATGTCTCACTACCGCTCATCCAATGCATTCTTGTAAGTACGACTGATATGTACATCCCTAACCCCTTGAAGAACATGTGCACTACCGTTCAAAAGTTTGGGGTCACCCAGACAATTTTGTGTTTTCCATGAAAACTCACACTTTTATTTATCAAATGAGTTGCAAAATTAATAGAAAATATAGTCAAGACATTGACAAGGTTAGAAATAATGATTTTTATTTGAAATAATAATTTTCTCCTTCAAACTTTGCTTTTGTCAAAGAATGCTCCATTTGCAGCAATTACCGTATTTGCAGACCTTTGGCATTCTAGCTGTTAATTTGCTGAGGTAATCTGGAGAAATTTCACCCCATGCTTCCAGAAGCCCCTCCCACAAGTTGGATTGGCTTGATGGGCACTTTTTGCGTACCATACGGTCAAGCTGCTCCCACAACAGCTCAATGGGGTTGAGATCTGGTGACTGCGCTGGCCACTACATTACAGATAGAATACCAGCTGCCTGCTTCATCCCTAAAGAGTTCTTGTATAATATGGATGTATGCTTTCGGTCATTGTCCTGTTGTAGGAGGAAATTGGCTCCAATCAAGCGCTGTCCACAGGGTATGGCATAGCGTTGCAAAATGGAGTGATAGCCTTCCTTATTCAAAATCCCTTTTACCTTGTACAAATCTCCCACTTTACCAGCACCAAAGCAACCCCAGACCATCACATTACCTCCACCATGCTTGACAGATGGCGTCAGACACTCTTCCAGCATCTTTTCAGTTCTACGTCTCACAAATGAACTAGAGACTCTAATGTACTTGTCTTGTTGCTCAGTTGTGCAGCGAGGCCTCCCACTTCTCTTTCTACTCTGGTTATAGCCTGTTTGTGCTGTCTGAAGGGAGTAGTACACACCGTTGTAGGAAATCTTCAGTTTCTTGGCAATTTCTCGCATGGAATAGCCTTCATTTCTAAGAACAAGAATAGACTGTCGAGTTTCACATGAAAGTTCTCTTTTCCTGGCCATTTTGAGAGTTTAATTGAACCCACAAATGTAATGCTCCAGATTCTCAACTAGCTCAAAGGAAAGTCTGTTTTATAGCTTCTCTTACCAGCAAAACTGTTTTCAGCTGTGCTAACATACTTGCACAAGGGTTTTCAAGGGTTTTCTAAACATCCATTAGCCTTCTTACACAGTTAGCAAACACAATGTACCATTAGAACACTGGAGTGATGGTTGCTGGAAATGGGCCTCTATACACCTATGTAGATATTGCATTAAAACCAGACGTTTGCAGCTAGAATAGTCATTTACCACATTAACAATGTATAGAGTGTATTTCTGATTAATGTTATCTTCATTGAAAAAAAACTGTGCTTTTCTTTCAAAAATAAGGAAATTTCTAAGTGACCCTAAACTTTTGAACAGTAGTGTACATCATGGAAAACTTTGTGTAAAAGTGCTTTGCTCAACAACTTTATCATGGGTTGAAAAATGGGAGCTATCCAGGAATTTGATATTGATATTAGGGTTCCTCAACTCCAGTCCTCAGGGCCCACCTTCCAGTCATGTTTTCAGGATTTCCTTAGTATTGAGCAGGTGATATAATTAGTGTCCATGCATCAGGACTTATCATAGGTATTCATTCTGTGGGATATTCTCAAATCATGACCGGCAGGTGGGCCCTGAGGTCTGGAGTCGAGGAACACTGGCCTATATGACCTAATGACCGCTTTCTGAGCGCTTAGGCCTTTTCCTAAGCCAGTGACGTCCCCGTACATTGGTTATGTGGCCTTGTTGCAGCATCATCCCAAGTGAATGGGGCTGAGCTTAAATACCAAGCACAGCAGCTGTACGATGTACATACTATACGATGGTAACCTGTGAAGAGGTCACAGCTCTCACCGGAGCTCCACTGAGTGAAGCAGCCTCTTCATACAGCTAATCAGTGGCTCCTGAGAATAGGATCCCTTCCAATCTGATATTGATGACCTATCCTGAGGATAGGCCATTAATATCAAATTCCTGGATAAGTCCTTTAAAGAAGAACTCCCGCAAAATTTTTTATCCTCTGACCTGTTAGAAAGGTGCATGATATAATCTGTAGTGATTGTCATTTTCTTATTAGGGACTCTAATTGAGAGTTATCCACTTTCTTCTTATTGTAGCTGGGTCATGTGACCAACTCCCTGACCTCCAACTGACCCAGGACAGAAAGCCAGTAACTGCTCTATTCATTCCTATGAGACTGAAAGTGAGGCTCCCATAGGAATGCATAGAAAATTAGACTTCCTGTCCACACATAAGGTGCTGTGTGAGTTGATGGGTCTAATTCCTAGTCACATGACACAGATAAGAAACTTCAGGATGATATAAGTCAAAAATACAGCCACTGGTAAGAAAATGACATTCACTACAGATTACATCATGTACCTTTCTAGCAGGACATGGAATACAATTTTTTACGGGAGTTCTTCTTTAACAAAAACCCACAGGTTTGCCATCAGTTTCTGTTGGTTAAGGCATGCCAGAGGCATGGCCTGATATATTGCCTGTCAATGTTACACTGAGAGATAATAAGGCTTTGTGGCCACAACTCCATTCAGTGCATTGGGGACTGCTTGCGCAATTGGCTGCCACAGACGGATCCAGACCCATTCAACTTCAAGTGAAATGGTTGCCATACAGGCCCGGCTGGCACACGTTTGTGTGCATGAGCCCTAGGTAAGATAGCAGAGTACAGCACTAAACAGGGGTATCAGCAATACTTTGCAAAAGACTTTTTTAATCCAGCGCGCATTTTCCTGCAAGTGCCCCAGATCTGCTCCCACATGCGAAAGTGCTCCCTGGTAGTGAACTGCTGCACAACCCCTCCCTATGCTCTGAGTGATGGCTGTGGTCTCCATCCAGCATTGGGGAGGGGTCATGGAGCAGCTTTCTGTAGAGAGGCACACTGCAACCACCACAGCTCCTTCAGAGTTTTTCGGAATGGGGTGCACAACGTATTCTTCAAGACTAAGGGTCTTTTTACAGCCTGGAACAAGCCCACGTTGGTGATATATCAAGTACATTGACATCCCTTTAAAGGCCTATTTACATAGGTAGATACAAAATGTAGATTGATTGTACGGTCCTCGTACAGTTTGCATATTGTCCGCAGAACATCCCGTGTTTACATGGAGAAATGTGCTGCCGACAACAGGGATTTTTAGGCCTGCGTTCGCTGACCAATAAGTATTTTTTGTGGATTTCTGGGTAGAAAGATTGGGAAACCCTGGTTCCAATAAATATCATTCAGTTGTTTTTAAGACAGTAGAACTCGTGTATGGCTGAGTATGTCTTTATATCTGTATATTGTAGATAGTTGAGACACTTGAACCTGTATTCTTCCTTTTTCCTATTCCTCCAGTGCTGAGTCCTGTAATCTATGAGGATTTTATAGTGTATTGTATAGCTGTATGAAGCATCTGCTTAGTACTGTACAGTTCTTCCTAAAGTGACATTATAATGTTGAGCTGTCCTATAGGTAGGACAATCCCCTCTTTTTAACTGAGGCTCTTGACAATGAGCACAAAGCATGCTCCTGCTTGGATCTCCAGCAATCAGCTTTAAATTGTGGGGAACTCATGCAGTTAAAGGGGTTGTCTGTTATTTTAATATTGATGACGTATCCTCAGGATAGGCCACCCATATCAGATCGGCAGGGGTCCAACACCTGGCACAGCTGTATGAGGAGACAACGTGCGTAGTGTGCTCGTGCCGTCTCACGTCTCTCTTTCTGTTCGCTGCTGCTGTCTATGGCAAAGCAGCAATGAACAGGAAGAGAGATGGTAGACAGCATGTGCACACCATGTGCCCTGTCCTTTCATACAGCTATTTGGCGGGGGTGCCGGATGTTGGACCCCTGCCGATCTGATATCCTGAGGATAGGTCATCAATATTAAAAAGCCCTGAGAACCCCTTTAAGTCCATTTAAACCCACAGGTTGTCTGTAATGCAGGACAGGACAGGTCCAGAGAGTTCTCTTTGTAATTGTTTTGCAATATGGCCAGGAGATGAGGATATTAGACTGAGGACCCCGCTATTAACACAGAATTCCCTAAGCTGGCAGCTGTAACAACTGGTATCAGAGAAACTTCAGATTCTGGCGGTTTATTCACTTAGGTTCTATGGTCAATATGGTCTGTGGCATCCAAGGTGTTTGAGGAGGGAGCTTAAAGGGGTATTCTCATCTTAGACAATGGGGCATATCGCTAGGATATGCCCCCATTGTCTTGTAGGTGCGGGTCCCACCCTATATCCAGAACGGAGCGGGGAGCGCTGCGCCTGGAGGACCCCGGCCACCACCAGGCGCAGCTCCCCGCTGCGCTCATAGAAATGAATGGGAGCGCAGAGCGCAAGCGCGGCCGCCGCTCCCATTCATTTCTATGGAACCGACGGAAATAGCCGAGCCAGCGCTCGGCTATTTTCGGCGGCCCCATAGAAATGAATGGAGGGCGGCTGCACATGCGCAGTGCGCCATCATTCAGTTCGGGGGCTCCGTTCTGGATATAGGTGCGGGTCCCAGCGGTGGGACCCTCACCTATAAGACAATGGGGGCATATCCTAGCGATATGCCCCCATTGTCTAAGATGAGAATAACCCTTTAATTTGTCTGGCCTCAGGATAGGTCATCAGTGTCAGATCAGCGGGGGGACGACTATCTGCACCCCCACGATCAGCTGTTTGAAGAGAAAGCAGCCCTCATTGCTTACCTGCTCGCCGTCGCTGCCGCAGCGTTGAACAGGTGTAATTACATCTCAGTCGTCCCGTTCACTCCAGTGGGAATGCTCCTTCCTATTCAATTAAAGCCAGAGCTGTCCCAAAGGAGTGAATGGGATGGCTGAGATGTAACTACACCTGCTCACTGCCGCCATTGCAGTGGCGAGCAGGTAAACGATGAGCACCGGTTTCTCTTCAAACAGCTGATCGGTGAGGGTGTCAGACCCCCGCCAATCTGATATTGATGACCTTTTCTGATGATAAGTCATCAATATAAATAAAGTGGACAACCCCTTTAAAAGCTAGGCCCACAGGTCTGCCAGGAACTCCTGCCTAATAGTCTGCCTGTTACTGTAACACTGACGGACGATAATGCTTTGGAAAACCAGGTACTCGAAATCATTATATTAGCGCTCAAACCAACACTGCTTCATGTTCACTAGAGGGATAAAAAAAGGTAAAATGAAGTTTAACAAAACAAAATATCCCCCTCCAAAAATAAATGAAACAAGCCCATTTTTACTTCATTTTTTTCCTTGAAATTGTTTTGATGTTTTTTAAACAGTTTACTTAAAGAGGTTCTCCAAGCATTAAGAAAATGTAAATACTTAAATATTATTTTATAATAAATATATTCACAAATACCGTTCATTATTTATAATGGCTCGTTTTGTCTGGGGAGCAATCATTAGGAGAAATAAAATGGCCGCCGTCCTATCAGTACACACAAAACCTGTCCTAATCACACAGAAGGACAAGTTACTTCACAACCCTGAGCTATAGGGCTGCGTCATCCTCCTCTCTGTTCTGCTTGTCAGGGGTTATGATCCTGAATACAGGTGAATCTCTGTGGGAAAGGAGATGATGCGGAAACATGAGAGTAGGTGGGGATGTGGCTAATGAGCAGCAGCAGTAGTTGTATGCAGTCTCCATTACTACAGTCTGTCCTGTCCATCCTCTCTGTACTTCATGTCTTCTCATCCATTCCTACAGAGATTCAGCTGAAGATCTTATCATCCGTATTCAGGAAAATAATCCCTGACAAGCAGAGCAGAGAGGAGGATGAGGCAGCCCTATAGCACAGTGTTGTGAAGTAACTTGTCCTGCTGTGTGATTAGGACAGGTTTTGTGTGTACTAATAGGACGGCGGCCATTTTCTTTCTCCTAATGATTGCTCCCCAGAGAAAACGAGCCATTATAACTAATGAAAGGTGTTTGAGAATATATTTATTATAAAGTAATATTTAAGTATTTACATTTTCTTAATTCCCGGAGAACCCCTTTAATAAATACATATATGGTATTGCCACCATCTTAAAAGGGTGTTCCCATATGCGACATTTATGGCATGTCAAGAGGAACAGAACCCTGAATTGAACAGAGAGCAAGTTGTCCATGCATGGTCACTCTCCATTCACTGCTATGGGACCTCCGAATATAGCTGAAAGCACTAGCTATTTTCTGCTCTGTTCACTCCTTGGTCCCGTTCTGGAGATAGGTGTGAGTCCCAGAGTTGCTCCTATCTGATGCTGAGGGAATATTCTATCAATGTGTGCCATAAATGTCCAAGATGGGAATACTCCTTTAACAACCTTCAGAATACAATTAACGTATTATTTATTCACTGTATGGTAAAAAGTAGAAAAAAATTCTTAAAACGTGAAGAAATGGAGAAATTACTGAGGTTACTTTTTGTATAAATTAATGAAAACATATCAATAACATGTCCCCAAAGTGGGACCAAAATGGAATGCTAACAATGAAAAGCGAAAACATTGCTTGGTCCTCAAGGGGTTAAAGGGGCATAAAACCTTTTTAAAATTCAGGTAATGTAAGTAAGGTCACTTACTGATGATCACGTTTTCCTTATTTCAAGGTGTCATTGGCCGTATGATAGGTTAAAAAATTCTTTGAGAGAAGTCTGTGAGAAGGAGAAGAAGGCGCGCCTCCGAAATCAAGCATTCCTGCAGGAGTTTGGAAGCCTTGAAGAGCGCTTGAGTTTTCTCTTATCAAATTCAATGATATCCCAACATATGAAGGTATTCTATACGGACGGTTTACTTTGTATTGAACATAACCAATTTTTATAGGTTCAAAATAGAGAACTGCAAATGATGTAATCTGGTACAATTACTAGAGCGGTTTCCAGTCGCAGTGCAGACAGTCTTCATGTCAGACTCTCCGCCATCTTCTATTCTCTATGTATAAGGTGAAATGGCTTTAAAAGTAGAGCGTCACACATTCTTCCTCTATAAGGGCACAAGACTTTGTACCTTCTATTATTTACCCTTGCAGTTTAGGCCGTAGCCATTACAGTAAGGCAGGATACAATGTATTCTAGTATTAAAGGGGTTGGCCCGTGAGGAACGTTGATTTTATATCTTTAGGATATGCCATCAGTGTCAGATAGATGCAGGTCGCACCTTTAGGACCCACTGCTGTCTAAAAAACAGGGCCCCCAAAGTGAAGGAGAACACACTGCGCATGCACAGCATGCTCTCCATTCATCACCATGGGAGTTGTTCTGAAAACAGCCAAGCAAGTGCGCTCAGCTTAGCGGCGATTGGAGAGCGCACTGTGAAAGGTGATTGTAGACTCACTCAGGTCAATAAATAACACGCATTAGAGCTCACAAGTCACTACAAAATAAAGTGCCGTTAGTACCTGTAGTGTTCAGTGTCCGAGGCTAGGGAATCTATAGCATCCTGATCGCCGATCATCCGGCTTCAGTGAAAGTCAACTGCGACTGCGCAGCTGTCAGGTCAAACACTGCACGTGAAAAGGCCAGAGGAGAAGAGGGCATGTGTCCAGGGCAGCATGCATCCTGCCAGAGCTCCAACATCTATGTGTGCCCATGGGCACACAACGATAATATAAGCTGTAAAAGATGGCAATTTTTGTAAGCAAAAGTGGAAACATTAAATGGACAAAATGTCCCAAGATTTGTTGCTACAGGCCAGCAGCAATGTCCATGAGAAATTCCATAGTAGCCGTACTGCAAATTTCTCTCAGTCTTAGGCCTCATTTACCCAGTCAGTGTTTGGCCAGTGATTTCCATCAGTAATCGTGAGAAAAAGCCAGGAGTGAAGCCTGCACAAAGATATGGTATAATGGATTGCTTAAAGGGAACCTGTCATCACCTTCATGCTACCCATACTAACGGCAGAATAAAGTAGAGACAGGTGAGTTTATTTCAGTGGTCTGTCATTTATAAGTTAAAAGTAAGTGGTTGCCGAGAACCAACATCACAAACATTGCAGACTAGGCCTGGAAAATAATCAAATCTTCATGAGAAGAGTCATGGTTATTCATGAATTCCTGCTCTCTCTGCCCACCTGATGATGACTGACAGGTTTCTACCTAGTTTTCTCCCTTTCTCTCTCGGAGAGAACTGCCAGTCATCAGCAGATGGGCGGGAGAGCAGGAGATTATGAATAACTCTGACTCTTCTCAGGTAGATTTCAACTCTTTTCAAGGCCTGGGCTGCAATGATTTTGATGCTGGTTCTCGGCAACCACTTACTTTTATCTCATGAGTGACACACCGCTGAAATCAGCATTTATGTTACTACTTTATACTGCCCTCAGTACGGTCAGCATAAAGTTGATGACAGGTTCCCTTTAAAGCATCCTATCCTTTTATACGGATCTACAGCAAAAATATGATGCTTAGATGCTTCTTTTTTTAAAGATATATACAACTTTGAGACACTTTAATCGCCAAATTGCCCTTTTCTTGAGCTCCTATTTCATAATACACTTACTTTAAATCCCAAGGTCCTAGATCAGGGATCAGCATCCTTTGGCAGCCCACCTGTCATGAAGCTATGATTCCCAGCATGCTTCATTCATTTCCATGGCAGTTCTGAGAAGAGCAGAACCCGTCTCGTATATCATTTTCTACACCTGTTTTAGGTGTCTAAATGTAAGACGTCTTACATTTAGTCTGGTTCAGGATACGCCGAAGATACACCGGCACCTCTTCATAACTTCAGTGATCCACCTCCAGCTATAGGGGTTATTAAGGCCGGCGTCTAAAACGCTGGTCTTAATAAATGACTCCCCTTGTGCTGAGGAGGGGTGGGGGGAAACTACAGATTAATCAAGTTTTGCCATGTGAAGTTGTCACTGAAATTATAAATATACTTGATCAAGTTTGGGGCATTTGGTGCAACTCTTCTCTTACAAATTATGCAACCATTTCTCTCACACATAATCCTTTTATGTACATCTGGAATCTATTGAGTTACACTGACATAATGCTGTCAATGTAATTCAGCAGGTACAGGTCCTGCAGGGTCACACAGCATTATAAATCATTATAACGCTGTGCAATCCTGGCAGAGGAGCAGACTTGGGGAATATACACACAACGTGATAACAGCAGCAAAGTAATTAAGGTTTTCCAAACCTCATGTACACGGTGTGGTGCATTTTTTGTTTACATGTGGAAATTAAAGTTGGCGCCTGCTCCTGAGTAGAGCGAGCGCCATAGCCGCGGGTGGCCTGCTGATTCATTTAACCCCTCTGTTGCCGTGGTCAATCCTGACCACGGCATCAGATCGCGTGAAACACCGGAAGCGCGTGCTTCCAGTGTTGCTCCGGCTCCCCCGTGTGGCGATCGGAGGAGCCAGAGTGTGTATGCAGCAGTCCCTGTCTTTGTGAATGGCAGGAGGCTGCTGCATAGTATTTCCTATGGAGCCCTTGCCTGTCATAGGGCTCCATAGAAAACTATTAAAATCATCATAGACTCCAATGCATGATAACAGCAATCAGATGATTGCTTGTTTTAGTTTCCTATGGGAACTATAAAAAAGTGTAAAATAATTACATAAATAAAGTTTTTTTAAAAAAAAACATAAAAATTCTAATCACCCCCCTTTCCGCAAAATAAAATTAATAAAAAAATACACATCATGGGTATCGCCGCATGCAAAAGCGCCCATACTATAAAAATATAAAAATTTATATCCCATAATGGAAAAAAGCATCAAAATGGCCGATTCTCCGTTTTTTGGCGCTTTATTTTCTAAAAAACTTTTAATAAAAAGTGATCAAAAAGTCATTCACACCCCAGAATGGTATAAATGAAAAGTTCAGATCACCCTGCAAAAAATGAGCCCCCATACAGCTCCGTACACATAAATACCAAAAAGTTATAGGGGTCAAAATATGGTGACGAAAAAAAAATCCAACGTTATAATTATTTTATCACTATCAAAACGCAAGAAATACTATACATATTAGATATCGCCGGATTCGTACTGACCTGTAGAATCAAAGTAACTGGTCAGTTTTAATGCACATCGAACTCCGTAAATAAAACACCCGTAAAACTGTGGCGGAATTGTGGTTTTTTTTTTGCAATTTTACCCAATTTGGAATTTTTTTCCCACTACATCATATGCAATATTAAATGGTGGCGTTGGAGAGTACAACTTGTCCCGCAAAAAACAAACCCTCATACAGCTATGTGAACAGAAAAATAAAAAAGTTAAGGCTCTGTGAAGGCAGGGAGCGCAAAAAAAAAAACAAAAAACAAACCTCTGGTTAATCTGCAGTGTGGATTTTGAAATCTGAATCAATTGTGTGGCTTTTCTGCGCAGATTTCACACTTCACAGTGCAAAGGATGGGCTCTGGGGCAAATCTGCGTCATAATCCGTGAATTAATCCTCAAATAACATATACGGATGACTTTGGTGCAGATTTAGTGCAGAAGCGCAGCAAAATTTGGAATTTGGAAAACAGCTGTGTGCCTGTGGTTATTTTGGCGGGAAGCACATGGCTTTCTCTTGGCCCCATTCAGATGAATGGAACTGATTTTCAATCGCAGACAATTCTGCAACTAAACCTGCTGCATGTTGAAGGTGCCCATAGAGCGCCTTACATCACATATTTTTGCAGTGAACAGAGATGAATTCAATTAATATTAACACATAATAATAATAATATTTAATAATGATTATTGATATTAAGAATTAATATAAAAAAGTTACCTCTTTACAATAAAATTTGGGCTGTGAGTCAAGCTCCTACAATATGCAATTATACCAGAAGTCGGGTGAAGCTGTTGTGAAAAGCTGTGATTTACTCCTCCGCTCTCAGAGTTGTCACTCATTAGCTTCCTTTGTTTCTATTAATGTTGTTATTTGACCTTATTCCAATGCAGAATAAAGACAATGTATCCACTAACTAACTGAACAAACTGCATGACAAGGGCAAAATATTAGTTTTTTCGAAAGAAATGCTTGCACTTGACACACGTGCCTGATAATTACCGCTGTCTGAGTGTTTATACCAATTAAATGCCTTTTTTTGCACCATATAATAACTTGTCGATTCCGATCTTTAGCAAGTATTACACAGAGCAGTTGTTAAAATGAATTGCTACTTTCTGAGCATTCGTAAGGATAAATGACCGGTGGACATAGAAGAAAAGATCAAGGATTAATCTACAAATAAGTGTCTATTGTTAAACTCACTCATTCACATCACCTTAATATTAGACATTTTTGTAGGAAATGCTTCCTGTAGGAACGTTGTTGTGTAGTGCATGGCTAGCGTGAGAGTCGTTGAGTGACACACCCCATCCGAAACTAGGGAATTTTCTGCTATGTCCTGAGGATAAGTCATCATTATCAATTCCTGGATAACCCCTTTAAGGGTAAGATTTAGTGAAGGTACAGTGCCACCAATACAAGGAAGCAGCAGTGTTTTGGACACATTGGGGGTCATTTATTAAACAATAATATGCCTAAATTAGGTCCTAAAGGTCCTTTGCACCGCAGTCTGCGACTTCATCCCACCCAGGCCAGGTCTAAAAAAGTGGGCGTCTGGTTTGGTCTAGGAAGCCAATTCTTACACTGAGAAGCGGTGGTGGATCTGCCAAAGTTATGAAGAGGCCGGCCCCTTATTAAAGGGGTTCTCCGGGAATTAAGAAAATGAAATTACTCAACTATTACTTTATAATAAATATATTCCCAAATACCATTTATTATTTATAATAGCTGATGTTGTCTAGGGAGCAATCATCAGGGGAAACAAAATGGCCGCCGTCCTGTTAGTACACACAGAACCTGTCCTAATCACACAGGAGGACAAGTTACTGAATCTCTGTAGGAATGGAGTTCAAGAGCAGACATGAAGTACAGAGAGGATGGAAAGACTGACTGTGGTAATGTAGGGCTAAGGTAAAGGAGACAGCATACAAAAGCATTAGACTCATTACCACATCCTCCTCTCTGTACCTCATGTCTCCTCATGAACTCCATTCTTACAGAGATTAAGCTGAAGGTCTTATCAGCTGTATTCTGACAAACAGATCAGAGAGGAGGATGAGGCAGCTCTTTACCTTTTCCTGTGTGATTAGGACAGATTCTGTGTACACTAATAGGACGGCGGCCATTTTATTTCCCCTAATGATTGCTCCCCAGACAAAACGAGCCGTTATAACTAATGAAAGGTATTTGGGAATATATTTATAATAAAGTAATATTTAAAGGGAACCTATCCGCTCCAAAACTCCCCCTGAACTAGTGTAAGATATGTATAGTGTAAGTGATGCTGAATCCGATTATGTAAGTTTTATCTTCATACTACCTTCTATTCTGACGCTGTGCTCCCACAAACCGGCAGTAAAATACATTGACAGGACTCTTCTTTGAGTCCTCTCCATTATGTGAGTGAGCACTGGAGTCCACTGAGTGCATTTTACTGCTGATTTGTCAGAGCATAGAGTCAGAATGCAAGTAAATAGATAAAGATTACATTATCGGACTCAATGTCACTTACACTATACACCGCTTGCTCTAGTTTGGAGGGTGTTTCAGAGCTGACAGATTCCCTTTAAGTATTTTCATTTTCTTAATTCCCAGAGAACCCCTTTAGGACCGGAGTCTAAAATGCCAGTCTTAATAAATGTGCCCCATTGTCCTTTATCAGGCTGGATTGGTGGACAAGGCTGGAGACCAGTCTTACTCCTTCTTACATCATTTGATTTGCACATTATTCTTGACTTTCTATTCTATTGTGGATATATACACTCACCGGCCACTTTATTAGGTACACCTGTCCAACTGCTCGTTAACACTTAATTTCTAATCAGCCAATCACATGGCGGCAACTCAGTGCATTTAGGCATGTAGACATGGTCAAGACAATCTCCTGCAGTTCAAACCGAGCATCAGTATGGGGAAGAAAGGTGATTTGAGTGCTTTTGAACGTGGCATGGTTGTTGGTGCCAGAAGGGCTGGTCTGAGTATTTCAGAAACTGCTGATCTACTGGGATTTTCACGCACAACCATCTCTAGGGTTTACAGAGAATGGTCCGAAAAAGAAAAAACATCCAGTGAGCGGCAGTTCTGTGGGCGGAAATGCCTTGTTGATGCCAGAGGTCAGAGGAGAATGGGCAGACTGGTTCGAGCTGATAGAAAGGCAACAGTGACTCAAATTGCCACCCGTTACAACCAAGGTAGGCAGAAGAGCATCTCTGAACGCACAGTACGTCGAACTTTGAGGCAGATGGGCTACAGCAGCAGAAGACCACACCGGGTGCCACTCCTTTCAGCTAAGAACAGGAAACTGAGGCTACAATTTGCACAAGCTCATCGAAATTGGACAGTAGAAGATTGGAAATTGGAAAAACGTTGCCTGGTCTGATGAGTCTCGATTTCTGCTGCGACATTCGGATGGTAGGGTCAGAATTTGGCGTCAACAACATGAAAGCATGGATCCATCCTGCCTTGTATCAACGGTTCAAGCTGGTGGTGGTGGTGTCATGGTGTGGGGAATATTTTCTTGGCACTCTTTGGGCCCCTTGGTACCAATTGAGCATCGTTGCAACGCCACAGCCTACCTGAGTATTGTTGCTGACCATGTCCATCCCTTTATGACCACGATGTACCCAACATCTGATGGCTACTTTCAGCAGGATAATGCGCCATGTCATAAAGCTGGAATCATCTCAGACTGGTTTCTTGAACATGACAATGAGTTCACTGTACTCAAATGGCCTCCACAGTCACCAGATCTCAATCCAATAGAGCATCTTTGGGATGTGGTGGAACGGGAGATTCGCATCATGGATGTGCAGCCGACAAATCTGCGGCAACTGTGTGATGCCATCATGTCAATATGGACCAAAATCTCTGAGGAATGCTTCCAGCACCTTGTTGAATCTATGCCACGAAGAATTGAGGCAGTTCTGAAGGCAAAAGGGGGTCCAACCCATTACTAGCATGGTGTACCTAATAAAGTGGCCGGTGAGTGTATTGTGTTGTAGACCCATAACTGGGGCTCCACGGTTATTTTGTATATTACTGCTTCCCAGGAAGCTTTGCACTTTGGATTGCTGTGTTGAGACTCTTAAATGAGGCACCGCAGTATTTTTTTGTAGCTGGTCTCCCTGAGATCAGCTATTGTTTTGTTTGAGTAGTCTCCAAGGCATTGCTCCTGGTTAGCCAGAATCCTACTCCACACTGATGAGGGGCAATACCCCGAAACAGCTGTCTGTGGATGGATAACTGGCTTAGGTTTTCCCCGTCACATCCTTAAAGCTTGTAAAAGAGCGGGATCTTGACATAGGGGCCACTTAATATGGTGGATTTGGTGATCTCTGTAATGGGGACACCCCTTTGCTTGGTTTTCCTTCCTTTGAGGGATATCTGGCTTTCACTGTGTTGTAGACCCATAACTGGGGCTCCACGGTTATTTTGCATATTATTGTGGATATATAGTGATTCATGACACTGGGCACCACTAGGATGTGGACCTCCTAATTCCAGTTAACTTCCGTGCTACTTACAAAAAAAAGGCTCTGCTACTGTACCATATGTACTTGCTCTGGAGACTACTTTGGGCTTTGAGAATTGAGGGGAAGCTGCTATGAATCTTGAAGACAAAAGTGACTGGGTACAATTAGGGGTGAAGTGGGGAGTTGCCGTGAATACTGGAGAGGAGGATGGTATTGTGATCACTATCAAAAAGGTTGTCCCACAAAGGACACAGGATAGGTAATAAAATCTGTTCCC
Organism: Rhinella marina; assembly: GCA_900303285.1. Taxonomy (NCBI): domain Eukaryota; kingdom Metazoa; phylum Chordata; class Amphibia; order Anura; family Bufonidae; genus Rhinella; species Rhinella marina. The sequence goes on along the minus strand of ONZH01025646.1, from coordinate 410,786 downwards.
TAGGGCTTGTTCCAGAGCACCTTGTTCCTCCTCACTGCTTGGCTGCAATGAGGAGTTTGACTTGAGCGGTGGTCATGCGTGTTCCCTTCCTGCCCTTTCAATGTCTATTGTGCTGACAGAAACTGCTTGGCTGTGTTCTTTGGTTCGGCCAACAGTCAGGCTAAATCTTTCTGTCCAACCTCTACACCAGTGCCTCCACCCTGTGCCATGCAAAATAACCGCGGAGCCCCAGTTATGGGTCTTCAACACAGTGAAAGCCAGATATCCCTCAAAGGAAGGAAAAACCAACCCTGTTCCAGTCACTGCACTGGTAGCCTATACAATATATAATACAATTTAAAAGGGTTTTCTGCAGGTTCTGTCCTCAGGATAGGTCATCGATATATGATCGTTGTGGGTCCGACTGAAGAGCCACATCCTCTTTCTAGGCTAATTATGTGATGTTCATTGGTCACATGGCTTACGTGCATCTCATTCCCTTTCAAGTGAATGTACGCCACTGTGCCTGGTAAGCTGCGAGGAGACTGCAACGCTCTTCAAACTGACCGGTGGAGGTGCAAGGTGTCGGACCTCCACCAATAAGTTATTGATGACCTGCCCTGAGGATAGGCCATCAATATTGAAGTCCTGGAACTCTCACCTACAAAGCTCTCCACTGTGCTGCACTGCCATATATCTCCCTCATCTCTGTCTACCACCCTATTCATCCATGCCCTCCATTCTGCCAAAAATTTAAGACTAACCTCATCCACTAACCCCACATTTCAGGCTCTCAAATTGCACCAGGTCTCTCATATGCGCTTCCCCAGATAATAAGAAGCATTCCCAACATCCACAGTTTTAAGTGTGCCCTAAAGTTGTGTATAAAAAAAAAACATATTAAAACTTCAAATCTCCCCCTTTCCCATTTTTACATATAAAACTAAACAATAAAAAAATAAACATAACAGGTGTCGCTGCTTCTGAACTATTAAAATATTTTTTCTTGTGTATTGTATGCAGTAATGGGGAAAAAAACCATGCAATTTGCCATTTTTTAGTCATCTTGTCCCTCCCAAAAAATTGAATCAGTGATCAAAAAGTTATATGTACCCTAAAAATGGGACCAATAAAAACTACACTTCTTCCCACAAAACACAAGTCCTCATACATAACAAGGACATCATGTTATTTTAAGCACACATTGAATGCCGTCATATCAAAAGGCAAAAAACCTTGTTGAAATTGTGTTTTTTTCCCCCCAAATTCAACCCCCCTTTTTAAATGGGAAAATACAACTTAGCCTGCAAAAAATAAGTCCCAATACGGCTATATGAACAGAAAATTAAAAAAAAATAAAATAAAAGTATGGCTATTGGAATGTGGAGAGTAATAAACAAAAATATAAAAATGAAAATGGGCCCGAACTCCCGCAAAAAATTTTATTCCATGTCCTGCTAGAAACGTACATGATGTAATCTGTAGTGAATGTCATTTTCTTACAAGTAGCTGAATTTTTGAGTTATATCATCCTGCAGTTTCTTATCTGTGTCATGTGACTAGGAATTAGACCCACCAACTCACACAGAGACTTATGTGTGGACAGGAAGTCTAATTTTCTATGCATTCCTATGGGAGCCTCAATTTCAGTCTCATAGGAATGAATAGAGAAGTGACTGGCTTGCTGTCCTGGGTCAGTTGAAGGTCAGGGAGTTGGTCACATGACCCAGCTACAATAACAAACGAGGGGATAACTCAGAATTACAGTCTCTGATAAGAAAATGACATTCACTACAGATTATATCATACACCTTTCTAACAGGTCAGGTCCCTTCTTTAAAGGATTCATTCAAATGTTCAGTTAAAAGGATTTTACTGGGTAAATTCTTAGAGAACGAACAAATAAAACCAATCGACATGGAGAAAGATGAAAATTCATCATGTTAGTCACTATTTTAGATTTTGGAAAAATTTCTGGGCTGGATTCACATCACCGTCTAGTTTTCCGTTCTTCTGATCCATCAGAAGAACAGAAAAAAAACAAAAGGCAGATCCTTTAGGGCTCATGCACATGGATCTGCAAAACACGGATACCAGCCGTGTGCATTCTGTATTGAACGGAACGGGACATGTTCTATTTTTTTTTTTGCAGAACGGCCATGCAGACATACAGAAACGGAATGCACACCGAGTCATTTCTGTTTTTTTTTTTGGCACCATTGAAGGGAATGGTTCCGTATACGGAGTGCAAAGATGGACATGGAAATGGACACCGAAAAAAATACATTCGTGTGCCCTTATTTTGAGCATCCGTTGTGCTCATTTAGCATTCGTTTTAGCCATTTCCACCTGAGATCTGTTATTTTAGATGGGAAAAAATGTTCTTCGCGTAGGAAAATGAAACAGTGTTATGAACCTCCTCTAAGGCCCAGTTCACACAGAGTTTTTTGGCACTGATTTTGGAGCGTTTCTGCCTCGAAATCAGCTCAGAAAAAGGCCTCAATATAGGCTCCCATTCATTTCAATGGGAAGCAGCACTTGCTTTTTTTTTGTACACAAAGCGTGGAAGAAAGAAGCAGTCCTTGGGGCAGAATCGCCCTGAATCTCTCATTGAAATGAATGAGAAGCATAAAAAACAAGTTTTTTGTGTTTTCCGTGCGTTTTTTGGTCCAGATCTAACTTCAGCAACCTCAAGCTGAAAGTTCAGCTTTGTATTGGACACCCATTGGTTGAAAAAAAAATGCTTCAAAAACCACACAAAAAAGTGCATTTTTTCACGCTGAAAAAAAAAAACACGGATTCCACGCCGATTTTTTTTTTTTTTTTTTTTTTTTTTTTTTTTTTTTTAAAAGTGTGTTTTTCAAAGTCATTCGTGTGAACTGGCCCTAAGACTAAAATATTTCCCTTTCCGATTGAATTATCAGTGAGGAGGATGACTGTGTCTGGTAATCCACGCAGCACATGGGGTAGCGATCCCGGCTTGGTTACTGTTTTTGCCATGATCAGGCGTCTTCGTGTTCTGAACACACATTACAAAATATCATTATGCCGGGCCACGGAGCTCAACAGAACGTAGCAATTCGATTTGTTTGTTGTGTACTTTATCCCCCTCTTTTACAAAGGAGAGGAAGCCGATTACATATCTCCGGGACTGGCAGGAAAAAAAAAAAAAAAAAAAGTCCGCCGGAAAACGCTGAAATGTATTCGGTTATGTATCTGTAGCAATGCAGGCTTCTAATCCCTCCTACTATCTCCATATAAATGATGCCGTTCAAGGCCATTGCTTCTTTCTTGACTTAAAAAAAAAAAGAAGTAAAAAGCAAAAAAAAAAAACAGCAAAGCCCTTTCAGATGAAATGTCTAAAAACATGGCGTAATAACTTGGAGCATGCTGGCAAGTGTAGTCACTTGTGACTGCGTGAATCCCCCTCAGCAAGTCAATATTGTAATAAGCAGAACTGGTAACATCTCTCCATTATTCAGAGGAGCCAACAGCGTGCTTGTCCCTTAGGCTGCGGCATTCATTAAGAAAAGCTTACTGGGCTGAAAGCTGGAAACAGATGATAACAGGATATGATTTTCATATTTAATGCATCCCCTTGGAAGAGTCTGTGTGCTGCAGATTGATAGAAGAATCTACTGCTACTTTACTGAAAGACTTTCTAGTTTGCCCTATAGCTACCGATGGAATCATTCAGCCAAGAAATTACCTTTTCCTCTTTTTTACCTGCTTTATATATCTGCCAAGCAGGCAGCCGAGCTGCCAGTGAATGTTATTGTGCAGTTAACTGTTTGGTATTTAAGACGCTTATCAGAAAAGAAACAGAGGCCATACGTTTTTTTTTTTTTTGTTTTTTTTCTTATATAAGTAGGAATAAGGTTTGAGTTTTTCTTTTTTCTTTTTTTTTTCTTTCCCCTATTTTAGTTGGCATAAATGTGAGTTTGCTGGAAGTTGTTTCTTTAGTTGTTTATGCTTCTTTATTTTTTTCTTTGTGACTATTAAAAGTTTGGGGGCGTATGGTATGGTTCCGATATATCCGTCCAAGGGGATGGCTTTGATCAGTACATAATATAGGGAAATGTTCATAAAAGGGGCTTTATGGGGCCAGAAATAGGCACGTGGGCTTTGATACCTGCCTATTCCTTCTATTCTTCTCTGCCGGTTAGAATGAAAGGGGACTTGTCAAATATGGCTGCTAGACGTGAGAAAGGTTTAAAGTGACTGTTCAGTCATGGGGTGAAAGTACCTATAGGGAATATGTTCTTAAAGGGTTTTCTGAGATTCTGATATTGATGACGTGTCCTAAGGATAGGTCATCAATATCAGAATGATGGGGTCCAACTCCCACCAATCAGCTGTTTGAGGAGGCAGCTTACCAGGCTCGGCACCATCCATTGGATATCGGCCATGCTTGGTATTGCAGCTTGGCCCCATTCACTTGACCGCGTGACCGTGAACATGATGACACTGGCCTAGAAGAAGGCCATGGCACTCACAGGAGTGCCGCGGGCTCTTCAAACCAGGAATGGAGGGGGTCCCCTGCCAATCTGATATTGATGACCTATCCAGCGCTCCAGATGGTGACCAAAACGGTCGCCAATGCGCCTTAAAATTTGCAGATGGCGACATGACTTTTTAGTCTTGTTGCCATTTGCAACTGGGCCGATGCATTGCAGCTGAATGTAATCGATGCAAAAAAATCCTCGATGCAGTTTTCCTGCATCGAGGATTTGTTCTGATCATGTGATCACGGAGTGTAAGTGAAGTTAAGCCTATCACAGACCGCTCCGTGGTCTCCAGTCCACACCGCGCTGTGCTGTCCTGGGCCTGGCGCGCATACATCGTCAGCGTGCGCTGCCTGACGCTGTGTGACGTCAGGTCCCAGTGCATGTTGGGAGGAAGAAGACGCTGCGGTCCTTCTTCTGCGGACTCCATATCGGCCAGCCGCGCACCCTGCCAGGAAAGGTAAGTATTACAATTGGGGGATGGGGCGCAAGGAGCGGCAGATGGCACTGGGGTACATGGCATGAAGGGACTGCTGGCACTGGGGGACATGGCACAGAGGGGCTGCTGGGACTGGGGGTCATGGCACGAAGGGGCTGCTGGCACTGGGGGACATGGCATGTAGGGGCTGCTGGCACTGGGGGACATGGCATGTAGGGGCTGCTGGCACTGGGGGACATGGCATGTAGGGGCTGCTGGCACTGGGGGACATGGCATGGAGGGGCTGCTGGCACTGGGGGACATGGCATGGAGGGCCTGCTGGCATGGGGGAACATGGCATGGAGGGGCTGCTGGCACTGGGGGACATGGCATGGAGGGGCTGCTGGCACTGGGGGACATGGCACGGAGGGGCTGCTGGGACTGGGGGTCATGGCACGAAGGGGCTGCTGGCACTGGGGGTCATGGCATGGCTGCTGGCACTGGGGGACATGGCATGTAGGGGCTGCTGGCACTGGGGTACATGGCATGTAGGGGCTGCTGGCACTGGGGTACATGGCACGGAGGGGTTGATGGCACAAAGGACTGATGACATGGAGGGAGCTGATGGCAAGTAGGGGGGCCGGGGAGGGGGGGTTCCTGCGCAGTGGGACATAATCACTAAGGTAGAACGTACATCACTCGGAGTGTCCTTAGATACATACCGTATGAGTCTATATGGATTCATCACCTCATGTATATGTCTACAGGGGCTGCAGGGCTGATAGTCTGCTATCCAGTGAATGATGCCGAACTATCAGATTATGGAGCCATCCCTGATCATAGGGCCATTAATGTGCCAAAATCCACATCAGAAAATGCCAACCACGAGCGTTCCTGTGATGTTAAACGGATTGTCTCACTTCACTAAATGGCATTTATCATGTAGAGAAAGTTTATACAAGGCACTTAATAATTTTTTAATTTAAGTGCCAAACTTTGCGGACATTACTGCCCATAAGAGGGGCACTGGGGGACAATACTGCACAGAAGGGAGGCACTGGGAGACAATACTGCCCAGAAGGGGGGCACTGGGGGACAATACTGCCCAGAATGGGGGGACAATACTGCCCAGAATGGGGGCACTGGGGGACAATACTGCCCAGAATGGGGGCACTGGGGGACAATACTGCCCAGAATGGGGGCACTGGGGGACAATACTGCCCAGAATGGGGGCACTGGGGGACAATACTGCCCAGAAGGGGGGCACTGGGGGACAATACTGCCCAGAAGGGGGGCACTGGGGGACAATACTGCCCAGTAGGGGGACATTGGGGGAAATTACTGGCTGGAAGGGGGGCACTGGCGGACATTACTGGCCAGAAGGGGGGCACTGGCGGACATTACTGGCCAGAAGGGGGGCAATGGCGGACATTACTGGCCAGAAGGGGGACCTGGAGGACAGTGTGGGGGGAAATTACAACTGTGGGGCATATTACTGTGGATGCAGTGTGGGAGAAAATTACTATGTGTGGGCTTTGGGGGGGGGGGCATATTACTACTGTGGAGGTAGTGTGGGGGGAAATTATTATTGGAGAGGCACTGTAGGGGCATTTCTCTTACACGGACATTATTTTTGGGGACACTATACATGCATTATTACCTGGAGCACAATCTAGGGTTTTATTCTTATTACTGGGGGCACTCTAGGGGGCATTTATAATTGCTGTAGACACTATAGGCTCATTATTTTTACTGGGGTCAGTATTTTTTCATCAGTATAATACCTGGGACATTGGGGAGCACCATGGCCACAGTATTGGGAGAGGCAGCAGGATGACACTGTCGGGACTAGGGTTGTCACGATACCAGAATTTTGAGTTCGATACCGATACGTACAAAAGTATCACGATACTCGATACTGATACGATACCTCGCCAAAATAAAGAACCTATTAATGCCACCCTGGCCCTTATCTGTGCGCCCCTCACCCCCCCCCCCAGACCTTGCTTTTGACCCTGCTCTGTGCACCACCCTGGCCCTTTCAATGCAGCCCCTGGCTCTTATCTGCGCCCCTTTGGCTGTGCCTACCTGGCCCCTGTCTGCACCCCTGGGATCTGGCCCTTGTCTTTGTACGCCTCTTCCTGGTCTGCGCCCCTGGGCCCTTATCTGTGCCCCACTCCCTCTTTGTCTGTGCCTCTCTTTTGTGGGGCACCCCACGCCTTTTTTTTTTTTTTAAATAATGAAATTTTTGAAAAAAAAATGGCGTGGGGTCCCCCCCCTTTTTTCCTTCACCAGCCAGATACAACCAGCAGCGGCAGCCTGGCACTACCAGGGTGGGAAGGGACACAGTTATTGGCCCTTCCCAGCCTAATGGTACCAGCCTGCAGCCGCCCCAGAGCCAGACCCTCAATTTAGAAGGTCCGGTCCTGCGGGCACCCGGCTCTTCCCGGCACCCCTGGTGGCGGTGGGTGCCGAGGTAATAGATGTTGGGGTTAGTGCTGGCCTGCCATACCGGCAAGCACTAAGCCCAGTATTAGTAATCAGGGCCGTCTGTAGATAGCCGTGATTACTAAAACTGTAGTATTGTAAAAAAAAATACACACGCACAAGTATAAAACATTTTATTGAAATAAACACTCCCCCAGACCCCTGTTTGACCATTTTATTTAAAAAAAAAAAAAAAAAAAAAAAGCTGGTCCGACGTAGTCCACCGAATCCGACGTAGTCCTCTGCATTCACGACCCTGAAAAATAGAAAACAAACACACAAACACAGACCACTTACCTCTTCCTGCACTGGGATAATACACACAGCGATGTCACTGTACAGGGATAATAAACACAGCGATGTCACCGTACAGGGATAATAAACACAGTGACGTCACAGTACAGGGATAATAAACAGTGACGTCACAGTACAGGGATAATAAATCTCAGATCAACACATTGTGCCCCCATCAGACCTCAGGTCAGCGTCTTGTGCCCCCATCAGACCTCAGGTCAGCGTCTTGTGCCCCCATCAGACCTCAGGTCAGCGTCTTGTGCCCCCATCAGACCTCAGGTCAGCGTCTTGTGCCCCCATCCGACCTCAGGTCAGCCTCTTGTGCCCCCATCCGACCTCAGGTCAGCCTCTTGTGCCCCCATCCAACCTCAGGTCAGCCTCTTGTGCCCCCATCAGACCTCAGGTCAGCCTCTTGTGCCCCCATCAGACCAGCCTCTTGTGCCCCCATCAGACCAGCCTCTTGTGCCCCCATCAGACCAGCCTCTTGTGCCCCCATCAGACCAGCCTCTTGTGCCCCCATGTGCCCCCATCAGACCTCAGGTCAGCGAGTTGTGCCCCCCCTCAGACCTCAGGTCAGTGTCTTGTGCCCCCCTCAGACCTCAGACCAGCGTCTTGTGGCCCCCCTCAGACCTCAGATCAGCCCACCCAGCCACTTTAAAAAAATCATACTTACCTGTTCCGGCCGCCGCCGCTGTCCTCAGGTTCCCCGCTCCACTCTCTTGCCTGCCGGCGCTCACTATGACCTGACGCTGCGTCAGGTCATAGTGCGCACCAGGGAAGACGGTGGAGCGCGGAACCAGTGAGGACAGCGGCGGCCAGAACAGGTAAGTATGATTTTTTTTTTTTAAGTGGCTGGGACCTGGGTGGGCTGATCTGAGGGGGGTGCGGGGGCCCTGGCAGCGCGGCAGCACGGCAGGCAGATATTAGAACATGGGGCAACGCATTAAAGTGATGCGCGCGCCATGTTCTAAGTATCGGACTGCAAGAAAACTCGGTATCGAGCTTCGGTACCGCACTAGGTACCGAAACTGTACCGAGTTTTCGATATATCGTGCAACCCTAGTCGGGACACCAGGATGGGGAGGTTGATGGAAAAATTTAGAAATCTAACGTGTCTGTAACAAACTCTGTAGAGATGAGATGCGGCTGAAAGAATTTGTCATGGCAATCTGGGTCAGACGCAGGAGAAGAGGAAAGAGAAGGTCTACATGACAGGAGATGTCACTGGATGTAAGAGGTATGTTGTGCTTTATTCTCCTATATGTAGTGCATGGCTTACTACTATATGCATTTTAAATTTGGCGACTACATTTTTCAGCTTAGGAGCCAATGGCTCCTGGTTATTTTTTTTTAGTCTGGAGCACTGCTATCCTTAGGACCTATCCTAAGGATAGGTCATCAATATCGGAATCTCAGAAAACCCTTTAAGAACATATTCCCTATAGGTGCTGATTGGTGGGAGTTGGACTTAGGAACTATCGTGAGGATAGGTCATCAATATCAGTATGACAGAAAAACCCATTAATTTTTCCTCAGATCTTGCTTGTTGGCTTGGCTCCAGTAGAGCAGAGCTGTGATCTGACTAGAGTTCAGCTTCAGTGCCAACAGGAAGTCTGGAGCCGTCTGAGACACACCTCCTGCCTCATCATTGGTTCAGGCTGCTGCTGGTTCCACTCCCCCCCCCCCCCCCCCCCCAAAGGTCTGCTTTCTCAGACTGGCCGCTGTGTGTGAACACGAGTCTATCCCAGATTCACTAAGACATCAGTGCATGGAGAGCTGATTTGTATTACAGCAGGGGCAGTATGATTGCATACGTCCCAACTTTTGAAAAGAAGGAACAGGCGGCCCAAATTTTTTTGCACTAGCCCATGTCTCTAACTCCTCCCAAAACATAACTAAACACCTAATCCCAACCAGTCCCCTAAATTCCCCAACATGGTAATTATTCCCCCTTTATGCCACCACACAGTATTTATGTGAGCATTGTGCCCCCCTCACAGATTATGCCCAGATGTGTGCCCCCTCACAGAAATATGCCCTGCTGTGCCCCCTCACATTAATTATGTCCAGTTATGTGCCCCCTCACTCTCATTATGCCTAGTTATGTGCCCCCTCATAGTAATATGTCCAGTTATGTGCTCCCTCACAGTAATATGTCCAGTTATGTGCCCCCTCAAAGAAATATGCCAAGCTGTACCCGCTCACAGTAATTTTCCCAGCTGTGCCCCTTAAGAACTATGCCCAGCTGTGCTCCCTCAGAACTATGCTCAGCTGTGCCCCCTCAGAAATATGCCCAGGACTGTGCCCCCTCAGAAATATGCCAAAAACTGTGCCCCCTTCACAGAAAGTAAAAAAATAAATAAATAGCTTTACATACTCACCTCTTTCAGCAGCAGCAGCAGCAGCAGCAGAATCCACATTGGCTGCACTGGGCTGTGAAGGAGCAGAGGCTGACTGCCGTCTGGCCCCGCCTCTGCACAGACTAGCAGTGTGGAGCGCCGGCTGGGGGAGAAATGATGGAGTAGGGAGCCAATGGCTCTCTGCTTCGTCATTACAGGACAGCTGCCAGAAAGCGGGACATACCTCCCCCGTACTGGGAACGCCAGACAGCCACTGAAATTCGGGACTGTCCCACTGGATCCAGGACAGTTGAGAAGTATGTGATTGTATAGTACAGATTACTAATCCTCTACTGATAAAAAGGAAATGATCAGGTAATTGCTGCAGACATGTTGAAGGGAATGAGCCTCAGGAGGTAAGGAGGTGCAGGGAGGGTCGAATTAAAGGAGTTGTCGAGCCTAGCAGCTGACAACCCCAGTGATTGAAAGGTGGGTTGGTCCCGTGACCGCGATGGCCAGTCATTGAGCTCAGCGGTCACGTGTTTGAAGGCCTTTCCACTAAACAGTGATTTTCTGTGACCCTGCTGACTAAGTTTTTATTTGACATTTTATTCTGCATTCTGATTTTGGACAGTGTCTACTGGATCATTCTCCTTACTGCACAAGACTCTTTCTTAGTTTGTGATGGTAAAATGTTGGTTGACTACAGCCACAACTGTTGGGAGCTTACTGCATATGAATGGATGTCTAATTGAGTTTATATAGATCTGTTCTCCTGGTGGCACCTGAAGGCAGACAGAATTTTATATGTTTAAGGGAAGTCTTTCGCCTGTTTTTCACCAATATAACTAAGAGCACTGCCCCACAGAAGATTGCAGACACATTCCAAGCATACCTGTGTGCACTTTGTGTCCCTTTTAAAGAGGACCGGTCACCACTCCTGACATGTCTGTTTTAATAGCTTCATGCATTCCCCATGTAATAACAATTCTGGAACATCTATTCTTATGGCTCTATGTTGTGCCTTTATTATTCCTGCTAGAAGTTATCAATGAATTGCTAGCAGTCTGCAGTAATGGTACAGAGGGGAGGTAACCAGTTGGGGGTTTGTATCTGCACAGACTCACTCTATCCAATCAGTGCTTCCATGTTCAAACTGTGCAGGGACACACCCCCAACTGGTTACCACCCCTCTCCTAAGTATAGAGGCTCCAGAATTGTTATTACATGGGGAATGCATGAAGCTTTTAAAACAGGCATGTCAGGAGTGGTGAAAGGTCCTCTTTAACTGTACAGCTGCGTAAGACCATGTTCACACAACAGATATTCCTCTTAAATTGTGGTGCACAGAATCTGCTCTCAGTCCTGCAACCATCTGAATATACTGTAATTTAAGGGAGATTTGTAGTTTTGTATCAGATGGATTTCTTTAAAGAAAAGAAAAAAAATATCCGCACCCTTTAAAGTTTCACACAAGAATAACTTCTTGGAACAAACAAAAAATTACACTTACGTCATCAGCAAAAGGTAGTTCCTGTAAAATTACTTACATGTATGGAAGCTGTGTCCTGCCACAATCCTGCACTTATGACTGGGATCAGAGAAAATTCAGGTCCTGGACATTTAACCCCTCCAGGACAGTTAATTTTAGTTTTTTTCATAAGGTTTGAAGGCTTTTTGAACCATTTGAAGGCTTATTTTTGTGGGACAATTTGTATTTTTTAATGGCACCATTTCATTTACTAACAACTCACTGAGAACTTATAAATATAGGTATACGTCCAATAATATAAATCAGTTCATAGCCAATTAGGATGTTAAAAAAACAATTGGCTGTGAATTGATTCACCATTTAATTTACCATGTATTACATACTGTAAAATGGGGAAAATGAAAATATAAAAAAATTCTGCTATATTTTTGTTTTTTTATAGCCTAAGGGCAACTTTGCATCTGCGTTAGGGGCTCTGTTCTGGACCTCTGTCGCAGATTCCCTAAAAAAAAACCTGGGAAATTGGAAAAGGGGGGTGATTTTAGTTTCTACATGTGTTTTTTTTTTTTTTTTTTTTTTTTAATTTTCAAAATTTTTTTTTACTTTTTTCATTGTGCTTTGTAGTCTCCTTTGGGTACTTGCACATGCAATCCCCTGTTCACTTGTATCTAGACTCTAATAGAATACTATTGCAGTTTCTGGAGTTTTCACAGGCATGGCTTTGCAGGTAGCTCGCCATGACAGGCCTGGGAGCCTTCACAAGTCCCCAGGCTGCAATTGCAACAGATCAGAGCCCTGTCATTTTGCTGCGGGTACTCCATTCGGAGGGCAGAGGCAGCCCCACCCTTCTGTCTAACCCCACATATGCCACAGTTGTTATTGACAGTGGTATCTAAGGAGTTAAATGACTGGGACTGGATCATCTCTAATCCCAGTCACTGCTGGCGGGTGTCTGCTGTATGACACAGCTGGCACCTGCCACGTATGGAGTGAGCTCAGCTCGTGAGGCCACGCCATGCAACTGCTTAACGCATATGACGTACAGGAATGTTCTATAGCGTTAATGGGTTAGAGGGGTTGTCTGGCAGGATAAAACTTTTTAGAAAACAAAAAAGATAAAATAATTTTTAGCGTTACTTAGCTCAACAGTCCTTTGCCACTGCTGTTCTGATGCTTACTGGGTCACCGCTGTTCTCCACTTCCTGGTCCTGTCTCGACACACAGGAAATGGAAGGAAATGCCCTTTCAGTCAGTAACTGGTCCCTCTGTATGACATCCGTATGCAATATTAGAGCTTATGAGTGGGGGCTGTGTTGACAGGACAACCCCACAAAATTATCTCTATTACTGCTTGGTGAATTTGTTCAGAGACTTTCAATTTTTTCACATTTTGTTAAGTTGCGGCCTTGTGCTAAAATTAAAAAAATCAAGTCTGCTCTCAATACCCCATAATGAGAAAGTAAAAACAGAATTTTAGAAATTTTTAAACTAAAATTTTGCATGGACAAAAGTATTCAGACCTTTTGCTATAGCACTTGAAATTTAGCTCTGGGGGCCTCCCATTAGTCTTGATTATTTTTGAGATGTTACTACACCTTGATTAGAATCCACCCGTGGTAAATTCAGCTGATTGCACGTGATTTGAAAAGACACAGCCCTGTCTAAGGTCTCATGGATGAAAGTGCATATCAGAGCAAAAACCAAGCCATGAGGAGAAAAAAAAACTGCCTGTAGAGCTCAGAGACAGGATTGTGTAGAGGCACAGATCTGGGAAAGGGTACAAAAATTTCTGCTGCTCTGAAAGTTCCAAACTCTTACATGGAAGAAGTTTGGAACTATGAAGACTCTTCATATAGCTGGCCACTCCACCAAACTAAGTAATCGGGGGATGAGAGGCGAGCTCCAAAGATCTTGTGTGTAGATGGGAAAATAACAATCACTGCAGCACTCCACCAATTTGGGCTTTATGGCAGAGTGGCCAGACACAAGATTCTCTGTTCTGATGAACCAAGATTGAACGTTTTGACCTCAATTCAATTGTATAAATTGTATTTTTTCTTTTTTTGGGGTGCATATATCTTTATAGCAAAACCATTCTCGTGGTGGTCCTAGGGCCTCATTGGATTCTATTTACACCCCTGTTTTAGGCTCTGGACAAAACATCCAGGTCTCAAGCATGATAAAGGCAGAAGTCCTCAGAGGACCTACGTTCTACTATTATGTCACTTCGTTTGCATGGGCACTGTCCCTGTAATCTCACTTTAGCCATAGTTTGCACTTTTTGTGCATGCGTAGTAGTCATCTGCGCTGCAGGGGAAGCAGGGCTGTGGAGTCGGAGTCGGTGACCATTTTGGTGGAGTCGGAGTTGGAGTCGGTATGAAATGGACCAACTCTGACTCCTAAAATATATAATAAATTGGTACATTTAGTTCAGTGCCGTATGTGCTGAATATATTTTATAATAATTCATAAGAATTTGGGAACATAATGAAATGTCCTATAAATGTCTGTTCTATTCTTGAACTAAGGATCTAGGCTTTCAGTTCAGATGACTGTGTGCTGCCCTTTATGTAGATGCTCAGAAGTGAAGTTCCTCCACTACAGATCAGAGGAAAAAGGCACAGGGAAGGAATGGCTGCACTCATCTCAGATCTGCTGGAGAAAACAGGATTAAAGGGATTTTCTCACTAGTTACAAAGATTAGCTTTCTACATAAAGGGGCAGTTAAAAGAAGACATTTTCTAAATACAGTGGTCAGTAGATTTTACTTTAGTCATGAACTATAGACAATTTAGCAGGTCTCTCACTGTACACAGGTTTCTATGGTAACCTGCAGACCAGAAAGACTGTTATCTGATTGGCTGAGAGCAGAGGTGACCTCAGTAAGCAAAATGGGTTGAGGACTGAGAAGGATGGCTTTACTTGTAATTGTGTTAGGCCCCTTTCACACTTGCAGCGTGGGGCTCCAGCAGGCTGTTCCGGTGGGTGAATAGCCCGCCGGATCCGTGCTGCCGCAGGTGCACGTGTGGGGCCGGAACTGTGCTCGGCCCCATTCACTGTAATGCGGGCGGGCCGCGGATCCGTCTGCAGCACGGCAACCCCTGCTGAAAGGCGGCCGGAACGAAAATACAACAGAACAGCCTGCCGGAGCCCTGCGCCGCAGGTGTGAAAGTAGCCTTAGAGATCACAACCTCCTGCTCTGTCAGAGTAAGTTAATATATGCTAATAACAGCTGGAGACCTCCCCCCGCCACGGCCTGAGGAGACATAGTGAGTGCAAACTGCCTGTCAGCCAGTGAATCAATGTGCTGAGAAAACCCCTTTAGGGCAAGTACTTCTTAGTATATCTAAACTTTCAATAAACTGTGCATGAATCACTTGTCCAGTGCATGTTCTCTCTGTATGCTTTATGTTTTAGTTTGCTTTTCCTCTGAGCTCATGTTTGGAGAGGTTATCTGCTCTCATGGCTTCTATATGCTGCTGATGCAAAACACCTAGGGCCTTATGTATGAAAACTGTCTAGGTGTAGAAGTTTCTTTGTTGCCCATAGAAACCAATCAGAGCTCCCCTTTCATTTCATATAGTGCTCTGGAGAAATGAAAAAGGGAGCTCTGATTGGTTGCTACGGGCAACAAAGAAAGTCTTAGCCCTAGACAGTTTTCATACATCAGACCCTTAGTGAGCTTTATCCAGAGAAGCCTGATACTGAAAGTTCAGAGTAAAGATGTCTAGTAACATATATTACAAACTCTTTTTGTCATGACATATCTGTACTATTGATTTATGAAAAGTTTGTTTAAAGTTATCACTTAAACATGCGCCATGTATGAGGGAGTCGGAGTCGGCTTGGGAGTCGGAGTCAGGGGAAATTGAGGAGTCGGAGTCGGGGCTTTGGCTTACCGACTCCACAGCCCTGAGGGGAAGCAGAGACAGATGCACTGTACATGTTCCAGTGGTGGCAACTAGGATGAAGGTGCGAGATTACAGGGCTTGGGAAGTGGATATAAGTGAGAGTGGAGGAACTTTGGTGCGCTGAGTGGCTTGGGCCTTCCTGGGTGCTTCGATGACCTACTTAAACTATTAATAAAATGTTAATTTTCTCAGGAATGGTGCACCAGAGGATCAGAAGACAGAAATTGCTCAGCAGGATCAACCTTTTTAGGAATTATGCATAGATTTATAGAGTCGATCTTGCTGGTAGATTTTCTTTAATGTATGGGGGTTATGTAATACTAATAAAAATGTGAAACAGGATTTACTTAACTAAAAAGCGGCCATACACATTAGATGAAAGAAGCACTCCAGTACTTTATTCATTCATTATGCCCCCATTGTGCCTATACATACAATGGTCCTGGTTTTCTTTTGATCCGTTTGGTCACGTGAAGGGCTCACTTTTCTCACTTCCTGCAAGTGTTCCTCACTTGCTGCACCCAGCTCTCCCCCCTGAGCAGCCCACCCTATGTAAGGCTAGTTTCACACTAGCGGTAAGTCATCCAGGCAGGCTGTCCCAGCTCTTTGGATCCAGCATTGCTGGACAGTACCTGAATGCCCTCTGGCCCCATTAACTATAATAGTATCTGACGGAGATCAGGCCTCAACCCTGGAAATATGCCTAGAATTGGCCAGACAGAAACCTCTGCCGCATAGGACAAGGATTGGCTGCAGCCAGGGGCAGATTGGCCATAGACCTTACAGGAAAATTTCCCGGTGGGCCGATGCCCAGGGGGCCACCTGAGCCAGCCAGTGGAAGTTTTTGAGGATGTATTTTGTGATGGACTGTGGTATTTGGCTCTGTTGGAGTGGTATAATGTGCCACAATATGGTATTGCTGGCCCTGCCTTCCATCAATTTGGGCCCAACTACAAAACGGGGCCACTTTTAGTATTTTTTCCAGGGCCACTTTAAGTTTCCAGTCCGCCCCTGGCTGCAGCAGTCCCATTCTATATACCAGCAAGTCACCGCTTCAATTTCTAAACAAGCAGCAATGGGAGGACTGGACCAGTGGCGCAGAGAACAAGTTATATAGTGCATGATTTTTATTTTTGGCAATGGTCGGGCTTGTCCAAGATTTTTAATGACCTTGAACAACCCCTTTTAATTGAGACAAGTAAAAAAACAACAAAAAAAGCTTCTTCAATATCGGCTCCACCAGACAATTTTGTCAGGAGAGGCCAACCATCTAATTTGTGCAGGGTGTCACGACATATGCAAGCTTATCTGAGCGTATATGTATACGGTTGGGATGACTATTCGGTGATCGTTAATCTCATCACATCCCCAGTTTACCAGCTTTCTAGTTTCTCAGCTGTTCAGTGCCCTGTCTGTCCACGATTATGTGCCCATGAGAAAGGGCATTAAAGAGGTTGTCTCCCCTCAGATAATGCCACTTACTACTGCATTCTGTAGGTCATCAGTATCTGATCGGGGGGTCCAACACCCAGGATCCCCACAAGTCAGCTGTTTGAGAAGGCACTGGCACCCCTGTGAGCTCCAGCTTTCCCTAGGCCTTGTGACGTCATGTTTCATGGGGATGAATGTGATACCGAGCACAGCTGTTATACGATGTACGGCACTGTGCTTGCTGAGCTGTGAGAAAGCCATGGCACTCACGGGAGCGCCGGTGGCTTCTCAAACAGCTAATTGGTGGGGGTCCCAGGTGTATGACCCCAACCGATCAGATACTGATGACCTATCCTAAGGATAGGTCATTAGTAGTAAAATCTTGGAAAACCCCTTTAACTTTGTGTACATGATAAATGCCTTTTTCTAAAGTAAGACAACCCCTTTAAGTCACTATAAATGTGTAGGCATTGTACAAGCTTTCCATTAACTTCTGTTGAAGTGATATTCTTGTGGAGAATATTAGTAGGTCACCATCTACAATTTTTTCAGATACTGCTTTGTGTCCTCCTTTGGTTGCACAATGTAAGCCCATGGGGTGTAACGTTAGCCACCAAGAGACATTATGGGGCACACTTAGTAAAACTGGTATATCACTGGGCAGTCAGTTATATTCACCTAGTACTCTATGTTCTTGCTGGGCACTCCTTTAAAGGGGTTGTGTCACTTCAGCAAATAGCATTTACCGTATTTACCGCCCTATAAGACGCACAGGCCCATAAGACGCACCTAGGTTTTACAGGAGGACAATAAGAAAAAAAAAAAAGACCTCAGTTTCCAAATCAACGCCCCTTAATAAGATCCCAATAAGACCTCAGATCAGACCCAATTGAATAAAGCCAATCAGCTCAGATAAGCCCCAAGCCTTCAATCAGACCCAAGCCTCTATCATCCAGCCCCCAATGCCTCATCAGCTCCAAATGCTTGTTTTAGTCCGCATGCCCCATCAGCCCCAAATGCCTGTTTTAGCCCCCAATCCCCCCAAGCCCCAAAATGCCTCCATCAGCCCCCAATGCTCCATCAGCCCCCATGCTCTTTAGATCCAGCCCCCATCCCCCCAAATGCCTCTTTTAAGCCCACAAATGCCTCTTTTAGCCCCCAAATGCTCTTTTAGCCCACAAATGCCTCCAATCAGCCCCCAATGCCTCCATCAGCCCCAAAATACCTCCATCAGCCCCCAATGCCTCTGTCGGCCCCCAATGCCTCTTCGCCCCCAATGCCTCTGTCAGCCCCAAATGCCTCATCCCCCCAAATGCCTTGTCGCCCCCAATGCCCATCAGCCCCAAATGCCTCATAGCCCCCAATGCCAATCAGCCCCCAAATGCCTCCATCAGCCAGCCCCCCAATTTTTTTTTTTTTTTTTTTTTTTTTTTTTTTTTTTTTTTTTTGCCTCTTTTAGCCCACAAATGCCTCTTTTAGCCCACAAAATGCCCTCCATCAGCCCCCAATGCCTCCATCAGCCCCAAAATACCTCCATCAGCCCCCAATGCCTCTGTCGGCCCCACAATGCCTCTGTCGGCCCCACAATGCCTCTGTCGGCCCCCCACAAATGCCTCTGTCGGCCCCAAATGCCTCTGTCGGCCCCCAAATGCCTCTATCGGCCCCAAATGCCTCTATCGGCCCCCAATGCCTTTTTTTTATCCCCCAATGCCTCTATCAGCCAGCCCCCCATGCCTCTTTTAGCCCCCAGCAGGCGCAGAGTATATAAAATAAAAAAAACACTTACCTCTCCTGCTCCTGGACACCGCTCCTCACCGCCCGCGCTCTGCTTCCTCCTGCTGTCGGCTTTGCTGTGAACTGGCGCGCACAGTGTGGGGTCACAGAGCGCCCTCATTCTGTGCGCAGCCTTGCACAACCGACAGCCGAGCGAAGGACCAGGAAGCGGTGAGCACAGAGTCTTCACCGCTTCCTTGTCCTCCGGTGCTAATGAGCGCTTCCATAATGGAAGCGCTCATTAGCATTCGCTCCATAAGACGCAGGTGCATTCCCCCCCCCCACTTTTGGGTGAAAAAATGCGTCTTATAGGGCGAAAAATACGGTATCATATAGAGAAAGTTAATACAAGGCACTTATTAATGTATTGTTATTATCCATATTGCTTCCTTTGATGGCTTGAATCATTTAATCATTTTTCCATCACATTATGCACTACTCGTTTCCATAGTTATGACCACCCTGCAATCCAACAGACGTAGTTGTGCTTACCTAGGTGCGCGCCTATGGTCCTGGCCACCACAGGCCGGCGCTTTTTCCTATAGTGTGCAAGTAACTGTTGTGGCATCCTGTTTTATATATATATATATATATATATATATATATATATATAGGTGTTACCTGTCATTGTAATTCTGCCTGTGATAATGAGATGACTGCTGAGAACTGATCTGTACACACAGGAATTGTCAGCCTATTATGACGCTCAGTGGCCAGAATAAAAAACGGCCAGTATCCAGAATTGTTCTATATAAATAGACATGTAAAATAAAAAAAAAATTGAAACTATTTCTAAAGAATATATTTCACGAAGGATCATTTAAACACCAGGTTGTTTGCCGATGACATATTCCCTTTAAGTGAGACCACTTGGAATTTGGTGTACTTTACACAATGGTAAGGAGTCTTTATCCAGCGTCTTAAAAGCATTTTAATACTCGCTTTTGAAAACAAAAGATGTCATTTTAAAGAAAGAGCGTTCAATTCTCTCTTAAAGCCCCACAACCTCTATTTTCCCAGATACCGCAAGTTTCACGACAGGCAGAAATTAACACAGGCGCAGACATGTCAAGAAGAATCTATCATCCGGCAACAATCTTCATGGGCCGCCAAATGTCAGCCAACTCGAGCATTGAACATTGCCTTACACAGAGGAAATCTCCCCAGCCCACAAAGAGCTTTTCTATTTCTGACCCACATTCAGCCAGACAGGCAGCAATAAACAGCAATGTGACAGACAGCTGTGTAGTACCAGCTAATAGTGATACTCAGTGCTTAAATAAGCCTGACAAAATAGATGGGGAGACATCATCCTTCCAGATTAGTCAAAAAATGCCGGTCACATCCATCGCTTCTTCTGAGGACGCGAGAACACACCGCGCCGAGATCGACAAGACTCAAAGTGGTAGGAAACATTTAGTTGAAAGCAGGCAATCTGCACAACTTAGCTCACAGACTCTGAAAAGATTAAGTCCAGAGAACAGAACAGGGGATTTACAGAATGACAGCCCAGGCAGCAAGGTGGAAGATGCATTGATGTATGAAAGGCTGGTTCCTAATGAAGAGAGATTTACACACGCAAGCCCCTCTGGATCTCCCCCTGATGCCTCTGATTACATAAATAACCAAACATCAGATAACCGTAGCGCCTGTGAAAATCTGTCAGGTATGACGCCTTTACTTCTATATTTATTTCTCCTTTATCCTACGTTATTTTTTGCCTTTTCTTTGATATGTTCTTTATTGTCCTTGGTCTTGCTGCAGGTAATCTTCTGAGCGAAAGTGAAGCAGCAGACACCTTCATAGTTATGCTTAAATTGGGTTCTTTCCTAAAGTCTGTAGAGTTAGTATATTGGGTATTCATGTGATATTTGAGATGTTTATGAACTGATAGTTTGTGCTTTTTTTATCCCCTTTTTACAAAACTTTGATCAGTCTTGCACAAAAGCTTACCATCTCCCATTCTGTAGACCGAATCTGCGTCTTCTGCTGAGAGCGAGTTGAGTCATTTGTGAATATATCCTGAGTAGCAGAGTTGTTCCTGCCTCAAGGACGAGTAATCCAGAGCTAGAGATGAGCAGCCGCAAGGAGATCAGATACCTTGCAGTTGCCCCTGGAGGTCCTACTACACTATAGACTGAGGTCTCAGGTGGCCATGGGCGGATTGGCCATAGACCTTACAGGGAAATTTCCCAGTGGGCTAATGCCCAAGGGGCTGCCTGAGCCCTCCTTGCGGCCGGCCTGTGGAAGTTTATGGGGATGTATTTTGTGAGGGACTGTGGTATTTGGCTCTGTTGGAGTGGTATAATGTGCCACAATGTGGTATTCCTGGCCCTGCCTTCCATGAATTTGGACCCGACTACAAAACGGGGCCACTTTTAGTATTTTTTCCAGGGCCACTTTAAGTTCCCAGTCCGCCCCTGCAGGTGGCTTATAGTTGGTTTATGGATGGTGGCACGTTTGCTACATCATGTATACCTCAAGATACAATGGCCTCAGGATACAATATATCAGACTCAGATCCAACCAATTAAGGCCGCTTCTCTGGTAAAATACCTGTATTAGTTGCTAGTTGGCAGCTAGTCCTGGATGTGTTATGTAAGGACTTGTTTTATCTGTCTTAGTTATCTGCGTATTTGTCTTAAATCTGCACTTTCTCTTATCTTGAATAACATTTTGGGTCTTTGAAACCGATTACTCAAGTTACAATGGTTTCAACTTACAATGGTCCCAATTAATATTGTAACTTGAAGGACCACTGGATCGCAGATGATACAATTCCTTATTATAGTACCCTGTGGTTATCCACTTTGATAATATTTCGATTTATAGCTAATAGCATGAACATTGCTTATAACGAGACCTCCAACTAGTTCAGAAGACATTGGGGGGAATTTATCATGAGGAGAATATCTGAAGTCCGTTTTCATTGAGACTGCGTTTACATACTCAATGAGCGCCAAATTTTATCCAACACTTGTGTCTACAAATGCTACTCCAGTTTCTGCACCATCTCCCTTATTGGATTGAGTTTTGGACTTTTTTTTGCAACTTTGTAAAACAGTTCCAGTCATAAATCGGAAGTGAAGTTCATTAACCTGGCGAATCACACCCACTTTCCCACCTGCCTTTTTAAAATAGAGTGAGTGGTAAAATTATTTCACAAAAATTTTGTGAAAGTGACCTCAGAAAGTTGCAAAAACCCTATTTTTGGTGACTTTTTGAAGACAGAATTCTGGAGTTTAGGGAATGATTAATCCCCACCCCCTTCCTATTGGCTAGCATTGTCTCGTTATTGGGCGGAGTTTGTTGTATTTCTTCTTAAATGCACAGTAAGAATTAATATGTCCCTAGGTTATGATTTGCACTTAAAGGGCTTATCCGAAGTCTAAAAGATTCCTGCCCCCCATGCCCGGGTCCCTTGTATATACTTACCTGCTCCCTCGCCACCTGTGACACTCTGGATCCCAGCACGGCCACCATTGCATCTCCCCCTCGCGTGGATCAATACATTTAGCGATGGGGGGGGATATGGAGAAGCCAATAGCAGGCAGTGATGGTGACCAGCCTCCCTAGCTGCTGGGGGGCTCATCCCTGTCACGGCCTTCTATTGGCTGATCCGCCCCCAAACCCCCCCTTCACCAGATGTTTTGATTAGCTCGATAGCGAGATGCAGCGGCGGCTGGGCAAGGATCCAGAGCAGTGTGGGTATTTGGGAGCAGGTAACTATAATGTATACGAGAGACCTGGACATTGGCAGGGATCTTCTAGACTTCAGATAGCGCCTTTAAAAACTTGATTTGGATTCCACAATTAAATTTCAAAACTTATCACCTTCAGCCAACCTCTCTTTCCATCTCTAAATTTCTCGAAGACAGAGAAGTATCCCAATGTTTAGGCTTATAGGATTCCCTTGTTAAGAAATACTATTTGGGGAAGAATTATCAAAGACCAGTGCTTTACTGCTTGAGGATGCTACTAATTTATCATGAGATGTAGGCCTCGTGATAAAATTAGGCTCATCTTCATACAGTCCATGCGCCAGACTGAAAACTGCCGTTAACGAAGGTAAATGTTCTGGCCCCACCCTCGCAACTTTTTTCAAAGTAGAGATGGCGGCCTAAAAAAGCCACTTGCAGCAACATTTTGTTGCAGTGGCTTTTAAAAAGGCACGAACACTGTGTTTGTGACTTTTTGCCACCAGAAAACTTGCGCAGGGAGATGATAAATCTCCTTTAACTCTATACCTTTGTGTGGAATAGTGTATACTGCACTATTCCACACCAGAAAAAAGGTATACCATTGTATACCAGCCCAGCAGAGGACAAAAGGACACCCATTTGGTGTCCGTTGGGTGAATGGAGCCAAATGTACACTTTTATCATACACTGGGAAAAGTTCTCAGTTTATATGTGCCAAATGTAGGGCGCCATTGTGATGTCAAGAGTGCCAGCCTAGTCCATAACAACCAATCAGAGTGTCTCATTGATTTTAATAACGAAAGAATGGCATGGATGGCCCAAACCCTGGACTCATTCATGGATACAAACAAGGTGGTGTGTGAGCTTTGTCCAACTATAGTTTGTTTTCTTCAGCTTTTCATCTAGCCTCAAAAAACGACGACAGTGATGTTCTTGACAGCAGCAGTGACCTCACAGTGTCCATCACTGAATCAGAAGATATGTGCGCCGCTGATCTGCTTGACGCCATTGATGGGAAAAAAGATGCTGTGCAACGACAAGCCAAAAATGAACGTGAGGAGGAAAGTGCGTCTAACAAGAAGCTCCCAAACAACAAGATAGCAAGTTCCCCAGAACATATATCATATGAAGATTCTTCATCGATCTCTGCAATTAGCCCGTAAGTCTAAGATAATTGTTACTTAACTCTATCACAGGGGTACTCAAGCACTTTTTGTAAAGGTCCACATACCTTTGTCTAGCGTTGGATGAAGGTCTGAGTAGAAAAAAATGTAAAGAGGGAGAATACAAGTGTCAGGTAGCAATTTTAATTTTTATTTACAATAAGCCATGCATCTAATCCCACCCAATCCCCTTTGTGCGCCTAACACACGAATGGTGCCCCTTTACTGCCTTCCCACACCAATGGTGCCCCATAGAGCCTTGCAGACAGTAATGATGCTGCTTAGTGACCCCCTGACTGCAATGATGCCACGTGCCCCCACACAGTATTAGCTACCCCTACATAGTCTGATGCCCCTAAGTACCCCTTCTCGTAGTAGGATGTCCCCTAATTGCCCCCTCACAGCAGGATGATTCCCCGCAAATGCCCCCCACATAGTATGACATCCTCTTAAGTGGCCCCCATATAGTAATGCCTCCTTAAAGGGGTTATGTCATGATGGATGTAAAAAATGAATATCAGACATCATGTAGTACATTATAATCTCTTTCTAACAGCTAGAACCAGCCCTGTACCTCACACGGATCCAGGGATCTCCCCATTCATTGCACAATTATTCTTCTAGATTATTTTCAGGCTGACCACACAGGGGGCATGTCATTCTGCTGTAGCTCTTTCCCTGTAACTGCCACAGATATGGCTGGTGACAGTTTAAGATTTAAACGGAGTGCGTGCGACCAAGTCAGTGAGGTGGACAAGAAATGAGAGAGAGAGCAAACAGCAGGCGGCGCTATACAGATAGATATTTTTTTTTTTGAATAGCTCAGTGGCTATACTAAACTTTTAATTACATGCAATTATAAATGTATTCAGTTCCAGTTGCTTGTTTGAAAAAGGTGTACTATTTTGCGGCACAACCCCTTATGCCCCTTATTGCTTCCAATTTAAATACTCACCTACCCCAAGTTCCAATAACATTCTGTGATTACAGCAGCCTCTGCAGTGTTGTGAAGCGGACAGTCTGCTGTGTGAGAGGGTTGTGATCAACCGACAGTCCTAGGGGAAAAGTGGCAAGAGTAATATGAGCTTAGCAGCCTTGTAGAAGCATCTACTCTCTAGGTGTAACATGGCAGACAATGACAGCAACTTCCTGCAAACGCTGCTGTAATTCACGTCAGTGGGAGCAGTGCTGCAGTAACTACACAATGGACAGAGCTGTGTGGTTTCTGTGCCGACCTCTGACACTGGAGCTATTGCGGAACAGCTATTCGGCGGGGATGTTGGACCCCCACCAATCACATATTCAAGGCTTATCCTAAGGATAGGCTATCAAAATCATGCACAACCCCATTAAAGTATTAAAAAGGTAACCCAGTCTGATACTGTCAGCACTATTTATGTGGTGAGACATGGCCCATTGACAAGGAGAGTGGTAAAGCCAAGTTGTTGATTTACTCAGTCATTTCCAAGAAGGATCCTTCTGAGCAGGCTTATACCATGTCTTATACTGGTTGTGATTTGGCCTATCTTGACCCAGGAATTCTCTCTTTGGTGTCTTTCTGTATATCGTGCACTGCTCCAGCAGGCCCTGTCTAAGTTTTGCCTGGAGTGCTTCTTTAACTGACAGACAAGGTAACTGTGTTGAGCACTTTACTGGCAGCCAGGAGATTGCCCTTTAGGCCACTTCACATTTCCAGTTTTACGGACACGTGCTATCCGCATTTTCCATGGAGAGCACACTTACCCATTGATGTTAATGTGTTTGTTTACACATCGGCAGAGACGTGCACTATATTGGTCTGTGATGCGGACCAAACACGCCCATTGAAATCCAACATGACGTAACACGTGTTTCACGGACCATTGGTAGGAAATGCTTTGGAAATTCATTTTCAGCCTAGCAATGTCCGTGGAATATGGATGACACATTGAGGGCAAAAACCAGATACACAACCAAACACAGATCCTTCACAGATGAAAACTGGACATGGAAATGTGAATTAGGCCTTAGATTATATATTTTTGTTGCAAAAACTGCAAGTATATGAAATGATGGGGGGGGGGTAGTCAGTGTACTTAATGGGAGAGATTTATCATTTAGTTTGTGCCTGAAAAGTGGCATCAAAAAGTCGAAAACTGTAAGGATTTGTCTCACTTCAGCAAATGGCATTGATAATGTGAAATGAGAAAGTGAGTACAAGGCACTTACTAATGTATTGCGACTGTCCATATTGCCTCCTTTGCTGGCTAGATAGATTTTTCCATCACAATATACACTGCTCGTTTCCATAGTTACGACCACCGCTGCAATCCATCAGTGGTGGTCGTGCTTTCATAATATAGGAAAAATTGTCAATCGTGGCCGGGACTGCATAGTGCTTTCACACTATAGAAAAAAAGTGCTGCACTATGTACACTCCTGCGGTCCTGGCCACCAGAGAGGTTAGCTCTTTTTCCTATATTATGCAATCACGACCACTGCTGCTGGATTGAGAGTGGTTGTAACCATGGAAATGAGCAGTGTGTATGGTGATGAAAAAATGAATCAAGCCAGCAAAGGAGACAATATGGACAATCACAATACATTAGACAGTGCCTTGTATTAACTTTCTCTACGTGATAAATGCAATTTGCTGAAGGGAGACAACCCCTTTAAATGTGACTTTAACCACTTCAAGTCTGCCCATTGACTATAAACGTCCTTCAGCTTTGCCCCCTGTGTGCAGGACCTGTACATAGAAGCTCCATGACTCAGCTGCCTCCTGACAGCCAAGAACATGGAGCTTTAACCTGAGACCTTTTTTCCTGGCCTCCAGGCTTTTGATCACTCTGACAAGCTGTCAAATGCTTGTACTATCTGCCTCTCATTACTGCCGGTCACAGAGCAGTTTAGAACCACATATGGGGTGTTTCTGCAAACTTCAGAATCAGGAAAATAAATATTCAGGTTTGATTTGCGGTTTACCCTTGCTATCTTATGGGAAAAATGAATTAAAAATTGAAAATCTGCGAAAAGATATATATATTTTAAATTTCACCTTCCTTCTGTTTTAATCCTTGTGGGAAATCTAAAGGGTTAACAAACTTTGTAAAAATCAGTTTTGATTACATTGGGGGCTGCAGTTTCTAAAATATGTTCATTTATGGGAGGTTTCTATTATTTAAGCCCCTCAAAGTCACTTTAGAACTGCAAAGGTCCTTTAAAATTAACTATTGGAAATTTTCATGAAAATCTTAAAAATTACATCTAAAATTTGAAGCCTTCTAACGTCCTCAAAAAATAAAATTACATTTCCAAAATTATGCCAACATAAAGTGGACATATGGTGAATGTTCGTTAATAACAATTTTATTAGATATCCCTATGCAACTTAAAAGCAGAGAAATTCATATTTAAAAAATTGTGATTTTTTTTTTTTCAAAATTTTCAGTAAATTTTGATTTTTTATAAATAAAGGTAGAACATATTGACTCAAATTTACCGTTAACATGAATTACAATGTGTCATGAGAAAACAATCTCTGAATGGCTTGGATAAGTAAAAGCATTCCAAAGTTATTACCACATGAAGTGACACATGTCAGATTTGCAAAATTAGGCCTGGTCTTGAAGTGGTTAAAAAAAAAATAGTTGCGATTGGCGTTTTTTACACCTTCCTCGACACTTTTCCAAAAGGGGACATGGCAAGGGCAAGAAGAGGGTATGGGCAGCCACCACCACAAATTTGTCTCCATTTCTAGCCAGAAATGTACGGCAGCCATTATTTCTGTTTAGGTGCACCGACTGCCAGAGGATGCACCCAATTTATGACGAGGCCTGCACCTTGTCATAAAATAGGTGCATCCTCTGGCAGTGCAGGAGATATCAAGACTGGCACAGAAAGCATCGGTCTTAATAAATCTTCTCCTATGTTTTACAAAAAAGGCTAAAAAATCATCCCAAAGCTTGTGCTGCCAAAGGAACTGGCTTTTATTCCTGCCCTGCTTCAGCCGGGATGAAGGGAACCAGATTTATTGTCTGCTGTAGAATGTAAGAGAGATAATTCAAGCTGTCAGCTTAATCAGACCGTCTCCAGGAAGCAACCTGTAAAAGAGAGGAACCTGGTGTTAGATGACCTCTGATCCCGAGCCTGCTGCAGATTGTCATAAATTCTGTTCTCCTTTCTGCTGGTGTCCCTTCCTTCTCCTCCTCCTTATTATCACCGTCCCCTCAAGTGGCACCCAGAAAGACCACCCAGACGTAATCACAATGGAGAAAAATGAGCTATCTTCCAAAATAAAGGTTTGGTGAGACGAGTTGAGGAAGGGAAGAAAAGCCCTGCTTATCTGAATCGGGAGGTTATATTCCAGCTAAAACAAACACTCCAGTGATGGATGCACAGCTGCCGGCAAACTCTGCCCCGGCTTTATTGTCATATTCTGTCCCGAAAGATACAGCCGTCCATTCTGCAGAGCTAATGGTATCTATTGTATGACTTTTGTTGTAAAGGAAAGTCAAATGATGCTCTCAATAATTCCCATCCCCAAAAAAATGCCTTGAAAGCGGGCCAGGATTCTGTGTGGCTCGACAGATATCTGATTCTTGTAGTGCCTATTTACGTTAAACCCTACACAAAGCAGGCGGTCTGGACGTGAAGGCTGAATGGCCATTTACAACGCTGTAAAAAGGATTAACAGATTTCTATTGTTACGATGTTTAAATCTTAATTTGCATTATTAAACGACTGAAGCCTTCACCAAATCCTCATTTGTCCACCACAAGATGTAGATGTGTGTGTCTGCAGGTGGTCCGTAGATCTGATCTCAAACCAAGAGATAGCTGGCGCAGGCGGCTCCTCTACACTGATCAATTGTTCCTACCTCTCAAGACCCTGGCAGAGGCGCTGGCAATTACCCCGGCGCCTCCATGAGTTATTAATTATCAGCTGGCCTCATTATACGGGAAGGATTTATGCTTTATGATCCTTCATCATATTTTTAGTAAACTTGGTTCACGACAGGCAAACACATTAGGATTTTCAAGTCCACTTGAGTACAAGAGGCCTACACCAGTGAGTCTCCTCGCTATTGTTACCAGTTTATTTCTGAAGGCTTATTCATTAACGCTACAAAACCATTAACCTTCCGAAACCAGCTTCTGGAGCCTGATGGTGTAAAAGCGCATTTAGATGCTAAGAAGGGGCTATGATTGATGTAAAAAATGAAAATCTTACATCATATAGTACATGACTATACCTTGCCAGCCCTGGACCTCACATGGATCCAGAGGTCTCCACATTCACTGCTTCAATTGCTCTGCTAGATTATCTTCAGACTGGCAGCTCAGTGTGTCCTTTCTGCTGCAGCACTCTCCTACTAACTGCTACAGCTTCTAACACAACATATGGCAGTTGAATATTTAACCTGAGCATGTTTGACCGGAGTAAGACTAGGTGGCGTCATACAGATACATTTTAATGAGTAGCTCACAGGTTATACAAAATTTTAAATTACATGCAATTACAGAAGTATTCAGATCCAGCCCCTTTAAGTGGAGGTGAAGTAAATTCAAGGATCTCCTCCACAGTATGAGGACAAGCGATTACTGCTTCTATCGCTTGTCCCCATACAAAATCATTGTTCCTGGGCAGCATAGTGCTGTTTAGACAGCATGATCTGCTGCCCTGGAACAATGTTTGAGGTGTCCGCACCTCACATAATTTCCCATGTTCATTGGATGATCTATGGCACCCTTAGACAGGCAGATTATTGGGAACATGCCTTCGTAGGAACGTTCATTCCCGATAATTGGCCCAAACATCAGGCCGTGTAAATCCTGCTTTAGTCAGCTATAAGGGACATACTGAGTGCCTCCAATGATTAGGTTATCCTAAAATGTTATTTTTGGAGATGCTATGTATGATATTGGACCTTATGAAACCCCCTACACCACTTCTTCTAATGTGTCAAGAGTGGAATGATCTTCAAAATACCACCCTGTGGATGAATACAGCGTTTGCCGCACTGGGTGGTGCCTCAGTGTTGACATTCATTCAAAAAGAGAAGTATGGTGGTCACAACCCATGCAGCGTAAACCCAAAAATATAGATGTATGGGTAATTCCCTACTTCTAGTCCATGGGACCTTATCTTCAAGCCAACAGTGATGTTGGTGGATAGCTTGGCATGCTCTTGCTGGTTATGACGTGTTGGCAAGCTTGTGCAGGAATCATTGCTGGAGTCTGAATTGGCATGCTGAAACGCCAAAAGAATAGATGCTGTGAACCTGACAACAGGAATAGCAATGGGGTCCTGAAGTGCCTGGTTGTCAGGTAAACTGCTGCTAATTGGGATGTGATTATTTGTCACATGAGGGATCTATGTACCATTATTTGCTGGACCTTTGCTGTAATTATTACATTTTTTTTTTTTTTTTGCCCTTTATAGAAATAATCTGTCTACCAAAGGATTCATTCATTTGCTTCAGTGCATAGAAGGTATGCTGAAACGGATGGAAGCCGTTCCTATACAATTGTACCAGGATACTGGTGTCAGCCACAAGAGAAGGGATTATCTCATTAGGTATTTATTATAAGAAAACTTCTGCTTGATATATGTGCATTAGGCTGGAATCACGCATGTAGTTTTGTGGTAGTTATTGAGCAAAATCCAATGGAAGAGATCGAAAAAGGAAATCTATATGATTTCTCCCCTCTTTTATATCCACTCCTGTCTTTTAACTAAAAAAAAAAACAAAAAAACACAAAAACTGCAATTTTGATTCCAGCCTTAGGGTACGTTCACATGGGATTTATACACTATGAATTTGCAGTCACAGATTTATGTTCGGTAAATCCACAGTGCAGTACAGGACCAGTGGATTGGATGAGACTTTAGCAACTACAGTGGTGCTAGAAAGTTTGGGAACCCTTGAGAATTTTGTATATTTCTGCAAACATTTGACCTAAAACTATATTATATTTTCACACAAGTCCTAAAAGTGGATAAAGGTAACCAAACCAAACAAGTGGGTTAAAAATATTAGACTTATTATATTTATTAAAGAAAACAATACAATATCACGTTTCTGTGAGTGGCAAAAGTATGTGAACCTTTATAATTAGCAGATAATTTGAAGGTGAAATTAGAATTGGAAGAGAATTAGAGTCAGGTGTTTCAGTCAATGGTATGACAATCAAGTGTGAGCAGGTGACCTATTTTATTTAAAGAACATACAATCTGTAAAAGTTTGACCATCACAACACATGTCTGCGGAAGTGGATCCTGGCACAAAAAAAGAGATATCTAAAGAGCTCAGAAGAAGAGTTGTTGATGCTCAGCAGGCTGGAAAAGGTTACAAAACCATCTCTAAAGAGTTTGCAGTGCCACCATTCCACAATAAGACATATTCAAGGAAATTTAAGATCATTATTACCCTCTCCAGGACTGATTGACCAACAAAAATCATGCCAAAAGCAAGGCATGTAATAGTCATGCACAGTCACAAAGTCGCCCAAGGGAGCCTCTAAGCAACTAAAGACCTTTCTTACATTAGCTAATGTTCACAAATCCACCATGAGGAGGCCACTGAATAGCAATGGTGTAGCATGGCAGGATTGTAAGTCGCTACTCTCCAAAAAGAATATTGCTGCCGCCTGCCTGTCTGCACTTTGCTAAAGATCACATGGACAAGCCAGAAGGTTATTGGAAGAAACTCACAAGATACTGAAAGCAAGGGTTCACATACTTTTACCACTCCGTGATATTGGATAGTTTTCCTCAATAATAAATAACTCTAGCATTTTTGACTAATTTGTTTGATTTGGTTATCTTTCTCTACTTTTAGAAAATCTGACGTAATTTTAGGGCAAAATTATCAAAGATATGGAAAATGATAAAGGGTTCACAAACTTTAAGGCAACTCTGTATCATCCACATGCTGCTAGAAAAATATGCTATGTTTATTGACCAGAGATGTGTATTCTTCTCAACAAATTATTTCTTGTTTGAACAGACACTATTAAGTTGTAATTTATTTCAAGAAATGACGTATTTTTTAAATCATGGGCGGTTAGATTGTATAACCTCATTCACGGCCATAAATAAGGAGGAGCACTGGCAGTCCTGTGCACCTACACTGGTATTTATGCCATCCCCTGGCTGGCATAAATTTCTGTCTTCCTTTTACGCCTGGAAACTGTTGGCCTCGCCCCCTCCCCGTTATTGCCATGCCCCCTCTTCGGAAAGTGACAAAGGTGGTGAAGAAATGCTACTTGTGGAGAAAAGTTTTTCACACCAGAAAACTGGCAAAAAGAAATCTGGCCCCATGTTTTTATGTTAAACATATTTTTTTTTAGAATTTTTGGTGATTTTTGTTTAAATTTTCCATTTTATTATGTATATTTAAATATCTAAAATCGTACAGTTTTCACTCTGGCTACTAGGCCTATTAATATGTTGAGTCTTCCTGTTCTTCTGTACAGGTAAGCCTACTTTCACACTAGCGTTTTCTTTTTCTGGTATTGAGTCCGTCATAGGGGCTCAATACCGGAATAAAACGCTTCAGTTTTGTCCCCATTCATTGTCAACGGGGACAAAACTGAACTGAAGACAACGGAATGCTCCTGAAAGCATTCCGTTCCGTCTTCAGACCGGAGAACAAACCGCAGCATGCTGCAGTTTGCTCTCCGGTCCAGGCATCCGCACCAAGACAGATCTGGAATGACCCCCAATGGAAGTCAATGGGGACGGATCCGTTTGGTGTGACACAATGGTGAACGGATCTGTCCTCCATTGACTTTCAATGGAGTTCATGACGGATCCGTCACCTGCACACATACAGACATATACAGACATATACACATACAGTACAGACCAAAAGTTTGGACACACCTTCTCATTCAAAGAGTTTTCTGTATTTTCATGACTATGAAAATTGTAGATTCACACTGAAGGCATCAAAACTATGAATTAACACATGTGGAATTATATACTTAACAAAAAAGTGTGAAACAACTGAAAATATGTCTTATATTCTAGGTTCTTCAAAGTAGCCACCTTTTGCTTTGATTACTGCTTTGCACACTCTTGGCATTCTCTTGATGAGCTTCAAGAGGTAGTCACCTGAAATGGTTTTCACTTCACCGGTGTGCCCTGGCAGGTTTAATAAGTGGGGTTTCTTGCCTTATAAATGGGGTTGGGACCATGAGTTGTGTTGGGCAGAAGTCAGGTGGATACACAGCTGACAGTCCTACTGAATAGACTGTTAGAATTTCTATTATGGCAAGAAAAAAGCAGCTAAGTAAAGAAAAACGAGTGGCCATCATTACTTTAAGAAATGAAGGTCAGTCAGTCTGAAAAATTGAAAAAACTATGAAAGTGTCCCCAAGTGCAGTCGCAAAAACCATCAAGCGCTACAAAGAAACTGGCTGACATGAGGACCACCCCAGAAAAGGAAGACCAAGAGTCACCTCTGCTGCGGAGGATAAGTTCATCCGAGTCACCAGCCTCAGAAGTGGCAGGTTAACAGCAGCTCAGATTAGAGACCAGGTCAATGCCACACAGAGTTCTAGCAGCAGACACATCTCTACAACAACTGTTAAGAGGAGACTGTGTGCAGCAGGCCTTCATGGTAAAATAGCTGCTAGGAAACCACTGCTAAGGACAGGCAACAAGCAGAAGAGACTTGTTTGGGCTAAAGAACACAAGGAAATCTGTGATTTGGTCTGATGAGTCCAAATTTGAGATCTTTGGTTCCAACCACCGTGTCTTTGTGTGACGCAGAAAAGGTGAACAGATGGACTCTACATGCCTGGTTCCCACCGTGAAGCATGGAGGAGGAGGTGTGATGGTGTGGGGTGCTTTGCTGGTGGCACTGTTGGGGATTTATTCAAAATTGAAGGCATACTGAACCAGCATGGCTACCACAGCATCTTGCAGCGGCATGCTATTCCATCCGGTTTGCGTTTAGCTGGACCATCATTTATTTATCAACAGGACAATGACCCCAAACACACCTTCAGGCTGTGTAAGGGCTATTTGACCAAGAAGGAGAGTGATGGGGTGCTATGCCAGATGACCTGGCCTCCACAGTCACCAGACCGCAGGGTGAAGGCAAAAGGGCCAACAAGTGCTAAGCATCTCTAGGAAATCCTTCAAGACTGTTGGAATACCATTTCAGGTGACTACCTCTTGAAGCTCATCAAGAGAATGCCAAGAGTGTGCAAAGCAGTAATCAGAGCAAAAGGTGGCTACTTTGAAGAACCTAGAATCTAAGACATATTTTCAGTTGTTTCACACTTTTTTGTTAAGTATATAATTCCACATGTGTTAATTCATAGTTTTGATGCCTTCAGTGTGAATCTACAATTTTCATAGTCATGAAATTACAGAAAACTCTTTGAATGAGAAGGGGTGTCCAAACTTTTGGTCTGTACTGTACATACTTACATGCTTCCGGCAGGTCTCCACAGGAGCAGGACGGCGCGCACATAGGACGATTCCACCTGGCGCCCAGCAGAGGGCGCTGTGGGGAATCGTCCTATGTGCGCACAGTCCTGCTCCTCCTGCGCTGTGGAGACCTGCCGGGAGAATGTAAGTATGTATGAGTATTTGTATGTGTCTATGTCTGTGTGTGTGTATGTATGTACTGTGTAACATGTGTGGGGCTGGAGCGCAGTTCCAGCCCCACACATGTCCCTGCGGCAGCACGGATCCGGCGCACCCTTCACCTGCCGGATTCGTGCTGCCGCTAATGTGAAAGAGGCCTAACTTTTCAGTAGCTCTTGCATTATCATCACGAGTAGGGAGGGTTACAATAACAGATAACAGCTCTATATAGATAACACAGAATTCACCATTCACAATAGGTTGTATGAAAACTTTTCTACGTTCCTCCAAACCTCTGCACAGGTCACAGAGCATTGCTAGAGAAATCAGAGGCCCCCTCCTGTCAGTTGTGTCAATGAACCATGTGGCTGCTTTCAAATAACATATTTTAGGCCTAATGGCCAGTGTGAAAATTAAAAAAAATCACCAAAAGTTCTGTCCAAAGATCACCAAACATAATTGTGGCACATTTTCAATATTAAAAACATTTTATTTTATTTTTAGTATTTTTTTTATTTTTAGGTTTTAACAGTAACATCTAGGTTTTTGCTTAAAAAAGGCTTCTTCTGTTGTTTGAAGTCGGAAGACGAAGACTGAAATACCACAAATCATGTCTTCTTATTATTTTACCCCTAGACTAAATTTTAACATATGTAGCGTTGCAGACAACATGGTTAGATTCCCTGTTTAGGGATCATACAAAAATTCTACCATGACAGTCAATACAGGTTTTACTTGTGAAATGTGGTGAAATGTAGATTGGTTTCATCTGAGTCTGAGGATTTGTATGTTGAGTCGAGTTTCAATTTATGACTATTGTAATATTTCAACTTGAGACTATTGTAATATTGTATCCTGAGGGACCACTTGTACCGATCAACTTCTGATTTACTTATATATGGTCAATTTTATGGGATATTTCTTTTAAAATCAATAATAATAGAAAGCATTTTTTAAAATGTTATTTATTTCGGCAGTAGTATAGTGTTGAAAATTAAATACAAAGTATTGTCCGGTAGCGGTCAGCACCGAGAGATAAAACTCCTGTATATTAGTTACTGCTGCTGTGAGGGAAATGTTATCTACTGATTAGTAAATTAGTAGAATTAGGATAACACTATGACAAACATATTGCTCTCTTGATAGGCCTAGATAAAGATGCCCATAGAAGAGCATTGCAGATATCAGTGTAAGGCTACTTTCACACTAGCGGCAGCACGGATCCGGCACCTAAAGGGTGCCGACGGATCCGTACTGCCGCTGATACATGTGTGGAGCCGGAGCAGCGCTCCGGCCCCACACATGTTAGCACACACATGGGAACAAGACACAGACAGACATACATACATACATACACACACACATACATACATACTCCAGGGACGCCGGCAGAACGTCTTCACGCGCCTCCTGCGCGCAGTGATGACAATTCCCCACAGCGCCCTCTGCTGGGCGCAGTGGGGAAACGTCATAGCTGCGCGCAGGAGGCGCGTGAAGACATGCTGCCGGCGTCCCTGGAGTATGTGAGTATGTATGTATGTATGTCTGTATGTATGTATGTATGTATGTCTGTATGTATTTATGTATCTATGTATGTAGCCGGATCCGGAATGACCCCCCATTGCAAATCAATGGAGGACAGATCCGGATTACTGGTGTATCCACACCAAACGGATCCGTCCCCATTGACTTGCATTGGGGGTCATTCTGGATCCGTCTTGGTGCGGATGCCTGGACCGGAGAGAAAACCGCAGCATGCTGCGGTTTGTTCTCCGGTCTGAAGACGGAACGGAATGCTTTCAGGAGCATTCCGTTGTCTTCAGTTCAGTTTTGTCCCCATTGACAATGAATGGGGACAAAACTGAAGCGTTTTTTTCCGGTATTGAGCCCCTATAACGGAACTCAATACCGGAATTTAAAAACGCTAATGTGAAAGTAGCCTAATGTGTGATGCTCTAATTGAGTCACTACAGGGGGGATCTCTCCGGTCACAGTGATTGTCTGACTGCTAAATGTCCAAACAAGGAAGGAAGTTAAAAGCCAGGACAGGAAATAGAATACATCAGGTGACTTCAAAAAATTATAACCAGAAAGCTATCTTCCCATTTTTTTGTAAAAAAACAAATGTAAGATTACATAAACTGTTTGCATGTGGACTGTTATACATATGTGATATCATTCTGATGGTAGTGTACCTTTCAATGTTTTTCCTGATTTTATGTAAATGAAAAGTTCAGTAATTTTTTAATAAGTATTTTTCAGAGTGGGTAGCTTTTCTCTCTGGTGAACCACATAGTTATTTGGTGTTGTTATGGGGGAAGGGATAGTCTTATCTCCATGTTCTTTGCTTTTTTAATTTTTCTTTAAATATTCAAATCCAGTTTTATTCATTTTTTTTTCTATTTTATGGATGTGTATCTGTCAGCTTTGTGTATTCCTGATATCGTAACACTCTTTCTCTTCTAGTCTGTGTAATCAGATGAAGCCTCTTAAAACAGAAGACCTCGAGGCCTGTACTGCACTTGTCATCCGCCAGCTCCAGACAGACAGTGGACGATTCTTACACAAGGAAAGCAATGACGACCACAATTGTGACCAAGATGAAACCAGGTAAAGTGATGATCGGGAAAGTTATGATATTTATGTACTTATATAGCGCTGACATATTCTGCAGTGCTTTACAGAATCATGCTGTCCCCAATGGAGCTCACAATCTAAGGTCCCTATCAGTATGTCTTTGGAGTTTGGGAGGAAACCCACACAAACACAGGGAGAACATACAAACTCCATGCAGATGTCCTTGGTTGGATTCATACCCAGGACCTCAGCACTGCAAGACATTAGTGCTAACCACTGAGCCACCATGCGGTTATGATATTTATTTAAACAGGAACAGTTAATATGTGAAATATTATGGGAAAATTTTTTTTTTTTACTTTTCACCAGTTTTATTTTCTTTATAAGCTACCCAAGTAAAAGACGCCATCTTGAGCAATAAGAAATTGCCCCTAGCAATAGAGTCAAGGAGGGTTAAATGGGTATTCCGATACTTTGAAGTTATCCCCTATCCACAGGTTAGAAGATAACTATTAGATCGGTGGGGTTCCTATGACTGGAGCCCCCAACAATCATGAGATTATAGGTCCACAGGCCCCCGAAATGAACAGTCTGACCACAATTCTATACAGGATGTGGAAGTGAAAAGATCTCATGGGAAGATGCAAGTAATGAAAAATTAAGTTTATTTCCCCCAAATTCCGCCCATTAGCAGAATTTTGAATGGCTTATGTGGTACAGATATTATTTAGACAACGTCTGATAATGGGAAACCCCATTAAAGGAGATGTGTCACCGATTTGTTTTTATGCCACTTAAAACCAGATAGTAGCAAATCTCCTTTTTTCTAATCTGATTGTAGATTTTTTTTTTAAATCTCTGAACATGATTATGGGGGTGGCCATCTTGCCTGAGCTGTTCTTAACAGCAAATAGAAAGCTTTAAAAAAATTGCTTTACAGCAGCCAAATGGGCCATAGACACAATGGTCTGGAGGCAGGGGCGGATTGGCCATAGACCCTACAGGGAAATTTCCTGGTGGGCCGATGCACAGGGGGCCACTCAAGCCCTCTTGATGGCTGCAGGCTAGGTACATAATGATCTGATGCCCTCCTGAACTCAACTGTATTACTGTCCACATGATGGTGATACAGTTGAGTACTTTGGTGAGGGCGGCAGTATTTTGTGTTGTCCTGTGGTATTTGGTTCTGCGGGGGCGGTATTCTACACTGCACTACAGTATTGCAGGACCCTCCTACTTCGGTTGTCCCCGCCTACTTGTTTTGGGCTGTCTTATGTCAGTTTGAACCCACCTACAACACGGGGCCGCTTTTACTTTTTTTCCAGGGCCACTTTAACTTCCCAATCCGCCCCTGTCTGGAGGAAACCTCAGTGACTTCTATGGGAGAGTTTTGTGGCCATGCTCTGTGACCTGTGCAGAGGTCATTGTACAAGGAAAGAATAGATAAGCTTTGACAATTACCTATTGTGAATGGTGGATCATCATCTGTATATAGAGGTGATATCATTACAGGCAGGATTAGAATGACAGATAAGCAGATAACTGCAGTAATGTGATCTTTACAGACCAAGAAGTGGTGCCTATTATTACACTTAGTGAACAGTGTGAAAGCTGCAGGATTTAATGGTTTTTGTTAAAATATAGATATTGACATGGAAAATAAAAATAACATCATCAAAAATTCTTTTAAAAATTTGTTTAACATAAAAATGTGATTTAAACAGATTTCCACACAGGTGACTTTTAACCAATCTAAAAGATACAGTACATATTGATTGTCATATGATTTTTATGTTTTTTTTCTATTCTACTGGATTACTTCTAGAAGCCATGCTTGGAAAAGTCCTGGTGTTATAATATATAAACTATATTTATGCTTGTGGTTGTTTACTTTATGACAATCACATCTGTACTTGTGACCACTTACTTGATTAGATGTGATTAGACCTGTATTATAAAAATGTGATCTCATTATTTTTGCAGCCATTTCTTAAGCTGGAAGGATTTGGCTCAAAACCGAATACAAACATTCCTGGACATATCAGTTATCATTTTTTATGCATATATGAAATACAGTAATTTAGTTGACTGACTGTTGGATTCCATGGGATTACTATAAAAAGAATGGCGTAGTCACCATACATATCTGCAGGGAGATGAAATCAATGTATGAATATAATAGATGTATATATAATTGTGAACATCATATTGTAAATTCACGGGAAAAAAATGCACTAAAACAATAGATGCAAACAACATATGGACTAAGCCCTCACTCTATTGATAAAATCTGAGACTCTTATCCAATACATTTTGATCAAAATACATCTGTGCCCACCTACCCAGAGCCACGGTGGTCTCAGTTCAGGCAGGTCCTACGCTAAACCTACCTATGCGGTTGTGTATCTATGTTTAGGTGCGCAGACCCTGCACATACGGTGTGCTGCTCCTAGTTACCTCTGTGTGCATCAGCAACCAATGAGAGGAGGAGCACACACACCTATATGTACCACCTTAATCAAGGTGGGAGTAGCATTCATGTGCACTTTTGCCCCACCTATCTAAGAGGTGACCTTGATTAAGGTGGTACATATAGGTGTGTGTGCTCCTCCTCTCATTGGTTGCTGATGCACACAGAGGTAACTAGGAGCAGCACACTATATGTGCAGGGTCTGCGCACCTAAACATAAATGCACAACCGCATAGGTAGGTTTAGCGCAGGACCTGCCTGAACTGAGACCACTGTGGCGCTGGGTAGGTGGGCACAGATGTATTTTGATCAAAATGTATTGGCTAAGAGTCTCAGATTTTATCAATAGAGTGAGGGCTTAGTCCATATGTTGTTTGCATCTATTGTTTTAGTGCATTTTTTTTTCCGTGAATTTATAAATGTAGTCTTGTACATCCGCACATTTTTCTATCATATTGTGCAGGATGTTTGTATCTGTTTTCCGTAAATACGAACATCATATTGGGATACAGTAATGGGTCAAACTAGTTAGATAAAAAAAAATATGTAGCACAAATAATGAGATTGTAGCTAAATTGAAAGCAAAATACTGTATTTTCCACCCTATAGGACGCACCAGCCCATAAGACGCACCTAGGTTTTAGAGGAGAACAATAAGAAAAAAATATTTTTCATTAGACCTCCGGTCAGACCACCAATCAGACCCCCAATGTTAATCAGACCTTAGCTGACAGCCCCAATAAGACTCCCAATGTTAATAAGACCCCAAGAAGACCTCAGATCAGACCACAATTTGAATGACCCCCAATCAGACCTCAGATAAGAGCCCCATGCCTCTCATCAGCCCCCATATGTCTCTCATCAACCCCATTGCCTCTCCTATTAGCCCCCATTGCCTCATATCAGCCCCTAGTAGCCCCTATTGCCTCTCATATTATCCCCCAGGAGCCCCCCCAACAGCCCCCTTTGCCTCAGGTCAGCCCCCCAGCCTCAGGTCAGCCTTCAGTACCTCATATTTAATAAAATAAAAAAGCCATTTACCTCTCCTGCTCCTGGACGCTGCCGCTCCTCTCTGCTCTTGCTCTGCTTCCTCCTGCCGCCGGCTGTGCTGTGAACTGGCGCACACAGCTTGAAGTCACAGAGCGCCCTCACGCTGTGCGCAGCACAGCCGACAGCCGAGGACCAGGAAGCGGTGAGTACAGAGCCTTTACCGCTTCCTGGCCCTCCGGTGCTAATGAGCGCTTCCATAATGGAAGCGCTCATTAGCATTCGCCCCATAAGATGCAGGGGCATTTTCCCCCGATTTTTTTGGGGAAAAATTTGTCTGATGGGGCGAAAAATACGTTATATCGCTAAATGTAAAAATGTACTGTGATTTAACATGAGGTAGAATTTTATAAAGTTAAAGGGAATATCAGATCGGTGAGGGTCCGTCTCCCGGGATCCTTGCTGATCAACTGTTTGAATAGGCCTCTGCACTTGTGCAAGGACGGTTTCCTCTTCATTGTTTACCTGTATGCCGTCTATCTTGTAGTGGAGGTGCTGTGTAATTACAGCTTCAAGGGAATCGGAGAGAAAGCTCTATCCACTCTGTCCTCACCCCGGAGTCAACAAAATGGTGCATATGCCCATCATCTCCCACCTAGATTACTGCAATATCCTTTTCTTTGGTCACTCCTCTAACACTCTGGTACTCCTCTAGTCCATCCTCAACTCTGCTGCCCAGTTAATCCTCCTTTCTCCCCATTTCTCCAACTCTCCCCTCAGCTATTCCCTTCACTGGTTCCCCACTGCCTAGAGAATTCAGCTTAAAGTACTATCAATGGCATACAAAAATGTGTCCACCACCTCACCCTTCCTTACGTTTCTGACCTAATCTCTCTGATCCTCCCAAGACCGCTTTCTTTGCTGTCCTGTCTGCTCCTTATACAGTCGTTTACAAGATGTCTCTCGTACATGCACCCCCATACTCTGGAACTCACTACCCCAGCACATCAGACTCTTTACCCACCTTTCTTCAGGAAAGCCTACAATAACCTTGCTGTCAATACACTACCATTTGAGCATCTTTTGTTGTCTACTCCTTCTCTTGTAGATTGTAAGCCCTCTGTACCAGTCATTAAGTTTTTTTTTAATCAGAGATAATTTTTATTGATGTAAAAATATAGTGTATAACAATAGTGCATAGTGACAGTTTGTAATGTACAGAATATCCATACAATATGCAGTACAGTAGTTGTATACAGATAATAAACATCGATAATTCTCATAAATCAAAAAGTAGTAAGAGTGTTTTTGATATTCTCCTGACAAGTTACCCCTCTAACCCCCATCCCCCCCCCTCCCTTCCTATCCCCCCCCCCAACCCCTACCCACCCCAACCCAAATTTCCAACTTTGTATCTTGACAAATAGAGGACAATAAACCAACAGAACCACGCATACGGGGTATGCTTAAGAGAGGCCCGAATCAGAAGCAGCCATACACATTAGTATCTTCAGACATACATCTGACAACACCACAGACTAAGGTCCCATACAACCGATCCCATTACCTAGTTCCACCCCCGGCTAACTGATCCCGCAGGCATTCTCTACGCAGTGTTTGTGAGGCAAGACCTGGAGCCTCCAACCACCCCTGCCAAATCTTCATGAATTTAGACGGACACCTCCTTTTAAGATATACCCCCCTCTCATACCGCAGGATGGTATTCAATCTCTGAACATATTCCCTTCTCGAGGGTACAGACGGTTGTATCCAATATTTCGCCACTAAAATCCTAGCCTGGAACAGCATTCTCCCTATCATTGTGGAGACCCCCTCAACTTCTCCGTCCTTGCTAAGCAGTCCTAAAATACACGTTTTAGGGTCCCTAGGCAGACGTATTTGAGAGGCAGCCGCAATCACTTCCAACACCCCGTCCCAAAACCCAGCGATGGCAGTGCACTCCCAAAACATGTGCATCAGAGATGCTTCCTCTCTCCCACATCGGGGACATTTAGAATCTACTCTAATGCCAATTTTACAAAGGAACAGCGGGGTCCTATAAACCCTGTGAACGAGGAAAAGCTGAGACACTCTCTGAGCCTCGCAGACCGTAAGCCGAGGGGTCAAGGCTAGTATGTCCCCCCATTGGTCAGGCGACAACTCCCCCACATCCCTTTCCCATCTGTCCTTCACTGGCAATGGTTCGTGGGGTGTGGATTTCTCCAGCAAAACACAGTACAGTGATGATATAATGCCTCGCGTCCCCCCTCTTTTCAGGAGATGCTCGAGCGCCAATGGCAGGGCAGAAATCGACAACCCCTCCCGAAACTGTGACTGAAAGGCGTGTCTAATCTGAAGATATTTGTAAAATGCCTTATGCGGGATAGCGAAATCATTTTGCAGCTGTGCAAAGGTCTATATATGTCCCCCCTCCTGAATCTGGTGGAGAAATACCACACCCCTGTCCTCCCAAGGGGAAAACCCCTCCAGTCTAAAAAACTCCTGCAGGCACGGATTTCTCCATAACGGAGTGAGAGAATTAAAACCCGCCACTCCTATAATGTCTTTAGTCTTATTCCACACTTTGGTAATCAATGGGATTGTAAGACCCCTATCGCCACCGGAGCTCACTCCCCCCAGCTCCAACACCGTCCCAGGAACCCTCTGCCGCACTGTCTGATTAACTATTCTAGCCGCAGAGCCCAGAGTCTGACCCTGACCCCAGCCTTTAAGATGCTGCAGCTGAGCAGCCAGAAAATATAACCACGGGTTAGGCAGAGCAAGGCCTCCTTCCTCCTTAGACTTTTGCAACGTTTCTAATTTAATCCTAGGTTGTTTTTTTTCCAGATCAGGGATCGAAACATCCCTTGGATTTTGAAAAAATATCGTTGGGAGACCTACGCTGGGGCATTATGCAATATATACAATAGTTGTGGCATCAGGATCATCTTGATAAGGTTACATCTGCCACAATAGATAACGGGAGCTTACACCAAGCGTTAACCTTGTTTACCATCGTAGCGAGCAGGGGTTCTAGATTGGATTGAATATAATCCCTGACTACGGGCGTTACAACCACCCCTAGATACTTAAAACTCTGACCCATTTGTAAGGGGATCGTGGAGGGATCCAGTTGGGGCGGCACTGGGTCCAGTGGCATGATAACCGATTTGTCCCAATTAATTAAGAGGCCAGACCTCAGCCCGAATTCCTTAATATGCCTCATGATGGGGGCAATAGAGCCGGCCAGGTCTCCAACATACAGCAGCATGTCATCTGCATATAGTGACACCCGCTCTTCTTTGGAACCCAACGTAAATCCCCTCCAGTCAGTAGCGTCCCGAAGTAAACAAGCAAGGGGCTCTATCGCTATGGCAAACAACAAGGGCGAAAGTGGGCACCCCTGTCTAGTGCCACGTTGTAGTCGAAATTGCTCGGACAGCCCCCCGTTCGCTCTAATTCTGGCCACCGGGTCTGTGTAGAGCAACTGCACCCAGGATATAAAGGACGGCCCAAATCCCATTACCCTCAACACCTCCCATAGATACGGCCATTCGACACTGTCGAAAGCTTTGGCCGCATCCAGGGAGATCAAGGCTCGGCATCCCCCGTCTCCACTTTCCGTTGCATATTAAGAAACAGTCTCCTAAGATTTATGGATGTACTCTTGTCTGGCATAAATCCAGACTGGTCTTCATGAATGACATCAGATATCACCCCGTTGAGTCGGAGAGCCAATACTTTAGCCAGGATTTTGATATCCGTAGTCAAAAGGGAGATAGGCCGATAAGATTCAGGACGGGTGGGATCCTTACTTGGCTTTGGAATGACTACAATATGCGCCTCCCTCATTGAAAACGGTAACCTCCCTACACGCAGGGCATCATTTACTGTATCCAGAAGTTGGGGCAACAGAGTGTCAGAGTAGCGTTTGTAAAATTCCCCGGGCAGGCCATCGCAACCCGGAGCCTTCTCATTGGGAAAGGACCCTAATGCCCTTTTTAGTTCTTCCAGATCAATAGGTCTATCCAAATCCTGCGCCACCTCAGGTGTCAGGGAAGGAATGCGGATAGTCGCCAAGTAGGATTGAATGTCCGAGACATCCTTTCCCAATTTGGACGTGTATAAGTCTTTATAAAAGGAGTAGAATTCGGATAGTATGCCCATATCATCTGCAGTCTGAACCCCTTCTGTAGTGGTAATAGATAGAATTCTAGACGGGCCCTCCTGAGAACGCACTATCCTAGCTAGTAGACTCCCCGAGCTTTCGCCAGCCTCAAAATATTTTTGCTTTAAGAAAAAGCGCTTGTTATCTGCAACGTGGAGCAGATGGGCCGCCAACCTCTCCTGCGCCTCCACCCACCTATTCT
Source organism: Rhinella marina (assembly GCA_900303285.1). Classification (NCBI taxonomy): domain Eukaryota; kingdom Metazoa; phylum Chordata; class Amphibia; order Anura; family Bufonidae; genus Rhinella; species Rhinella marina. Next base: position 366,305 of record ONZH01025646.1, on the reverse strand, counting down.
GAACATGAGAGCTAGGATCTGTCACATATGCGGCTTCCAACTTGCAGACTTCCTGTTGCAATGTCTCTGTTAACCTCCTAGAGGCATTTTTACAACGTTTAATCCTTTGAATATACAGCCCCCGGACATACGCCTTCATGGCGTCCCACACTACACCCGCAGAGGCGGATCCAACATTAGCCCGAAAATATTCCCTAATCTGCCCATCCATGGGATCTGCCTCATCCAGTAGCTGAAGCCAGAAGGGATTAAGCTTCCACGAGTGGACCAATCTCTTGTCATTATTCCCTCCAGCCCGCAATTCAATATGGAGCGGCGAGTGGTCCGACAGACTGCGTGGCAAGTATTCTATTTTGGAGACCATGGGCAGCAGTTCCAGAGACCCTACTGCCAAATCAATCCGCGACAGTGACCCATGGGTCTGCGAAAAACAGGAATACTGCCGTGCTGTTGGATAACGAGCCCTCCATAAATCATGCAGTTCCAATTCCCCCAACAGTTTAGCAAGAGAGGTGGGCGGACCTGCAGCCATACTCGGATCTGCCTGGAATTTATCCAAAGAGGGCTGTAAATATTTGTTAAAATCACCCATCAGAAGGACAGGTACCCCTGGCCCTTTATTAATAATCTCCAACACTCTCTTCAACACCACACTAGAATAAGGAGGGGGTATGTACAATGCTACTAGATATAGACGTATCTGAAATATGGAACATAGTATGCACACAAACCGTCCCTCCGGATCCACGATGACTGATTGGCAAATAAATGGCACAGCCCGGTGGACCAAAACACTGACCCCCCGGGAGTACGAGGACAACGTGGAATGGTAGGCGTGGGAGAACCATGGTTTATGTACAAGTCTGACAGTCTCCTTGGTTAGATGCGTTTCAATGAGGCAAAGGACGGCAGGCTGATATTTCTGCATAAATGAAAACACAGCATGTCGCTTAGTAGCATCTCCCAGCCCCCTAACATTCCACGTCACCAATTGGACACTACCCGCCATCATTTAACCGCAGAGAAATATATTCCAGGATACTGCACAGCCTCCCCGCCACATACCCATTATATGCATCATGGATAACAATAATGTATACCTGTATAATGCTAAGAACCCCCAGCCCCCCCACCCCCCTCCCCTGCCCCCCCCCCAAACTTGCATAACCCAAACGTACAATACCACTGAGGCCTTGTTGCTTCCTGAAGCCAGCATGGAGGAGCGACCATCATATTGACATGTGCAATATAAGACTACTATTAGGCCCCGCCTCGGGCGACGCCGGCACACATACTGCCCCGCCGCAGCACCCTGTAGTAAATTATATCAGAAATGTAGTGCAATAGAATAGCATAACACCAACAGTAGCAATGGCAACTAATACAAGGCAAACAGGTGTGTAAACATTGAAATACTCATCGGCTCTAGCAAGAAAACATGGAACCGCCAATAAGTCTCCCAGCAGCAGCCACGAGAGTCCAGGCAACACGATCATCCCGAACCGTCCGGCATTGCCGATGGGCCCTCCCTGGAGTCCAACCAGTTGACTGCACAGTCCGGGGAATCAAAGATGTGTACTCTGTCTCCAGCGGAGACCCGCAGCCTGGACGGGTACAGCATAGAATATTGGATATTCTTCTCCCGCAAACGCCTTTTGATGTCCACGAATCTCGCCCGTCGCTTCTGCACCTCCGCCGAAAAATCCGGGAATATCAGGACCCTTCCATCTCCTATACGTAGATCAGTATGGCCTCGCGCCGCTCGCAGGATAGTGTCCCTGTCTTGATAATGCAGGATACAAAGTAGCAGGGGTCTGGGTGGCAGGGGTCTTCCACTTTATTGATTAAAAGGGTGACATTGTGGATAACTTTTCCCAGATCTCTTTTAACAGGGGGCACCTGATCCTCCAAAGTGCCCACCCTGTCCTCCACCTCCTTGATCCTGTCATTCATTTTCCGTACATCGTGTCTAATGAAGGAAACAGACTCTTGCAGAGCTCCCATGTGGGTGTTCAGGGCCATAAGCGCTGAGCTGCATTACTGGACTGCAACATATACATCTTTAGTTGTAGGGTTAGACACCTGATTGCCCCCTGAAAGTGATGCAGCAATAGAGGGCACCAGTCCTCCATCCAGTGCTGTTGAGGATCCCTCCTCCTTATCTGCCGCTCCGCCATGCTGCCGCCGCCATCTTGGGGCCTACTCACATCTGCCCAGGTTCTGGCAGCTATGTCATTGCTGCCACTCGCCTCCTGTGGGTTGGGGGAAGCATCCCCGGTCCGGCTCCGCCCGATGGAGGATTCCGGGCATACTGCTCAAGTCGCGCCGCCACATCAGCAGACCGCGCGGCCGCGCCATTTTGTTTGCCGGTGAGCGGGCCTGCTCCGTCCTTCCCCTCCTTCTCCTTCCTGTTAGAGCGGGTCATGATGCCCCAGAACGGAGGATGGCCGTCCGCTTGCACTGCCGGTGAGTCTCCTGGGTTAGTTAGGGTGCGGTGACAGGAGGATTGCCCAGGATTAGTTCAGCGCCGCCCGGAGCTTCACCCGCAGCGTCTCCTCACATCGCCGGCCAGGCCACGCCCCCTCTACCAGTCATTAAGTTAGTTCATGTCTGTTGTGCTTTGTTTTTGCTCTACGTTATGTAGTTAAAAAAAACTTTTCACATACACAGCGTACTGGCCTTAAAAGGGTTTTCAGGCTTGGATATTGTTGACCTATCCAGCGAATAGGTCATTAATATCAAATCAGTGTCACGCCGATCAGCTGTTCCTACAGCCACCATCACTGGAAACTAAACAGTGGATGGAGTCAGCAGAAAGCTCTGTCTACTGAGTAGATTCCAGCATTGGCCGATTGTCGGGGAAAAAAGCGTTCCTTCCCGATAGTTGGCTGGTCGCTCAGTGAAGGAGACCGCTGCATTTACATGCAGAAATCTCCTTCACAGTATGGCAGTAGCGAACCCTGGTCCCCATACAGAATCATTGTTCCTGGGCAGCAGAACGCTGTTTAGACAGCACGATCCACTGTCCAGAAACTATGGGGGGACTTTATCATGAGGAGAATATCTGAAATCAGTTTCCCTTCAGTCTGTATTGGAATACTTTTATGCCACATTTATCAAATGTCACAAGTTGTTTGATAAATTTGGCTTGCCCTTACACCTAACACTTCTTTCTATAGAAGCTTCTCCAGTTTTCCTACTCCACCTTCATCCTGGAGTGAGATTGCGACTTTTTAAAAAATTCACAATGATAAATCTGGAATGAAACTTATTAACATAGCTAATCAGACCCATTTTTTCACCCATATTACAAAACTAGAGTTAGTGGAGTAAAATGCAAAAATTTGCAACATTTTGCACAAGTGAGTGTAAAAAATCAAAAAATTTTGCTCAATTGCTTACATTTTGCACAAGCGAGTGCAAAAAAGTTGCCAAAGCCCTATTTTTCGACTTATTGACGGCAGAATTCTGGAGTGAAGGTATGATAAATCAGGGCCTATGATCGGTGTTGCCTGCATGAACAACAGGATCACCTGATGAACGAGCGTTTGCTTGTTCATAGGGTGATCGGCGGCGCATTTAGATGGCTAGATTATCGGGAATGAGCGTTCACAGGAACAGTAGTTTCAGATAATCTGGACGATTATTGGTTTGTCTAAATCCACCTTTAGTGTCCTGCTCAGGTTGATAATACAATGATAGAGCGATACAGTTGAAGGTGGTGCAGGAACAATTATGAAATGAATAATAACCTTTCCTTGCCCTTACTTATACAGTATATGCAATGAAATATCGTCACTTAAAGGGAACCTGTCATCTCCGAAACACCCCCTGAACTAGAGTAAGAGATGTATAGTGTAAGTGATGCTGAATCCGAATATGTAATTTTTATCTTCATACTCACTTCCATTCTGACGCTGTGCTCCCACAAACCAGCAGTAAAATGCACTCACTGGACTCTTCTTTGAGTCGTCTCCATTATGTGAGTGAGCACTGGAGTCCAGTGAGTGCATTTTACTGCTGGTTTGTGTGAGCACAACATCAGAATGGAAGCCAGTATGAAGATAAAAATTACATAACCGGACTCGACGTCACTTACACTATACACCGCTTACTCTAGTTTGGAGGGTGTTTCAGAGCTGACAGGTTCCCTTTAAGGCTCCCTAGTTTTGTTTTACCGATGAGCTTACTCATTTTTCTCTTTCATTATTTTTCTTAAAGAATGTATTAACCAGTTAATATAGCTTCTTACTTTGACATGTTGCATTGCTGTGTGAATTTAAAATTACAGAACACAATTAAAAAAAAATTTAAAGAACTGCCGCAAAATTTTTTATTCCATGTCTTTCTAGATATGTACATGATGTAATCTGTAGTGAATGTAATTTTCTTACCAGTGGCTGTATTTGTGAGTTATATCTCTCTGATGTTTCTCATTTGTGTCATGTGACTAGCAGTCAGACTCACCAGATAACACATCATCTTATGTGTGGACAGGAAGTCTATTTCTCTTTGTATTCCTATGGGAGCCTCACTTTCAGTCTCATAGAAATGAATAGAGAAGTAACTGGCTTCCTGTCCTGGGTCAGTTGGAAGTCAGGGAGTTGGTCACATGACACAGCTACAATTAGAGGAGAGGGGATAGCTCTTAGGTACAGTCACTGATGAGAAGATTGCATTCACTACAGATTACATCATGCACCTTTCTAACAGGTCAGAGAATAAAAAAGTTTGCGGGAGTTCTTCTTTAACCTAAAATAGTAATTTCTTTTTGATAAGGCTGTTATACATTCCTCAGTATTTGAAATTGCAGCAACAAGAAGGAAAAGTCACAGAATTATGGAAATCACATCGATAGACATGTAAATGATATGCAAATGATAAAAGATGGATACAAAATATTTAAAACACAGAGCCACATGCAGAAATACACGCACTTATACTCCTTGTTGTGTTATCAGTGAGGTTATTTATGGTTGTCTGAGGAATGTTCTGCCAAACTGATTGCACTTGGGCACGCAAATCATCAAGATCTGCTCTGCCGGCAGCTCCCTTTGCAATCACAAACCAATGACGTCCCAGATGTACTCGATGGGAGAGACAAGTCCAGAGACGTTGCATGACATGGTAAGACGTTTAAGCAACGCAGACTGCTCACAGCTTCTGGGACATTATGGTGAAATGGCTGTACCAATGTAACTCTGTTCTGTGCATCTGAAATGAAGAATAAAGGGGTCTAGCTACTGTACATTATACCAACCCATGCCATAATTCAGGAAATAAGAGCAGTGGGACATTCCCATTTGAATGCCTCCACACCAGTCTTCAACTATCATTAATTCCGAGTCAAAGCAGGACTCATCAGGGAAGTGGATAGACCTCAATTCCAGTCTCCATTGCCGTCTTGCTGTCTACCATAATAGTCTTCGAGAGAAACTCAGAAAATCAGTGGGACATATTTAATCCTTGAATTGAGAGACCCTGGTTTATTATTCCGGCACATCTCTACACTCCTAGGCCGAGATGTCAACGCTGTTCAACATTGAGTGTCCCAAGAGTTGGGAGAACAATGAACTGGAGTGACAGCAAGAAGTGAACAGAGGTGAACCTCTGCATGGATGGATCGTCTGAGAAGAAGGTACAGTCCATTCTGTACTGCAAGTGAAATTGGATGTCACATCCCAAGCCTAGGACAGCAAACAATGTCCATTGTCTATTGCAGCAGTGGTTGGAGCGCAAGTATATGTAGCAGCTCTCGAGCCAGCCACCTCGTCTCTGCTCTGCAGTGGCTGTATCCCCTGGTATTGTGCAATGTATTTGATAAAAAAAATGAATCAAGCCAGCAAAGGAGGCGAAATGGACAATCACAATACATTAGTAAGTGCCTTGTATTAACTTTATGTACATGATAAATGTTATTTGCTGAAGTGAGACAACCCTTTAACTGATCATTTGCTTATGGGTTAAAAGTCGTTTTTCTCCAGAATGAAGCAACAGATCACTAAGTAAAAGGTATCATTACATTCAGCTGAGCTGACATTGTGCCTGGTTTAACCCCTTTACAACATCTGCCGTACATGTGTGTCAGATGTCGGGTCTTTAAAGATGGCACCCGGAGTGGAGCAAGCTCCACAGCCGCCAGGTGCCTGCTGTTTCAATGTCTAATTTCTGCGATCGGCGGTAATGATGACCATGGACATTTAACTGCTTAGACCACTGCCATGGTCAAATGAGAACACGGTGAGAGGGCTAAAATCTGGAAGTGTGTGCTTCCAAGGCATGAACAATTTCCCCCAGTGGAGATTGGGGAAAGCGTTCTATGCATGTCATGAGCCTGTACTAGGCTTCCAGGCTCATTACTTGTATATTACAATTCAGGCCAGCAGGTGGCAACACAGAACTGTAATAATAGGATTTTTTGTGCTTACCTGTAAAATCCTTTTCTCGCTGAGTTTATTGGAGAACACAGGAGACCATGGGTATAGCTGCTGCCATTAGGAGGCGAAACTAAGCAAAGAAAAGTGTTAGCTCCTCCTCTCAGCTATACCCCTCCTGCAGATGCTGAGCTAATCAGTTTGTACAAAAGCAGTAGGAGCAGCCAGGAGAAGCCAACAGAAACCAATTGTAAGAAAGAGAGCTGGAGATGGGTTGGAACCAATAGGTGGGACCCATCAAAAGAACCAGCAATGAACTTACTGGGTGGGAGCTGCATCCCCCAATGAACTCAGCGAGAAAAGGATTTTACAGATAAGCACAAAAAATCCTATTTTCTCACTCGTATCATTGGGGGACACAGGAGACCATGGGACATTCTAAAGCAGTACCATGGGGAGGGAAGAAAAGACCAGAACAATTCCAAGGCTGGCCATGGGATCCCCCACGGAAATGTGGGGAAAGGATGCTCTGGAACCCTGAAGAAGACAGGAAGAGCATGAACCAGGAAGGCCAGCCAGAGAGCAAAGAACTCACAGCGGCTAAGACTGGGCAAAAAGAGGAAAACCCAGTCAGAACGAAACCCCAGGGCTCGAGAGACTTCAGAAGATGTGGATAGCAGCCCAAAATATCCACAAGAAGGATAAGCATGTCTGACGACTGAAGATGATGTGCTGAAGGTACTTCTGGATATTGAGGATCAAAGAATTGTTGTGGGGGTCCGGACTGGAAACCCAGGATGTCCTGCATGACAATAGGCCCCATGGAAAGCCAAGGGGTGTCTAGTTAACAAAAATCGGCCTGTAGAATCTGCGCATGTACGAGCAACAGGTGGCCCAGACAAGATCTTACCAAATGTGTAATTAACGGAATGGGATATTTCAACCCAGGAAAAACTGTGAGGAAAACCCTGGGCCACTGGTAGAGGACTAGTCTGGTAGGGAACTCCCAGGCATGTGAGGAGACCCCTGTGGGCCAATTTGTAAAACAAAATAGGCAGTAGCCACTCCCCTGTACAGAAATCAGCCGAGAAGAGACTAAAAAGTCTGGAATATGATCACTCCTCAAGACAGAGAGAAGGGACGGCTAAGGGGGGCGAAAAACCAACAGGAACCAATTAGAGATAAAAAATGAAAAAACTATATGCCAATGGGGAGTAGTTTAAGAGGAAACGACTGTCATTGGGAATTAATAGCATCCCAGTCGCGCAGCCAAGAGCAATGCGCCAGAAGAGTGTAGCCAAGCAACCTCGCGACTTGACAAAGGAAGACTGCGAGTGAAACCGGATCCAGGACCATATCATGACTGGCATTAGACAGCCTGAGGAAACTGAGCAACGGCACTGTTAAAAGAGAGCAGGCTACAACCCATGAGAGAGAGCACATACACTCGCCAGGGATACACTCATGGAAGCCGATCCAAAAGAAAAGGATCGTAGCATACACCTCCAGAGCCATAGGGGCTTGTCAAAAGTCTTCTAGCGGACAGTCTGCTCGATACGCCACAAACTTCCTGGGTCAGGAGATCCAACTGTAGGCTCAAGAATGAAAATATGCCCAAAACCTTGGAGGTGTGTAGGGTCGGCAGAGACCAAGCACAGTCATCGCATAGCAACTCCGCCAGAAGGGGACAGTGCAGACAGATTGGTCCGAGATAGGAGAAACACTCCTCCAGGAAAGAATGTGATGACTCTGCCCAACCTCACAAAAGTACCAGAGAAAATCTGGACATATAGGAAAAATAGTGTAGGCTTGCCAGAGAAGTCCGAATCCAGCCACAGGAGTATGGACACTGGCCATATAGAAACAGTAACTTAGGGAAGCGCAATTACTAGCCCTGCGGAGGGGCATAACGTTGAAAGGGTGCTGTGTTCCAGCAACCACACATCTATAAGAAGTGACAGCACCACAGCTCCCTCCAGTAAGGTAGAAAAACGTTAATGATGCACAGTATGTGCCCTGAATAGGCGGTCACCTACATAAGGACATGTTAGAGCTATTACTGATCTCTTAAAAGAGGTATTGTTGATGGTTGAACAGTGTCAACAGTTAGCACTAATGTCCCACTTGTAATGGGAACCATGTGGTAGACTAGTGCCATATAAACAAAGAGGTTATGCCAACCAGGAAAAGCCCCGCAAAAGTGCGCACCAAAAGCGAATGGCTCATCAGCCATAGCAGATGACCATGACATCAGGAATGAGGTGGACAAATCAGCAAAAACAAATCAGCAAAAACAATGCAACAAGCCGTACAGCATCCAGTGGTCGTGCATTTATGCCGCCTATGGAGGGGGGTAATGCGACAGGCTGTACAGTATCCCGTGGACATGCAATTACGCTGCCTATGGAGGGGCGGTAATGCGACAAACTGTACAGTATTCCGAGTTCATGCAATTACACTGCCTATGGAGGGGCGGTAATGCGACAGACTGTACAGTATCCAGAGGTCATGCGATTACGCCGCCTATGGAGGGGGGTAATGCGACAGGCCGTACAGTATCCAGTGGTCGTGCAATTACGCCGCCTATGGAGGGGCGGCTTAATGCAACAAGCCATACAGCATCCAGTGGTCGTGCATTTACAACGCTATGGAGGGGGGTAATGCGACAGGCCGTACAGTATCCAATGGTCGTGCAATTACGCCGTGTATGAAAACGGGGGTCATGCAATCACGCCACCCAAGAGGGGGGCAATGCTACAGAGTGTGCGACATGCAGTAGTAATTACTCCATCCGAGGAGTGGGTAACATGACCCGAAGTGCGGTATACATGAATTAGGCCATCTATGGATGGAAGGATATATGACAGGGTGCACGGTATACATTGGTAATGCCATCCCTCCGTCTATGGGAGGAGGGGAATATAACAGGTAGTGCAAATACGCCGCCTGTGGAAAAGAGTAACGCAACAGTATGTACTATACTAGTGGTAGTGCATTACTCTGCCTGTGAAGAGGACAATGAAAACGGACGCACAGCAACCAGCAGCAGTGCGAATCCGTGGAAGGGGGGTAGAGACGGCATGTAAAACAGCTAGTGGGCTTGTTGAAGGGGGAGTGTGGCAGAAACTGCATAAGGGGGAGCGCACCTGCACCACCTTAGAGGGGGTTAATTCTGCAACAGACAATCCGCACTTGTCAGGTGTAATTTTCCATTTATTTTTAATAGTAGCATGTCATGATGTATGTGGAAACTGAAACCCCCAGACTCAACTGGATGAAGAGGCAAAAAGGGGTTAATTTCTCCACTGCCACAGAATGGGGAAGCCAGCCTCAGTAGGTGGCAGGTAAGTAAGGGCTCATTCAGACGACCGTATGTTGTCTTCAAAAATGCGGATCTGTTTTTTTGCGGATTACATACTGACCCATTCACTTCTATGGGCCCTTTTTTTTCCATTCCATGGCTCTGCAAAACTGAAACATGTCCTATACTTGTCAGTGAAAATCAGGACATAGCCCCATTGAAGTCTATGGGTCCGCAAAAAAACGGAATGCTATCCGTTTTTTTTTTTGCGGACATGTTGAACTGTCCGCAAAAAAATGGATCCGTATTTTTGCGGATGTCATACGGCCGTCTGAATGAGCCCTAAGGGTGTGGGGTTTTTTTTTTTTTTTTTTAAATAGTGATGGCCGGAAACGGAGCTCAGCAGGCTCCTGGAGAGGGGGGGACGTCTGAGCGCCAAATTTTTGCGCCCAGAGGACAGTCCAGGCCCGCCATACTCAAGAGTGGAAGTTGCGGCCTAGTAGGACACAAAGCCGGGAGCTCGCGTAGGAGCTTAGGCCGACCGGAAAGACCAGCCGTAGGTCCCGCACCACCACCCAAGGAGATGGAAGCAGTGGTCGCGCCAGGAGGGGCATGTGACCACTGGAATATGGAACTGGACAGCCCCATAGGTAGAGGGTGGAAAGAGGGGGGTAAAGGGAGAGAACCCGGGTCGGGAGAAGATTGGTGGGTGGAGGTGAATGGAAAGGGTTATACTTACCCTGTGATTACAATACTCACCCCATCTTTATCCTCTTCTCTTCACCCCCCCCTCGGGGCACCAGCAAGGTCACCTCTTCAGCCATTAGCACCAAGGTGGTAGTGAGGCTGGAGTGTGGGGGGGGCTGAAGAAATGGCTGGCGGAATGCAGGGGAGCTGGGCTGCCCTGGTCCACTTTTTTCTTCTTGGGAGAGATCGGGCGGTGAGAGAGGTCTGCCTCCTACAGACACTAAGCTAAAAACTGATTACCTCAGTGTCTGCAGGAGGGGTATAGCTGAGAGGAGGAGCTAACACTTTTCTTTGCTTAGTGTCGTCTCCTAGTGGCAGCAGCTATCCCCATGGTCTCCTGTGTCCCCCAATGATACGAGCGAGAAATACTTATTTCTGCAAAGCCTAATGGAGCAAATTCCATTATTCTATGCCAATTGCAATTTTATGATTGCAAGTTGGAGTCCACTTGGGGACGAAAAAAATGTTAAAAGGCCTAGAAAAATGTAAAAAAAAAATTATATATATTTTTTTCAAATCACCCCCTTTCCCCAAAATAAAAAAAAATAACATCATGGGCATCGCCACGTACAAAAACAGCCGTACTATTAAAATATAAAAAAAGTATCCAATACAGTGAATGGCATAATGGCAAAATAAAAATGGCCGATTCATCGATTTTTACTTCCCAAAACAATGCAATAAAAAGTGATCAAAAAGTACACACCCCAAAATGGTATTAGCAAAAACTACAGATTGTCTTGCAAAAAATGAGCCCTCATACATTTCTGTAGACATAACTATAAAAAAAAGTTATGAAGGTCAGAATACGGCGATGGCAAATAAAAAATCATTTTTGTCAAAAGTTTTTATTCATTTTTCAGTATTAAAATGCAAGACAAACTATACATACAGTATGTGGTATTGCCGTAATTGTACTGACCTTGAGAATGAAGAGCACAAATCGGTTTTACTACACAGTGAACGCTATAAAACCAAAACCCATTAAACTTTGGCGAAATTGCGTTTCTTTTTCCAATTCCACCCCATATAAAATTGTGGCATTAGAAAGTACGACTTGTCCTGCAAAAAAACAAGCCCTCATAAGGCTATGTGAACAGAAAAATAAAAACGTTCTCTCTGGGAAGGCAGGGAGTGAAAAGCAGAAACACAAAAATGGAAAATTGCTGCCTCAGGAAGGGGTTAATAGTGAGTTTTCTGGTGATAGACTTCCTTTAACAGCTATTTTACAGCTGTACCAGTGGACCTCATTTTAAATATTGAAAAATGATTTTCTCTCTAAAAAAATAATAATCATATTCTTTTCAGATGTACGGTCAAATTGTGACCTAGTTTTGGCAAAAAAAATCATGGAGAACTAAGCAAAACAAAAATAAGTTATAAATGTAAAACCTTGAATGCCTATAGGCATAAGTGTTGAGTGCGTTGGGTAGAAAGCGCACGCTATTATTTTACGTCTTTTGTACATAATTGCTGCCTTTGTTTAGTAACATTTCATGGAGCGCCGAGTGTGCGGTTGAGAACGGCTCACTGCATTTTTCTACTAAATACAGAAGTATTTGTTGCAAAGGTGACACTTTGTAAGTAGATGTGTTATTGTGTCAATGGTTTCATGTTACCAAGTACACAGAGGCACCACTGATCCTGGAATGCCACTTATAGCCTGCGTAGAGTACAAAACCCTGAAAACTTTGATTGACAGAAGCTACATGAGAGCCGTGAGACAACAACAGTATTTTTTTTTTTTTTTTCATTTCCAAAAGACAGAAAAATAAATCAGATTTTTAATTTAGATGGCTAATACATTGTTATACAAATTTACAAGATAGAGATCTTGTTTTTAGTAAAATTGTATCTTTCTTACAGGACAATCTCAGCATCCTTGCGAGAGCATCTGCTCGGCCATATATCTTTCTTGAAAGAACGTGGGATTTTGAAAGGCGGCGTTCCAGCAGGTTTTGCTAGCGTATTGATGCTGCATGATGAAATGAAATCTCAGCAGGTAGGCGATGCCTATTTTGATAATCAGTGTGCCTTGATTTTTTAACAAGTTGGATGTTTGCAACACTTTTTTTTTGTGAGGAGACAAGTCTTCCAGGTTTAACCGTTTTTCTTACAGCAAGCTCCTTGGTACACGCTGCCACAGTGTCAGGGGTGAAATAGGGCAGTTTATAATAATCTGACATCTTACTATAATGTTCATCCATCCGTACTATTCTACTCATGGATGTGGTCTGCACCTTGTGTACCAGTGGCGTACAAAGAGAAATAAGGGCCCCATAGCAAGGATCATACCGGGCCCCCCACACAGGACAGAAGGGTTCCTGCCTAAACCCTTTTCAATGACCCTTGGGCCATTTTTCTGCTGCTTCTTCTACTAAAAGTTGTTCATTTAGAGGTTAGAGTCCTGACCAAGTTTTCACCTCCAATAGAAAAGGAGATAATCCTAAAACTGGGCCCCATAGCAGTCGCCTGGTCTGCCATTATGGAGGACATTATAATCAATCCCTTAAAGGGGATGTCCAAGTTTTTTTTTTTCTTTAATTGGCCTCCCAGCCACAGCTACCAATGAAGAAGTCCATACTCACCTTCTCCCCGCTGCTCCTTGGCTCCCAGGCTTAACTGGACTTCCAGCCTTGGCTGTCAACTTCTGCATGGATGTGACATACACCACTTCAGCCAATGACTCACTTCAGTGGAGACATGTTCCCAAGTAGCATGTGACCCAGCAGTGATGCGCTGCATAGAGACATGTCACCACTGAGGCCAGTCATTGGTTGCGGCAGCACATGTGATGCCGTCCATGTGTAAAGTTGACAGGCTGGGACTGGAAGTCCTGTGCAGAGACTATGGGAGTCAGCTGGAAGGGAGAGACAGGGAGCAGGTGAGCATGGGTTTCTCCACAGATATTGCTGGCTGGGGGAAGATTTAAAGGCTATTTACACCTTCGGGGGCATTTTTTAATGATTGTACTTTACTCATTTTGGACTAAAAATTATTTTTCAATTGGTCTTTATTAAAAATATTGAGCCGTTGTGTCACAAAAGGTTAACTGTTTGTCCAGCTGTGTGAATGGTACTTTCACTTTGTGCCGATCAACTTATAAACCTTATCTCTAAATTACTAAAAGGTCATAAATAGAGATGTTCGAGCATTAGGGTACTCGTAAAGTGCTCGATGCTCGGACGAGTATCTCGCCATGCTCGAGGAAATGGCATCTCCCGCCTTTTGAATTTTTGGCGGCTATAAACTCAGCCAATCACAAGCCAGGAGACTCTGCGGTACAGCCAGCATCATGTGGGGCCCTTACATGTCGATAGCAGGGGTTGGCTGGCCAGATCAGGTGACCCTGGAATATATTAGTGACTGCCCGCGGTGCTCGGCTCAGTCGCTGCCTGGATGCCGTTAGGGGACAGATCTGCAGTGTGATACAGGGAGAGTGTTAGGGTGTTCTACTAGATTTGTGTTAGGCAGGAGTGATTCTAAAAGAACCCAACAGCCCTTGTTAGGGCTACAAGACCCTTTTTTTTTATTTGCTTGTGGCTGGGTTTGCTGGCACTAGTAGTGCAGCTACCGCCATATTTGCAGCATTTTGCAGGGAGACTGGAAAAAGTTTATTTTTTGGCTCTCAGTGATACAAATCCATTTCATACAGCTGTGTGGAACCATTCTGTGTGTCACAGTTCAGCTGTCCAGTCACCACAAACCACAATCCGTATTTTCTGTCCAGGTGACCCATACTGTACGTCACGTAATCAAATACGGTCTTTTGCTCTCACTGATACAGCTACATTAGAAAAATCTCTGTGTGACATTTGTCTGGGTTGCACTTAAGCAGACCAAGTCTGCCTAATCTAATAGTTTGTGTAATTGCTCCATACTGCACGGTACGTGATAAAATACGTAATTTTGCTCTAACTATCCACCTATATATTAATTTGTTCAGATTGAACAAGTTTGTGGGTTTCAGTACAGCAGGCCCACTTTTTTTTTTTTGGTATATATAATACACTTATATACAGAAAATGTTGAACCCCAGGGCTAAGGGTCGAGGACGAGGGCGTGGGCATTCAATTACTGCAGGGGGCAGAGGCCGTGGTCCTGGGCAGGGTGAGACAGTACCTGCTGATGAGGGAGCAGGGGAACGCCGCAGAGCTACACTCCCTAGCTTCATGTCTGAACTTACAGGAACACATGGTAGAGCACTGTTGAAACCACAACAGTGCAAACAGGTGATGTCGTGGATTGCGGACAATGCTTCAAGTAATTTGTCCACCAGTCAGTCTTCCACGCAGTCCACCCACGTTACCCAAGGGAGCACTCCTCTGGCTCCTCCACCTCAACCTCATTCCCCCCAGTCTGCCCCCTCCCAGGAAAATTTGGAATGCGATCCGGCATACTCTGAGGAACTGTTTTCTGGACCCTTCCCAGAGTCACAAACCACTTCTCAGGTTGCTGCTGACCTCTTTCCCGATGCCCAAGTTTTCCAACTGTCGCAGTCTGTGGGTGATGATGATGATGATGATGACATTGTTGACTTAGTGGAAGAAGTGTGTAACGAGGTGTCGGACGATGAGGAGACACGGTTGTCAGACAGTGGTGAAGTTGTTGTCAGGGCAGGAAGTCCGAGGGGGGAGCAGACTGAGGAATCGGAGGATGACGAGGTGACTGACCCAAGCTGCGTTGATAAGCCGAGTGAAGACAGTGCTTCTGAGGCTTAGGCGAGTGCTGCACCAGAACAGGTTGGAAGAGGCAGTGTTGTGGCCAGGGGGAGAAGCAGGGCCAGAGCTGGTGCATCAGCAGCAACTGTTTCACGTAGTGAAGCTCCCGTGGCGAGGCCTAGATGTTCGCAAGTCTGGAGGTTCTTTAAAGAAATTGAGGATGACCGACGGACTGTGGTGTGCAACCTGTGCCACACCAGGATCAGCAGGGGTAGCCTAACCACCACCAGCATGCGCAGTCATATGAGTGCTAAACACCCCACTCAATGGAACCAAGGCCGTTCACCTCCTGCGGGTCCCACCACTGCTCCTTCCCCTGTGTCACTCGCTGCCTCTGCTAGTCAACCCCCTGCCCAGGACCCCGGCACGAGCGCCTCCCGCCGGAAAACCACACATTCGCCTCCACGATCCTCCACAGCGTCCACCAATGTTTCCCTGCGCAGCGTTCAGCTGTCTTTACAGCAGACGCTGGAGCGCAAGAGGAAAGACAGTTCCACCCACCCACATGCCCAAGCCCTCAACGTCCACATCTCCAAATTGCTGAGCCTGGAGATGCTGCCCTATAGGCTGGTAGAGACCGAGGCCTTTCGCAACCTCATGGCGGTGGCTGCCCCTCGGTATTCGTTCCCCAGCCACCACTATTTTTCCCGATGTGCCGTCCCAGCCCTACACCAGCACGTGTCACAGAACATCATCCATGCCCTGTTTCTGAGAAGGTCCACCTAACCATGGACACGTGGACAAGTGCTGCCGGGCAGGGACACTATATATCACTGACGGCACATTGGGTTAACTTGGTGGACACTGGGACCGAGTCTCACCCTGGGGCCGCTCATGTACTGCCCACACCGAGGATTGTGGGGCCTACCTCGGTCACGGTCTCTCAGACGTACTATGCCTCCTCCTCCGACCCCTCCTCCTCCGAATTACCATCCGTGGGCACGGCGCCTTCAGTCGGTAGCTATAGGCGCAGCAGCAGTGCCATGGCTAAGCGCCAGCAGGCGGTGCTCAAACTGCTGAGCTTAGGTGACAAAAGGCACACCGCCCAAGAACTATTACAGGGCATCACGGTGCAGACCGAACCTCAAGCCAGGCATGGTTGTGTGTGACAACGGGTGTAACCTGGTGGCGGCTCTGCAACTCGGCAGACTCACACATGTGCCATGCCTGGCCCACGTGTTCAATCTCATAGTTCAGCGGTTCCTCAAGACATACCCCTGTCTGATTTGCTCACCAAGGTGCGCCGCATCTGTGCGCATTTCCGCAAGTTGACAACAGATGTTGATGTCAACTTCCACCAGAGCTGGTAGTCAGGTCACTCAGATTCCTCAAGTCTACAATGAGGAGTGGACGTGGATGTCTGATATCTGTCAGGTGTTGAGCAACTTTGAGGAGTCAGCACAGATGGTCAGCGGCGATGCCGCCATTATCAGCCTCACCATCCCGCTGCTTTGCCTGTTGAAAAATTCACTGCTCAGCATGAAGTCGGAAGCTTTGCGCTTGTCACAAGAGATGGTGGAGGAAGATACGTCGCTTGATAGCCAGAGCACCCTCCGGTCTGTTTCTCAGCGCGTATCGGAGGAGGGGGATGAGGAGGAAGAGGAGGAGAATGTCGGCGAGACAGAAGAGGGTACCAATGCTCAGTCCTTCTTAACTCTTGGGCGTGTATGGTCTGAAGAGGAGAAGGAGGAGGAAATGGAGAGTCAGGCCAGTGAGGAGAGGGAATTCTTGCGTGCTGGGACTCTGGCGCACATGGCAGACTTCATGTTAGGCTGCCTATCCCGTGACCCTCGCGTTAGAAGAATTTTTTATCACCGATAAGCGTACACGCCTGTCAACTGACAGCGCTGACAGGCTGACACTTATTAAAATGAACAAAGCCTGGATTTCACCGGAATTCAAATCTCCTCCGGGGGAAAGCAGCTAAAGATTAACATTACTTATGTATCCGATTCCTCTTCTCTACTCCTCCTCCTCCTCCTTGTCGTCTTTGCCCTAACGCTGACCCAAAACGCAATTTTTTAGAGGGGCAACTGGCACTCTTTTACGACAGTTTTTCCGGAGGGCCCCCTACAGGCCCTCTCTCCAAACAATTTTTCCGCAGTGTCAACTACAGACACTGTAAAACAATGTTTCAGGAGCGGCAAACAGACAGTCCAAAAACAATTTTTCAGGAGGCGCAAGTACCGACATTTAAAAAAAATTTTTCTGCTGAGGGTCGACTTTATGTACTCCGAAAAGAAAAAAAATTTTGGAGGCTCAACAAAAGCCATTTCACTGCATTCTCAGTCGGACAGTCATTGGTGGTGTAACCGCCATGCTGCGTCAGGCTAAATTTTTGGGTGGCTCACCTGCTACCTCATCTAACTTGGTCACTTGTTGGTGTCACCGCCATGCTGTGTCAGGCTTATGCCTGCATCGTGTGACTGGGGATAGGAGAGCAGTGCCAGCATGGGCATGGGTGATGGACCTTCGTTGCACCTAGTTGGGTGCTTCCCTAACATGTGATGGTCATGTGCCTCGCCTTTCTTGGTCTGGGTGAGCACAATTGCCATGAGGGTAACCACCAGGCTGTTGCAGGAGAATTTGGGGTAATGGTGGGATTAGGCAGCCTCAGAGGCATCCATGCATGCTGCCCCTGCTGTTTCCTGTCCATTTCCATGGTGTTTCCATCATTTTCTGATGTTTCCAGGTTTTCACCCAGCCTTCCCTAGGCAGAGCCTTGGTCCCCTGCAAAAAATGCTCGAGTCTCCCATTGACTCCAATGGGGTTCGTTACTCGAAACGAGCACCCGAGCATCGGGAAAAGTTTGTCTCGAATAACGAGCACCCGAGCATTTTAGTGCTCGCTCATCTCTAGTCATAAACATTTATTTAAGCCACATTCTTATCAGTAAGATAAGAATTGAGCTATAATGAGTATTTAGGAGATCAGAGATGTGTCGGGGCCAACCAAAGCTTCTCAATCTCAGTCCATCTGTTATAAGAATGGAGTGTAGTCCATGAAGCTATGTGCCTGAGATGTATAGTGAAATAGTATAACATAATACTAGGCAACAACATACCCCCATGAGAGGTCAGAGCTAGGGATGAGCAAATCGACTTCGGATGAAACATCCATAGTCGATTTGCAAAAAATGTTGTTCTAATACTGTTCCGAACCGGAGCTCTACAGTATTAGGCTCCATTCACACGTCCTGTTTTTCTTTCCTGATTCTATCCTGATTTTTTTAGGACCCATTGAAATGAATGGATCCAGATTAGGATCAGGATCGAATCAGGAAAGAAAAACAGGACGTGTGAATGGAGCCTTAGAATGTATTGGCTCTGATGAGCCGAAGTTATTACTTGTTACCACTTGGAACCAAACCCGAGTTTGGGAAATGTTTTTTTGCAGTAGAAATGAATTTATGAGTGCATGCATTCCTCTCCCTATTTGAAATGCTCCCTGTACATCTGGGGTTCTCCGGTCTATTCAGTCCGCGTTTGTTAGTTTTGTGTGGAATTATAAGACGTAGATTTTCCAAACATACATTGATAGGGATGAGCGAATCGAATTCGGATGAAACATCCAAAGTCAATTCGCATAAAACTTTGTTCTAATACTGTATGGAGCCGGAGCGCCGTACAGTATTAGAATGTATTGGCTCTGATGAGCCGAAGTTATTTCTACTGTAAAAAAACATTTCCCAAACTCGGGTTTGGTTCCAAGTGGTAACAAGTAATAACTTCGGCTCATCAGAGCCAATACATTATAATACTGTACGGCGCTCCGGCTCCCATACAGTATTAGAACAAAGTTTTATGCAAATTGATGTTTCATCAGAATTCGATTCACTCATTCCTATCAATGTATGTTTGGAAAAATCTACGTCTTATAATTCCACACAAAACTAACAAACGCGGACTGAATAGACCGGAGAACCTCAGATGTACAGGGAGCATTTCAAATAGGTAGAGGAATGCATGCACTGCTCTTTTTGAGGTCTATGCACAGAGTTTCAAAACCTTCAGCTTGCGCCCTTTGAGGTAGTCTATTGTGGATTTTGAGTTGTGTTTAGGATCATCCTCTTTTCAATCTCCGCTTTTTTTACAGTTGGTGTAATGTTTGCTGACGGAGTTTGCTGGAATTTCATTCAATTGATTCCTTTACCAGTGAAATGTTCCCCGTGCCATTGCAACAGAACCCCAAAGCATGATTGATCCACCCCCATGCTTAATGGTCTGAGAGGTGTTCTTTTCGTGATATACTGTGCCCTTTCTCTTCAAACATACCTTTGCTCATTTTGATCAAACAGTTGTATTTTAACCTCATCGGTCCTCAGGACTTGTTTCTAAAATGCATCAGGCTTGTTTAGATGTTCTTCTGCAAACTTCTGACACAGAATTTTGTGGTGAGGACACAGAAGAGGTTTTCTTCTGATAACTTTTCTATGAAGGCTATATTTGTGCAGGTGTCCCAGAAAAGTAGAATAATGTACCTCAACTCCAGAGTCTGATAAATCTTCCTGAAGGTCCTTTGCAGTCAAGTGGGGGTTCTGATTTGCCTTTCTAGCAATCCTACGAGCAGCTGTCACTGAAATTTTTCTTGGTCTTCTAAACCTTCTCTTGACCTCCACTGTTCCTGTTAACTGCAATTTCTTAATTACATTTCAAACTGAGGAAATGGCAACCTGAAAATGCCACTTGCTGAGTTCCCATACTTTTCCAAGGTACTCCTTTACGTTTTTCACTCTAAAATTATACAAAACCAAATTAATACACTGATATTGCTTAAAATGTTGAAAAGTGTGTTTCATCTTTCACTTTTTGCCTTTTGGAGATCATTTCATCTTCAACTTGGGTTGTGTCACCTCAGCAAGTGGCATTTATCATGTAGAGAAAGTTTATACAAGCCACCTACTAATGTATTTTGATTATACAGATTGCACCCTTCGTTGGCTGGATTCCTTTTCCCATCACTTTATTCACTGCTCGTTTCCATGGTTACGACCACCCTGCAATCCAGCAGCGATGGCCGTCCTTACACACTATAGGAAAAAGTGCCGACCTCTCTGGTGGCTGAGACCGCTGGAGGACAAATAGGCTGGTGCTTTTTCCTATGGTGTGCAAGCACGACCATCACTAATGGATTGCAGGGTGGTCATAACCATAGAAACGAGCAGTGTATAATGTGATAAAAAATTAATCCAGCCAGCAAAGGAGACAATATGGACAATCACAATACATTAGTAAGTGCCTTGTATTCACTTTCTCAACATGATAGATGCTATTTGCCGAAGTGAGACAACCCCTTCACAGTGACAGTTTGACCACGGTTGTCCAAACTTTTGCATGTCACTGTAGGTCATCAATATAATAAAAAAGCGGAAAATTCCTTTAAAGGGGTTGTCAGAGTTATGAAAAAAAAGTATAGTACTGTAAATCTGATGGGAAGAAATATATAACTTAAGTTAAGCAAGTTTTAGGCAAAAAAAAAATCTATATTTCCTCATTTACCTGGTTCTCCTCTGGTCTTTGTTTACCTGCAGTAATAACAATCTCTGCCCATCCCCCTTCCTGCTATGCAAAGGCAGTGAATCCAAGAGCTGCCCTGAGTGACATGTCTGCTGGAATACTCAGCAGCATGTTGTATGTGTAGGACTACAAGTCCCAGCTGTACAATGACACTGCTGATACACACAGGGTCTTCCGCCTACCTGTTCTTGTACAATACAATACTTTGTATCTCCTCCAGATCAGCTCCAGTCAGCTCTGTGTCTGTAGGGTGAGGAGAGCATATCCTGTGTCTCTTTACATCTATAGCTGCTGTTGTAAAGCCTTCAGTGTGTTCTGGCTGAAGGGGTTAATCTTTTTTCTGAAAGAATCCAGGGAGAGGAGATAGCAGGAGCCCGGCAGAGCAGGGGGGCGTGGCCAGCACAGTGACGTCTCGTGTACAGGCTCTGTGCACGAATACAAGATTAGCAGGGAGGCAAGCTAACATCACAGGTCATGTGACCCTGAGTGAAATCTGATAAACCAGCAGCTTTAGAAGCAGAAAGTGTATGGAAAAGCTGTTGTATATGACTAGTTAGAAACATACAAAGGACAAAAAAATAACTCGGACAACCCCTTTAAGGTGATTGTAAAACCAAGTTTCTGCGTAAAATATGGTAAATGTCCAAAAAGAAAAAGAAAAGGCTGAATTCCCATAAAAAGCATCGGAGAATTTAATAAAGCGTGTAGCTTTCATTTCATCAAGTGCAGGAAATAGTACAAAAAGAGATATTTAGATATGTGTCATTGAGACTTCAAGAAAGTAATAGAGCCCTGAGCGGTATTGAGAAGCGTGAATCTATACATGAATCCTCCTATTGTCATATTCCATGGTTTCACTTTCATTGGTATGTCTTAGTTTGACATTGTCCTCTAATAGCTTATTAAGCGTTCTTCACCTTTTAATAGACTAGCCTTGGAGTCTTTTCCTAACTAGGAGAGTAGCCTTGGAATATGCCCTTTGGAGCGAAGCAAATTAACCTTGTATTGGTGCCTTTTGTGAGCAGCGTAACAACAGCAGAATGCATCTAGAAGTAAGCAAGTATGATTCAGTCCATTATAGAAGATGCCTGTCAGCCCAGCTTTGTGGCATGGAAGGCAGTCAGCTTCATTATCATGAGGATGGAATTCCCATCAAAAAAACGCTCATGTGCATTTGTAAAGTGCCTATTTGTTCTTGAATTATAATAATAACCCCTCTTGGCTTTATTTTTGATCTGTTATGGCCTTCATTTAAGTGCTAAAGAAGAGAACTAATGAATCCAGTTTCATTGTGGTTCAAAAAAAGGGGTCATCAAGGATTAGGAATAATGGGTGGACATTTAGTAAAGCCGGCATTTCACACACACCAGTTTTAATATATCCCCCTCTGGCGCCAGATGTGCTACGATTATTAACAGGCGTAAGCATCTGTGCGCCAAAACAGAAATGTATACTAGCAAGTGAGGCAGTGTACCTTTCCGTTATAATTGATGCCATTTTTCTGGTGTAGATTATAATAACTCTGCCTACTTGTTTGTAAAGTGTCGAGGTGGGGGGTCTAAATACCTGAAAAGTTGCAAAAATTTGCACAAGCATGGCGTAGAGATCATAGTTGTCTACCTCTCTTATTTATAGACTGTGTTTGATCCTGTAGCTCATCTAAGGACTGATGCTACAGGGTGAGTCAAAAGTCTCAGGACACCCCCTGCATAGATTATAATAAATGTGCCGGGCTGGCTATGGTCTAAACACCTGAAAAGTTGCAGAAATTTGCACAAGAATGGCAAAGGATGGCATGGGGTTGATAGTTGTCTACCCAAAGAGTCTTTTTTTTTTTCTTTTAAATAAACAAACCCTATTTTTTCCTCTTCACCCTCCATGACGGCATACCATGAGAGATGACCCGCCTCCTCCAGGAAGGGACAGGAAGCATAAATTTGACTCTCCTTCAGCCTCTCCTCAGTGTCTTCCTGTCCCTTCCAGGGGGAGAGGAGTCATGTCTCATGGCAGTGCCATGAGGGCCGTATTTTGTCTGGGCAGCAGAAGCGGCTAAGATATAGGTAGCCCAGCCGCACGAGGGATTATCGACTACGCCCGCTCCCTAGTTGGGAAGTTTTGGGTGCAGACGGAGGTATCAGGGCCTCAGAAAATCCTTACCTCACACCTTGCGCCGGGTGTTGAGGGCCGTGCGGCGTCCGGACACTCATTTGAGTTCCTCCGGCATATCGAGCTCCCTCACTAACCGGTACTTCCGGCTCTGGTGATGACGTCAGCGGAAGTAGCGTCGTGCGTTCCAGGTGCGTTCCAGGAGGATCGCAGGGCCGGCGTACGTCGGGAGCATGTCTGTGTTTGAAAGAAGGCGCGCAGTTCAAGGCGGAAGTCGCCCGCTGATCTGAGGTCTGAAGGTAGGGCATAAAAACTTCATTTTCATTTCTGCTCCTGGTCTGGCAGTATGTTGGAATCTGCATCCGGCCAGATGGATGCCTCTGGGGACCTGTTGTTGTAAGTCTCCAGTGGAGTGTTTCTTACTCAAGCAGCATGTGGGGTATTAGCATGTGTGACTAATATTATTATATTTCTTGCTCTTTCTCTCTGGTATGATTGAAGAGTGAGAAGGATGCCTCTCAGAAGCAAAAAACAACCCCAAAAGTTAGAAAATGTATGATGTGTGCATGCAAACTACCTGAGGCCTATGACAAAAAGTTGTGCAAAAAATGTACTACAAGAATGGCTAAAGATTTGGTTCCCTCAATCACAGAGGAACTACGCGAGGTGATTAGGGAGGAAATGCGTGCAGCGATGGCAGATTTCCCAGCGCCTGTTTCTCCTCCTTCCACCTCTAGACACAGAACGCATAGAGAATTAATTCCGTCTGTCTCTTCAGAGTCCGAGGAAATATCCGATTCTGAAAACCAGGATTCGGAGGATTCGTCGGGCTCTGACTCGGAATTTAAAAGCTTCCTATTCTCGTCCAAGGATACCAAGGAACTAATTAAAGCCGTTCGGGCCACCATGAATTTGTCGGACGACAAAATTCAAAGGTCGGTGCAAGATGAAATGTTCTGTGGGCTAGAACAAAGGAAAGGGAAAGTTTTCCCGATACATGAAAATATGCTTGACATGGTTAAAAGGGAATGGAAATCTACAGATAGGAAGTTATTTATTCCAAAGACCATGAGACGCCGTCTTCCTTTTAACGAAGAGGACGAGGCTCTCTTAACTTCTTGTCCTAAGGTAGATGTGTCCCTCTCCAAGTTGGTTAGGGGGTTAAATGCTCTACCCTTTGAAGACATGGGGTCCCTAAAAGACCCCATGGATAAAAAAGTCGATTCCAGCCTTAAAAAAACATGGGAGGCTGCGGCGGCTATATTTAAACCCAATCTAGCATCTACTGCGGTGGCCAGATCACTCAAAAGATGGCTAATTCAGTTAGAGTCTCTCATTAAAGGGGGAGCTACTTATGACACCCTAAAAGAATCCTTTCCCCTCCTGTTAAAATCTGTAGATTTTTTGTCGGACTCTACAGCTGAGTCAGTCAGAATGACAGCGAGAGCAACAGGATTAGCAGTAGTTTCTAGAAGGGCTCTATGGCTTAAATCTTGGACAGGGGATGTTTCTTCAAAAATGAAGTTATGTGCCCTACCCATTCATGGAAACTTGATGTTCGGTCAGGATTTGGAGTCTATCCTTGAGAAAGCGGCAGATACAAAAAAGTCCTTTCCGAGGGAATCAAATAAAAGGAAATTTCCCTTTCGGAAATCAAAAAAGGGTTTTTCCTTCCAAACAAAAAGAGCCAATAAACAGAGCTTTTGGCAGAAAGACAGAGGTCAAAAAAGTAGTAGAGGTAGGGGGTTTATGTTCAATCCTAAAGCCTCAGACTCTACAAAACAATGACGCCAGATTTCAGGTAGGAGGAAGACTAAAATGTTTCCTAGATTCATGGAGGAAAATTACAGAAAATCCTTGGATCCTAAACATCATGTCAGAAGGTTTAGATATTTCCTTTCGTCTTCCTCCTCCAAGGGACATTTTCAGGATAACACCAATTCAGAGGTCCCAGTTTCTTCAGGGAAAATTGGAAGAAAACATTGGGGAATTAATAAATCAAAACGTGTTGGTGCCAGTACCCCTAGAACAGCAAGGGAAAGGTTACTACACTGTATTTATGGTAAAAAAAAACCAACGGAAAGTTTCGTCTCATTATCAGTCTGAAAAAATTGAACAGATTCATCAAATACGAGAAGTTCAAGATGGAAACCATAAAGTCTACAATAAATCTGCTAAAAGAATGAGACTTTATGGCTTCCATAGATCTGAGGGACGCTTATTTCCATATACCGATGTGCGAAAGGGCGCAAAAATTTTTGCGCATTGTGGTTCACTTGGGGAACGAAGTACGCCACTTGCAGTTTCATGCGCTCCCCTTTGGAATAACTATTGCCCTGAGAGTCTTTACAAAAATATTAACAGAAGTTGTGGCTCATTTAAGAAGAAGAAACGTCCTTGTTATTTCATACCTGGACGATCTACTGATTGTAGGAGATTCTCGAGAAGATCTAGAAAACAGTCTTTCTCTATCATGTCAAGTTCTTCAGCATTTGGGATGGTTAGTGAACTGGGAAAAACCCAGTCTACTCCCATCTCAAAGGTTAACCTATCTGGGGGTAATCCTGGATTCGGTTCATCAAAAAACTTTTCTTCCCATGCAAAAAATAGAAGGTGTGATAGAGAAAGTAGGAAAATTCATAAATCTCACAAGATGCTCAATCAGGGAGACAATGAAACTTCTGGGAACTCTCACAGCCTGCATGACTGCAGTGAGATGGGCACAGTTCCATACCAGAGTTCTCCAGCATTGGATGTTGGAAATCTGGGACAAAAAGCAGGACTCTTTAGAGTTAAAGATTCAAATCCCCCTTCAGGTGAAACAATCTCTCAGATGGTGGTTAATTCCGGCTCACCTTCTGGGAGGAGTCTCGTGGAGTCTAGGCCCCCTAGAAATAGTCACTACAGACGCAAGTATGTGGGGGTGGGGAGCCTTCTGGTCCCATCAGGCGGTTCAGGAGGAATGGTCAATACTCCAATCCTACCGCTCATCAAACATGAGAGAGCTATTGGCGGTACGAGAGGCATTGAAAGCCCTAGCCCCAAACCTGGTGAGAAAGGATGTCCAGATAAGATCCGACAACATGACAGTAGTAGCCTACATAAACCATCAGGGGGGCACAAGAAGTGTAGAGCTAAGTATGGTAGCAAAAGATATAATTGGTTGGGCAGAAGAACACCTTCTTTCCCTTTCAGCCGTACACTTAAAAGGCTCTTTGAATACAAGAGCAGACTTTCTAAGCAGAGTAAGATTGAGGGCCACAGATTGGAGTTTGAATCCACAAGTCTTCCAACAAATTGTGAAAATGTGGGGGCTCCCACAAATAGACCTGTTCGCCTCGGTAAAAAACGCAAAGACCAAAAAATTCTTCTCCCTAAACCCACACGATGGGAATGCCGGAGTGGATGCACTATCCACAGTATGGAGTTTTCAGCTGGCATATGCCTTTCCGCCAATACCGCTGGTCTCCAGGGTCCTAAAGAAAATAAGGCAGGACAAAGCACACGTAATACTGAAAGCCCCTCTCTGGCCAAACAAACCGTGGTTCCCGTTATTAAAGAGGATGTCCATTCAGAGTCCATGGATTCTTCCTTGGAGGCAGGACCTTTTATCTCAAGGACCTGTATTTCACCCGAAGGTAGAAAAATTGCATCTGGCGGCCTGGAACCTGAAAGGTTAACCTTAAAATCTAAAGGTTTGTCGGACGCAATAATTGACACCATGGCGGCAGGCAGGAAAGAAGTTACAACAAAAATTTACTCTAGGATTTGGAAGCAGTTTGATATGTGGTGTTCTAAATCAAGAATAAGTACGAACTCTTTTTCTATCCAGGCCATACTGGGGTTTCTCCAGTCAGGTCTGGATAAAGGGTTGCGCCCCAATACTCTCAGGGTTCAAATATCAGCCTTTAGTTCGGTATTTGATAAAAAAAATTGCAGATCATCCCTGGGTAATTCGGTTCCTGAGGGGCGCAGACCGTCTAAGGCCCCTTTCACACGAGCGAGTTTTCCGCGCGGGTGCAATGCGTGATGTGAACGCATTGCACCCGCACTGAATCCTGACCCATTCATTTCAATAGGTCTTTTCAGATGAGCGTTTTTTTTCACGCATCACTTCTGCGTTGCGTGAAAATCGCAGCATGTTCTATATTCTGCGTTTTTCACGCAGCCCTGGCCCCATAGAAGTGAATGGGGCTGCGTTAAAAACGCATTGCATCCGCAAGCAAGTGCGGATGCAATGCGTTTTTCACTGATGGTTGCTTAGAGATGTTGTTTGTAAACATTCAGTTTTTTTTCACGCGCGTGAAAAACGCATCAAAACGCATTGCACCCGCGCGGAAAAAACGGAACAACTAAACGCAATCGCAGACAAAACTGACTGAACTTGCTTGAAGAATGGTGCGAGTTTTCCTGAACGCATCCTGAACGCATCCGGACCGAATCCGCGACGCTCGTGTGAAAGAGGCCTAAAACCCTTGGTCAGGCCTAAAGTGGCACCCTGGGACCTTAATGTAGTCCTCTCAGCGTTAACTGTTTCTCCCTTTGAACCATTAGGGGAGATTTCTCTTAGATTGCTCACTTTAAAAACAGTATTTTTAGTGGCCATTACATCGGCCCATAGAGTTTGTGAAATCCAGGCTATAAAGATGTCAGAGCCGTTTTGCAAGGTCCTGCCGGATAAAATCATGTTCAGGCTAGACGTTTCTTTTCTTCCTAAGGTAGTGACCAATTTCCATAGACAAGAGGAGATAGTGATCCCTTCTTTTTGTTCCAACCCAAAGTCCGAAGGAGAACGAAAATTCCATAATTTAGACGTTCGCAGAACGGTGCTTCAATATTTGGAAGCTTCTAATCCTTTCAGAAAGACTGACTATCTTTTTGTTCAGTTTTTTTGGGGCCCACAAAGGACACAGGGCCACTAAGGACTCTTTAGCAAGATGGATAAAATCAGTAGTAGTGGAAACTTACAAATCAGCGGACCTTGAAATCCCCTCAGGTTTAAAAGCACATTCCACCAGGTCAGTGTCCACTTCATGGGCAGAAAGGGCAAACGCATCAATGGAACAGATATGCAGGGCAGCAACATGGTCGAGCCCAAATACATTTATAAAGCACTATAGGGTTGACACTTTGACAAATCAGGACCTTTCCTTTGGTAGGAAGGTCCTACAGGCAGTTGTCCCACCCTAGTTAGGTTAATATGTTAAATCTCATGGTATGCCGTCATGGAGGGTGAAGAGGAAAAACCATATTACTTACCGGTAATTTCCTTTTCATGAACCCTCCATGACGGCATAGGGGTTTCCCACCCTTAAAAAAAATAAATAAATAAAAAAAAACAAAAAAAAAAAACCTCACTTACTTAATATAGACACAGTATAAGTTAAGTTAAGGTTAGGTCAAACACTTAGATAAGTTGTGTGGTATGCAAAAAAAAAAAAATATATATATATATAAAAGAGGTAAATGGATGGATGCATAGACTCTCTAGGAGGCCGGTCCAGAAAGACACTGAGGAGAGGCTGAAGGAGAGTCAAATTTATGCTTCCTGTCCCTTCCTGGAGGAGGCGGGTCATCTCTCATGGTATGCCGTCATGGAGGGTTCATGAAAAGGAAATTACCGGTAAGTAATATGGTTTTCACCCTCTAGGACACTCCAGCCCATAAGACGCACCTAAGTTTTAAAGGAGGACAATAAGAAAAAAATATTTTTCATTAGACCAGACCAACAATCAGACCTCCAATGTTAATCAGACCTCAACTCACAGCCCCCAATCAGAGCCCCAATGTTAATAACACCCTCAATCAGACCTCAGATCAGACCCCCAATGTTAAGACCCCAATAAGAAATCACTGACCCCCAGTGAGACCTCAGATCAGCTCCCAATGCCTCACATCATCCCCAGCCTCAGATCAGCCCCAGCAGATGAGCCCCCTGCCCCAGGTCAGCCTCAGATCAGCCCCCAGCCTCACAACAATTAAAACACTTACCTCTCCTGCTTTAGACGCAGCCGCCCCTCACCTCCAGCACTCCTCCTGCTCTTCCTTTACCTACACCGTCTGGCATTGCCTAGGAGTGCTGACACTCCTTGGACAAGGGGAATGATGTTGTCATTTTATTTATAAATTTCTGTGATGCATAATAGAGGAACGGCACCGCATAGAGTTATGCGAAAAGAAGGACAGGAATTTTAATTTAATTGAGAAAACCATTATTACGATAGGTGTAAGTCCCACCTTCTCGAGAACGGTGTTCTGTCTTGTGACTACCATACTTGGAGAGGTGGCTCATTTCATTTATTTCTACGCTAGCTCTGAAAATAGGCACGTTATAGCATGCTCTCCCACCTCTCCCTTCACCAGGACAGCAAGATGGGGGGATAGGTGTGGGTCCCAGAGAATGCATCTGTAGCCAGTTCCAAAATGTCTGTCCAGTAGGTTTTATCAGCATTAAATCTATCTCCTTGTGTTACAGTCTTACGTTACTGTGTGCATTTTGCTCTTATTGCGATTTTTATAATTGATTTTGGTCAAGTGACAAACCTCTCCAAGCATAAGCGTGCCTGGCGGATCTCTACGTGATGACACTGCTTTCTTTTATATGTCAATTGATACTCTTGCTGTGTTAATGAGCATATGGTAGGCATTCCTGTATTGTCATTGTAGGGTAACCTGAACACTGCCAGAGATCTCAACAATCCTACTACCTCAGTTTCCAGCACAGATGAACAAAGCTCCAGCCTTCAGAAGAGGGGTCAGACTGTAGATGGTCCTTACCATCAGATGCTGAGACATGAATACTATCCAATAAAAAATGAAGGCAAGTTTGTTACCACAATGCCATGAAAGCACTACTACTCCAGATAAGCAGTGGATATATCCTAGAAATTTGCTTCTGCCAGTTAACGTTACCAGGATTTTTAATTCTATTGTTATTGTGGCCTACAAAGTGTTTTGCAGGTGGTTGGGGCCATCTGTAGAGCAAGCAGAGCCGCCAGTTAAGGGGGTTGTCCTCAGCATAAGGCCCCATTCACACGACCGTATGTTCATTTCCGTATCTTATCCGCATTTTTGCGGATAAGATGCGGAACCATACGGACCTATTCATTCCGCATCCGTATATTACGGAAGTTCTCCCGCAAAAAAAATGAAACATGTCCTATACTTGGCCCGTCCGTAGCCCCATTAAAAGTCAATGGGTCCGCAAAAATGCGGAACACTACGGAAGACATGTCTTCCGTTCTGTTCTTATACGGACACGGAATACATACAGTCGTGTGAATGGGGCCTTAGTGTCATAAATACTGCATCTCGGCAGGATTCATAAACTGTATACAAGGCATTTGTATACGTTTGGTCAAAAATCCATAAGCCCACTCACCATGTTAAGGTTGCCTCTTTCGAGTGAGTCCCTACTCTAATTTGGCACAACAACCACTGCTGCTGCAGCACAGCGTCTGCTGGTGGCGAGACCAAGCAGTCCAACAGCATCTCTTCAGTCAGACTCGGCCCCCTTGATGGCCAGGTCTGCAATCCCAGGTCCGTCTGTTTTTGAGCGGCTCTCTGTTCAGGTTAATGAATGACTTCAGGAATGACCTGGATTTCAGCCTGTAAATACTCAGATACTCTGGGCTCTTTCACATCAACTCTGGGCTCTTTCCATTGTGACCCATTAGAAGAACCCGAAAATGAACTGAACTGACTTATTTTCAGCATCAGTTGTGATCAGTTTGTGTTGTTTCCTTCAGTCATCATTTATTTTTGAAAGGAGAAAAAGTCCTGCATGCATGATTTTTTTTTTCTGCTGTCAAAAATAACTAATGTCTGACAGAACTGACACAGACTGATCTCAACTGATGTTCAAAAATAACTGAAGACTGACGGAACTGACACAGACTGATCGCAACTGATGTTCAAAAATAACTGAAGACTGACGGAACTGACACAGACTGATCGCAACTGATGTTCAAAAATAACTGAAGACTGACGGAACTGACACAGACTGATCGCAACTGATGTTCAAAAATAACTGAAGACTGACGGAACTGACACAGACTGATCTCAACTGATGCTCAAAAATAACTGATATCTGATGGAACTGACACAGACTTAAGCCTTATTCACACGTCCGTGTCCGTGCTTAAATCGGTGAGCAGGTGGTCAGTGAGGCATCTGTGAAGCTGTCCGTGAAGGACATCTGCGTTGGGTCCGTGTGTCCGGTTTTTGCTGTCCGTGTTGCATAATGGGCGTGAGAGATCCGGAACACGGATCAAGATAGGACATGCATCTGTGCTAAAAAAAAAACGGAACCACGGACCATGATGAAACACTGATGTCTGAATACACACATTCAAATGAATGGGGACGTGTGCTGTCCGTGGAGAGCACGTAGAGCACACGTCCGTGAAACACTGACATGTGAATGAGGCCTTATGCAAATCGATCAGAACTGATGCTCAAAATAAGGTTAGAGTCTAATCACTGTTTCATTTTCCATTCCTCTGATCTGTCAGAAGAACAGAAAAAAATGGATCCTTTATTTTGAGCGTCCGTTATGTTCTTTTTGCATCTGTTTTAGCCATTTCCATCTGAGATCTGTTATTTTAGACGGAAGATAAAATCCTTTGTGGAGAGCTTTTTCTTCCGTCTAAAATAACGGATCTCAGGCAGAAATTGCCAATATGGATGCAAAATTAGCATGATGGATGCTCAAAATAAAGGATGTTTTTTTTGTTTTGTTTTCTGTTCTGATGGATCCGAAGAA
This sequence comes from Rhinella marina, assembly GCA_900303285.1. Taxonomy (NCBI): domain Eukaryota; kingdom Metazoa; phylum Chordata; class Amphibia; order Anura; family Bufonidae; genus Rhinella; species Rhinella marina. The sequence goes on along the minus strand of ONZH01025646.1, from coordinate 334,776 downwards.
TGAAAAATCAGTCAGTAGTAGTGACACTACCCTAAGACGAATCAGTTAGTTATTTTTCAATTTTTTGGGGGCACATTTATTAAGACCAATGTTTTAGACTCTAATAAAGCCCTTAGCTGACGGTGGATCCGCTGGAGTTATGAAGTTATAACTTCAGCGCATCCAGCGTCAGTTCTAAATGTAAGACAACTTTCTGGCTGTCTTACATTTAGACAATTTTCGAAGCCTGAAACAGGTGTAGAAAATGGTAAATGAGAGGGTCCTGCTGGCCCGATGCCTTCCCCGTCCACAATTTTAGACCTGGCGTGCAGATAGTGGCGCCATTTCAACATGAAATACCCGTATATAGGCATATTTCAGTATAATAAATGACCCCCTTTGTTTTTCTGAAAGATCAGAAAGCTGATGTGAAAGAAAAACTAAAAAAAAACAAAAAAAAACCCCTCAACCAGAACCATTTCTGTATCTGATAAAAACCTACAGATCTACCGTCGGTGAGCCGGTAATTGCGTGGTAATTAACCCCTTTTGTTTTTTTACATTTTAAAAACCGCAATTGTTTTCTATGATATATCAACCAAATTAAGATGTTACATGGAGTGTTCCCCTTTTTTCCTACTGCTGCAAAATAACAGCACACGATTTGTTTTAATTATGTCAAGGCAGACCATAGAGAAAGCAATTATGTCAGCCCTATACAGCAAGAATCCATTTTAATAATCAAAGTTTAGTCTGGGATAATGACTGGGTAATATAGACTCGCTGGGTTATCTTCCACAGTATCCATCTCATCAAAATCTAAAGAGCTCGGCAATTAGGATGAAAAACCCTTTATATGATTAAGCTGGGCACATTGATTTAGGTCTTTTGAGTGCATGCTTGTTTTATTCTCCGTGGAAAAAGCAACTTTGATTCCGGCTAATTAAGTTTGTTGGGGATTTTTTTTGCACATGTCATGCTATTCAGAGAGACACTGTTGGCATTTATGTACAATTTTTCTTGTTTTTTTGCTTTTTTTTTATATCATCTAGTTAAAGCATAAATAATTTAAGAAGCCTGGTCGGCTCAATCATTTTTTATGGCAGCTGAAGAAGGCCACGAAGAAACCCATTTGATAAAAAGTTCACAGTAGGCTTTTCTTTTGAGAACCAGAAAGTAGACGCCAAGATCAATAAACGCCAGATAACAACAGTATAAGGCAGAAAAATATACTCAAAGAGCAGGGTTTAACTGGAACTAAGCCAGCTCGGTCATCACGCCTTTGAAATGTTTCATTATTTTCTCTTCTCAACATACAGATGACACGAGCTCGTGTGAAGATGACAGCGGCGACGGAAAGTTTGGAGAGAAAAAACGTGTTCCAGGTAACAGTCATTTCAGGATGAAAGAAAGAGGCACAACACCCACAAGGGTATTAATACAAATGAGCTGCTATTTACTAAGCCCAATGTATGCCTGCGAAACAAAGGTGATGGCGCGCTAACGAGTAGGAAGAGATGCTCGGAAGGCGAGTCCCACTGTTGCCGAGTGAAAATCACCTGACCTTTTGGGTTTCTCCTTGATTTGTGGATATTTTAGAATGATTAATGCTTGTAAGCTTGCTTCAGTCATTGCCCTGCACACTGCAGATGTTGCTAATTTGCTCCTTGTCTTTTGTAACTGGTTATGAGTTAGTCAGATGTGCCGCAAGAAAAAAAACGCTCTCCTACGCTGACTTTCAGGAGCACATCTCAATGGGTGTGATTCAGATGTGTCAGATTTACATTTTTTTTCCCCTCGGATTTATGCCTTTGTTTTCAGATATCGGAGAATGTGCAAGGAATTGCGGGGCCAGGGTGCAATTAAGTAACCCTGTAAATGATCAGAAAGTGCCTTTATTAACATATGGTACAGCATTGTGCAAGATAGAGAAACCCCTGATCCTACTTTTTCATATCACTAAGTAAAATTCCACATTATGGCTGATTAGGGTAATTGGGATTAGGGTTGTCACGATAACAAAATTTTGATTTGATTTCGATACCATAAAAAAGTATTGCGATACTCGATACCATTGAAAAGAAAAATAAAACACCAAAAAAGCCATGTGCATTCCGCATTTTATGGAACGTCCGGCCCATAGTAGAACAGTCATATTGTCTTATTTATTTCTTTCTTTTTTAAGGTGACAAAAAAATGTCGAATCGTGTGTTTTTTCATTTTTTTCTGTTACGGCATTCACCGCATAGAAGATATTTTTTAATATTTTAATATTTCTGACTTTTTCAGATGCGGCGATGCCTAATATGTTTACTTTTTTATTGTTTATATATTTTATATGTAAAATTAGGAAAGGGGGTGATTTAAAACTTTCAATATTTTGGTGTTTTTTTTAACTTTTTATTTAATAACCATTAGCCCTTTTAGCCGAGGGCAGTACAACATGTTTTTTAAAAGATACTAGGCTGCGCAGTAGAGCAGCCTAGTATCGGAAAACAGCAAATCTCAGTATCGTATCGATCTGAGTGCAAAAGTATTGATTGGGTATTGAAAGTTCGATACATGGTGCAACCTTAATGGGGATGGGTTTGATTTGAGGAATTTTAATCTTGTCATCTAAATGTATATTTATGACTCATGGTAAAAAATAAATAAATAATTATAATTTCAGTTAATGCCATTTTGTTGATTTGCCAGTTAAAAAGTGTTAGAATTTTTTAGCAGCCCAAATGGGACATGGGATCTAGATTTGCAGAGCTGCCATCAGTAGACTGGTGATCCAGAGGCATTCAAGATGCAGAGATATTTGTTGCGACAATTAGATGTTTCAGCCAATATCAAAGGTGCTTGTGGCCATGCCTGTGAGCCATCTCTTTCCATAAATATTCTAAATTTTTAGATCGGCAGGGTTCTGAGTGCCGAGACGAATCAAGATGGGCTCATAGAGGACACTATATGAGTACTTCTCTCTTTTCGTTCTAGCGATCAGTGGGTTCTCCGCAATTAGACCTCCACTGAACAAAATCTTTGACATGTCACTATGGCAGAATGTTCAAGGGTCATAGACATTCCAGAAACAGCGCCACTCATGTCCACTGGTTGTGTCCACCACTGCGGCCCATTCCCTTTAAAGCGTAAAGGGCCAATTGCAATACCAGACACAACCAATTAACAAAAAAGTGGAAAACGAGGCCATTATGTCTATGCTCAGACAATCCCTTGGTTGTCATCGACATAATATATGTATCTGAAGGGTCTTTAAAGAAAAAACTATCCAAGACTTATGGTGCCCCCAACAAGAAAGTAGTGACAGAGACCCTGATTCCACTGTCACTTATTTTTTTTTCTTAGTTTTCATAAAATCACACTTTATTATTTTATGATTTGCAGTAGGAACTGAGGGCGGAGTCCTCGTGAGGCTCCATGCGCACGACTGTATTTTTGGTCCGCATCTGATCTGCATGTTTTCAAGATTGGTTGCGGACTCATTCCTTTTAATGGGGCTGCACAATATATGTGGACAGCACACCGTGTGCTGTCTGCATCTGTATGTCCATTCTGTGATCCCTGAAAAAAAATAGAACAAGTCCTATTCTTGTCTGTTTCTGGACAAGACATTTTTAACACAGGGTGGGACGTGTGGAACGGGAAGTTGCAGAATGCACATGGCAAGTATCCGTGCTTTGCTGATCTGAGATTTGGGTACTGCAAAGCGGTTACAGTCGTGTGCATGGGGTCTAATCATGTGCGTTGGGCTAATCCCGCCCTCCTGTTACTGACTGACAGCTTTCTCCCTATACTGTGGAATGAGAAAAAGCTATCAATTATCAGTGGCTGGGCGGGGGATCTGACAACTGGTGAATATCCGGGACTCCACTGCACATGCACAGCATCGAGAGGACTTCACCGTGTGGCTCCTGCTATAGCTAAATACTGCAAGAAAAGAGGTGAGACATAGGGTGTCTGTTACTATTTTATGCTGTACTGTGAAAGTGGCCATTGCCCTCATAAAGGTTAGTTTGGCGCAGCCAAGAGAGTACTTCTCACTGAAGGACATGGGAGATGAGTAGATGCCAGACAGTCCTGACAACACAGCACCTGACAACAGTAATACAATTAGGAAAGATCAAACCTGTGTGATTGATTTTCTTCACTGTTTTACCTGTTGAGCAGGACTGCAATCAAAAATCTTAATACTGACTGGCAGTTTTACAGTGCTAAATATATATACAGTATATATAGTTATAAATTGCGAGCGTGCTCTAATGCTTTAGCGATGGAGCCGACCCGTACAGCAGTTAGCAGAATGTTTGTTTTTTTTCCTAGTCGCTTTTTCATTGCATTTATCTTCAGATTTCAGACTCTACACAATTTCATCCCCCGTCGTGCTGATTAGTATTAGTAATGGTCTGTGACCTTAAACTCATATGAACATTATTACCTACTCCTTTGGAAAAAAAAATCTGAATTTCAGCATGCAGTCACTTCTTCTAATGAACCTGTAAAAAAAATTGAATTTGCAATTAATAAGGTGGTGTTTTCTATGCAATTAGATCTAGTTCGGTGACTATGAACCGCACACATCGTTAGCAAGTAACCCTAGATCCACCCAAGTCTCCTCCAGATAAATGATATGTCCTTCTAGCACCTCTCCATTAATAGCCATCATGCATGTATTATGCATGTAGACAGTGCATCCAATTGAAGAGCAACATACGTGTGTTGTAATAAAAGCAGCTATTCTGCCCAATTCCTTTGGAGTCGAAATTAAAATAATGATTTACGGAAATGTACCCTCGTTCCCCGTTCCAGCTATATAGTCTCTCACTTTTTCCCTTGCTGTGTGTTTGAAGATGGAGCAAAGCGCAGTAGGGTGCCCCAGGGAGCCACAGCAAGAGCACTGTATTGTCAATTAGATTTTTTTTTTGTTGTTTTAGTAAAACTGATTCTTACTTACAAAATCTCTCACTTATTAGAATTTTAATTACTAGCTACAGAGCACATTTTCTCCGTACAGAAATCTTTAAAGACTGTTCTAGTGAAACATACAGTGATAAATGACTGTACGTAAATAACAATATAGCAACCTTACCCATCCGGCCTGCACAGTTTTATGTTTGAGGTCATAGCAAACATTTTAATGTTTATTTGCTAATATTAAGTACCGTTAACTTATATAACCCTTTGTGTGGGGTTAACGGAGGAATTGGGGCCATTTTATGTGCCTTTAAGTACTCGCAGTATTGATTGCCGTTTTAGTCTTGAGAAGAACAGATTGATTGCAGTTGGTGATAACCTTTAATAGACCGGGAGAGGAGTTCTCCATGATGAAATACTTCGATTTTAAAACCTCAAAGATTCCTGAACAGACCTCCAAGGTTTGGAAAATCCTCTTCTCCATATATGAGGCTAACTGGAAAATGTCCTGAGAATTGAATGATAAGGCTAGTTTCTCACTAGCGCTAAAGCAATCTGGCAGGCTGTTCAGCAGATAGGCTATAATGGGATCTGGCGGGAATCCGTCTGCTCTACCGGCATGAATCCTGGCATTAGGCCAGACAGAAATCGCTGCACGCAACAGTTTTTGTTGGGCTGAATCCTGGCATTTATGCCAGGGAGCAGCTGGATTCCTGTCGGTTCCCATTATAGTCAGTGGGCTTTGGCAGGCTGGTCCTCTGCCAAATTGCTTTAGCGCTAGTGTGAAAGTAGCCTAAGACGATCATCAGAAGTGCCTTGTATACAGGGGCATAGCTATAGGGGATGCAGAAGTAGCAGTTGCTTCCGGGCCCAGGAGCCCGAGGTGACCCAAAGACCCTTGTGCCGCATAAGAAGACACTGGTATGGTATTATAGAAAGTGCATGTTGGTCAAGTTACACCTCTGGCTGGAGGGAAGGGGTTAGGTCAAGAATTTGGCATGGGAGGGGGGTGTCATTTTAATTTTTTTTCCTCAGGCAGCTTGAAGGCAATGTGCTTCCCTGGCCACAAAGCACTGAGGGAAGTGGGGCCCAAGCTGAACTCTTACACCAGGGCCCAATAGCTACGCCCCTGTTTTTAAACCTATAGGAGCTCACTATGTTCCATCATTCGGCTCTTTTAAAATGACCTCCTGTCACTCTGAAAGAAGTGGTGAAGAGAAGAAAATGAGATGGCTCTTAAGTTACATATAGCACAGAAGAGAGACGTTCTACCAGCTGTTCACTGAATTTCAATATCATTCCACAGGGTTTGCACTACTCACCATATTCTTATCACGGGTACAATGATATTTGTAATTCCTTTATTGATGATTTTGAGGATTGTCTGATTTTATTCACTGGCGATACAATTCGCATATGGCATCTGGACCTTCATGGCATATCATGTCATAAATGTATGATAGGTGCTGGTCCCACCTGTGAGACCCATTCCTTTTGAAACATAGGGGGTTCCACCGTAAATAGAAAGTACTGTATTCCGCGCATATATGGTATCCACTGTATTCACTGCTTTGGGACTTCTGAAAATAGCTGACCCAGCCGTTGGCTATTTTTGTATTTTTTTGATAGTCTTATAGCAGTGAATGGAGAAAGCTGCACATTCACGGCTTGCTCTCCATTCACTGCGGGCCCCATTTCTGAGACAGGAGTGGGTCCAAGAGGTGGGATCTGCGCCTATCAGACATTTATAGAAAAGCCTATCAAAATGCCACAAATGTCCAGATAGCATAACCCCTTTAAGGAGTTTTATATAAATAAATCACCGTATGAATGAAAAGTTCTTTCTAAAATACTTTCGAGATTTCGTTTGAATGAATGAGAATATTCCCGTTTAACCCCTTAAGAATGTGGCTCTTTTTGGCCTTAAAGAGGACCTTTCACCACTCCTGACATGCCCGTTTTAATAGCTTCATGCATTCACCATGTAATAACAAATATGGAACATCTATTCTTATGTCTGTATGTTGTGCCATTCCTTTATTATTTGCACTAGAAGTTATGAATGAATTGCTATTTGCCTTCAGTAAGGATACAGAGGGGAGGTAACCAGTTGGGGAGGTGTACCTGCACAGTCTGAACATGGCAGCACTGATTGGCTAGAGTCAGTCTGTGCAGGTACACCCCCCCAACTGGTCACCTCCCCTCTGTTCCCTTACTGAAGTCTAATAGCAATTCATTCATAACTTCTAGTAGAAATAATAAAGGAATGGCACAACATACAGACATAAGAATAGATGTTCCAGACTTGTTATTACATGGGGAATGCATGAAGCTATTAAAACACGCATGTCAGGACTGGTGAACGGTCCTCTTTAAAGATGACCTATAATCTAGAGTCCTCTCCATTCACTGCTATGGTACTGCCATGTGTTTTATTAAAAAAAAAAAAAACTCATCCCCAAGTAAAATTAATAATTCTCTAAATATACAATAGCGTGATTCAAGTTCTGTAAAGGTCCAAAGAGATAATGCAAATGACTGACTCCCCCCAAGCTGTGCTCCCATAACCAACCAATACACTGTCAGAGCCACGAGAGCTCGCCAGTTATCATAAAATCCCATGAAATCTAATCTAAGAAGCATAGTCTACAGCATTCATCTAGGACTTTTCAGTGTAACAGCTACATAAGTGCTCTATACTGTGTTCTTTAAAGGGCATCTCTCAGCAGATTTGTACCTATGAAACTGGCTGACCTGTTACATGTGCGCTTGGCGGCTGAAGACATCTGTGTTGGTCCCATCTTCATATGTGCCTGCATCACTGAGAAAAATGATGTAGTACTATATGCAAATGAGCCTCTAGATGCTCATTTGCATACATTGAAGGGATTTTCCAGGCTTTTAATATTGATGACCTATCCTTAACATAGGTCATCAATATCAGATCGGTTAGGTGTGTCCGACATCATTTTTCTGAACTTATTTACTGATTCACTTCACTCCGAGAGCAGAAAACCATATTTTCATGTACCAATTCTGTAAATGTTCTGTACCTTTTATCTGTGTTTATCTGCATTTATTTGCAGGCAATCCCAATGTTTTGTTCCAAGATGTAAAGGACAAAATTAATAAAGATGAAGATAAAATTGAGGAATTTAGTGATGTGTCTGATATTGACATTCCTGGTAAGTAATGGTAATGTATGCACATAGCATGATCAACATAGGTTTTAAGTGCATGACTCATTGTCAAGCACATAAAAAGTTGTCTGGATGTGATGCAAAAGGAAATTAATAATATATTTTGTCCCATCCCAACATTTATAGCATATCGCTTTTGGTGGGACCTGCTGCTATTTCCAGAACTGACCCCTCAAAGTAAAGGAGAGCACATTCTGCATGCGCACAGTCCTCTCCATTCACTGCTATGTTACTGCCAGAAATAGCCAGCATTTGGCTATTTTTGAGACTCTTATTTCCTTGGCTGGAGATTAGCCTCACATGCATGGACCTTCACTTCTGGAGCACTGTCCTGGGGACAGCAGTAGGTCCTGGAGGTTGGAGGGACCTGCACCCACCTGACATTTGTGGCGTAGCCTAGTGATATACCATAAATGGTGAGATGGGACAACCCAATCTCTTCGTCCAGGAAGCTGCACTTTCACATGATTGTGCCGACATCAGGCAGGCAGCCCCTGTGTCAATGACATGCATAAAAGGGGCTGGCTGCCCTCTCAATAGCTAAGCCAGCCCCTTCTCTAGCTCTGAATCAGTCTAGAGAATGTGAGCCTCCTTCTTTACGTCACCAACAAAGAGTGATGGAAGCTCCTTTCCTGTGGTAGAACAAATGTGGAAATGAAGCTTTCTGAACCTCAAGAGGGTCTCTGAAATCAAGACATTTTATTAATTTCCTTTTGCAACACATCCAGACAACTTTTTATGTCACTGGACCACCCCTTTATTTGGGAGTTTTGCCCAGAAGCAAGCACAGGAACGTGGCTTTACTCACTTCCAGAAACCCTAACTGGAAGTTTTAGTTCTACAGCATGAAAAGCCATGAGTCAGGATGACCCACCACAAGATTATGTTTTTTGGAGGCACTTCTTTTTGAACCCTTTGTTACTAGTGAGTGTTAGAAATGAAGCAATGTAAGGTATAATATGAATTTGTTTATGTTAATGAAAGAGTACTAAAATGGCGTTGAAAGTTCCAAGTAAAAAAAAACAAAAAAAACATTCTGTCATCATAAAATAATGTATTGTTTAATAAAAAAATAAAATAAAAACAGATGTATTATCTATCACCAGTGCACCACATCCATAACAACCTGCTTTCAGAAAAACATTATATAAAACATTATACAGGGTGGTCAATTTATATGGATACACCTAAATAAAATGTGAATGGTTGGTGATATTAACTTCCTGTTTGTGGCACATTAGTATATGGGAGGGGGGAAACTTTTCATGAGTTATTTACAAGTTTCTGACCACTTATAAAATGTTTTCAAAGTGCTGCCCATTGTGTTGGATTGTCAATGCAACCCTCTTCTCCCACTCTTCACACACTGATAGCAACACCGCAGAAGAAATGCTAGCACGGGCTTCCAGTATCCGTAGTTTCAGGTGCTGCACATCTCGTATCTTCACAGCATAGACAATTGCCTTCAGATGACCCCAAAGATGAAAGTCTAAGGGGGTCAGATCAGGAGACCTTGGGGGTCATTCAACTGCTACATGATGATGTGTTTCCCTCTTTATGCACTGAAGCTGGCACATTCTCTGAGTTTTTCTAGCAAGATGGTGCACCACCACATTATGGGTGTCAGGTCCGAGCATTCCTAGATGAACAGTTTCATGGAAAGTGGATTGGTCGTCATGGACCAGTTGAAGGCCCCCAAGGTCTCCCGATCTGACCCCCTTAGACTTTTATCTTTGGGATCATCTGAAGGCAATTGTCTATGCTGTGAAGATACGAGATGTGCAGCACCTGAAACTACGGATACTGGAAGCCCGTGCTAGCATTTGTTCTGCGGTGTCGCTATCAGTGTGTGAAGAGTGGGAGAAGAGGGTTGCATTGAAAATCCAACACAATGGGCAGCACTTTGAACACATTTTATAAGTGGTCAGAAACTTGTAAATAACTCATGAAAGAATAAAGTTGCGTTAAAATCAAGCACACCCTTGTTTTTCTTGTGAAATTCTCAATAAGTTTGATGTGTCACATGACCCTCTTCCCATTGAAAAAACTAAAGTTGCATCCAAAATGGCCGACTTCAAAATGCCCCCCATGGTCACCACCCAATTTTTAAAAGTTTTCCCCCTCCCATATACTAATGTGCCACAAACAGGAAGTTATTATCACCAACCATTCCCATTTTATTTAGGTGTATCCATATAAATGGCCCACCCTGTATATATATATATATATATATATATATATATAGTTGCAAAGGAATGGGCAGCACTCCCATGTAAAACAAAAAGATCCTTTATTTACCCATGTAGAGGGACCGCGACGTTTCGGCTCAGCACTAGAGCCTTTGCAACTGTTTATGGATGGTCTTTGTCGGACCTGGGGCGTGCACCTCGACATTGCTATTTTCTGTGCTGCCGGTTTTTTTCTTTTTTCTATATATATCTATATATATATATATATATATAGATATATATAGATATATATAGATATATATATATATGTTTTTTTTTAATTTTTTTAAAGTAAACATATTAGGTATTGCCGTGTCTGTAACAACCTGCTCTATAAAAATATCACAAGATCTACCCCCTAAGGTGAATGCTGTTAGAAAAAATAAATAAAAACTGTGCCAAAATAGCCATTCTTTGTTCACCTTGCCCCCAAAGTGTAATATTGAATGATCAAAAAATCATGTGTATCCAAAAATGGCAGCTCTTCCTGCAAATGCCGAGCCCCTTCTCAAGACGAAAGGCTGAAAAATAAAATAAATGTAGCTTCAGAAAATAAAGACACAAAAACATGATTTTTGTTTTAAAAAATGCCTTATTATGTAAAACCGAAACACAAAAAATACACATATTTGGGATCGTTGCATAAGTACCAACCTGCTTTATAAAAACAACACATGATCTATCCTGTCAGGAGAATTGTCCCTGTGAAATCTACTGTCCAAAATCTATATTGCACACATTCCCTTCTGCGCCCAGCAGTTTACATACAAGTATGGGTTGTTTCTGTCAACTGCAGAATCGGGGTAATACATATTTAGTTTTGTTTGGCTGTTAACCCATTCTATAAAAATGGAAAATCTGCAAAAAAAATGTTTAAATTTAACCTCCATTTTCCTTTAATTCTTATGGAACACCTAAACGGTTAACAAAGTTTTTAAAATCAGTTCTGAGTAATTTGAGGAGAGTAGGTTCTAAAATTAGGTAATTTGTGGGTGGTTTCTACTATGTAAGCCCCACAATATGACTTCATAACTGAACTGGTCCTTAAAGTGGGTTTGGAAATTTTCTTCATTTTTTCATGTACCAATTCTGTAAATGTTCTGTACCTTTTATCTGTGTTTATCTGCATTTATTTGCAGGCAATCCCAATGTTTTGTTCCAAGATGTAAAGGACAAAATTAATAAAGATGAAGATAGAATTGAGGAATTTAGTGATGTGTCTGATATTGACATTCCTGGTAAGTAATGGTAATGTATGCACATAGCATGATCAACATAGGTTTTAAGTGCATTACTCATTGTCAAGCACATAAAAAGTTGTCTGGATGTGCTGCAAAAGGAAATGAATAATATATTTTGTCCCATCCCAACATTTATAGCATATTGCTTTTGAAACAACCCAACAATTTTAAAATTGCTTCTAAAATTCAAAGCCTTCTAACATCCTAAAAAATGATGCTAACATAAAAAAGACATATGGGGAATGTTAATAATAATAACTAATTTATTTATGTCTTAATAGCAGAGAAATTCAAATCTAGAAAATAGTGAATTTTTCCAATTTTCCGTAAAATTCAAGATTTTTTTTAAAAAAAAAAGATAAAACATAATAACGCAAATTTTCCTCTAACATAAAGTTCAATATGTCACGAGAAAATAGTCTCAGAATGGCTTGAAGAAGTAAAAGCATTCCAGAGTTATTATCACATAAAGTGAAACATGGCAGATTTGCAAAATGTGGCTTGGTCCTGATAGTGAAAACTGGCTCTGTCTTGAAGGGGTTAAAAATTAGAAAAAATTAACAAACAACATGCGTCATTTGAGAAATTTGATGCAGAGCACGCTATCGCGGACTCAAGAAAAACTGACATGAATATTATCTTCATGATAAATTCCTCCAAAGAGTTTTGTGACCAAGACCAAGGCCAAACTTCAGACATTAACATTGAATCTTTTGTGATCATGAGGCTGATGAATTCTAATGCAATGGTTCTTATTTTAAAAGTAGAGAGGGATAATGGGGGAGGGGGTAAGCAATGTTTTCAAGCTGGAGCACCTGTCATAACAATCCCATTACATCCATGGTACCCAGAGATCACTCTTCTGCTAGACACATTTTGCTTAGAAACGCCTCCTCTCAGGATATTGAACATTCTCCTCTGGATCTTCAGCCTTTACTGTCAAGTAGTCTTATTCTCTTTGTGATATAATACATGTGACAGCAAAGGCATTGTATGTATGTGTATCCTGCACAGTGACATACTGATCTGAAAACATATCACATTTCAATCATCCGCTTAGCAGATCCATTTAACAGATACTCAAAAAACTTAAATAAATGGAGGCTAATAGAAGGGCATCTGTTTGCGAATGTTTTACATTGACTTAAATGATAAAAAGATCTATCTCAATTTTGTTTTTTTTTTTTGGCTTTTGTGTCTGTTAAAAAAAAGCAGATCTGCTAAGTGGATGATTGAAAAATGATGTGAACCCAGAGGTGTCTTTCAGCAGTTTTCTCCCGTCTCCCTATTAAAAACACATATACACTCAGCTAATTATGTATGCTTATGAGGAGGTAAGGAGAGAGATAGTTGAGGGACAAATGAATGTTCGGCCGAGAGCTGTTGAAGGTGTCTAGACACCATTAGTGTACAGTAGGAATCCAGACCTAATACACAAACCCCAGATTACCCTTATGTTACTAGTTGGGTCACCAATGTTGGGTCACCATCCCATAGCTCCAAAATCACATCCACTAACGTTTTATTTTTTTCATTGAAAACTCTCGGTTTTTCAACTAAAACAATAGAAGGGCATCCTCCAAAATCATAAATGGTTTTCACATTATTAAGAGAAATGTTAAGTTGATGGGACTGCTGGGACCCCTCATTTGATGAACCTCCAGTGCACGGCTACACTGTGGTTACTATTTGCTTCATTTATATATACCACCATAATCGTATTTTAGTTATGGCTGGGAAAGTGTTTAACATCAAGAAAAAAGGGGTGGGGGGTAAAACAGGATATGAAGTGGTAGATAGGTAAGTGAGGGGTCATAATACATTGGTGGGTGGAGATTATAAGGGCACTGGATGATAGGGAGATTCACATGTTACAAACTAACAAACTAAGCTATATGTCCCAATGTAGTGGAGATAATGCTGGAATGCCAACGTTCAAATGAAACCAGGCCAAGATCTCTAGCTGCTACCAATCCTGAGATATGAGCAGCTAAAGCAGCCCTCCCCCTGTCGCCATGCTGCCCGAGCTTTGCTCGGGCTAAACTAAGTGCTTTTCTCAAAGCCCGAGCAGAGCTTGGGCAATGCTGGTAGGTGGTTAAAGAACTCAGTACAGTTATTGCTGTGACCCTGTTTATAATTTCTAGAGATTCTCTAGTAAAATGTACTGCCAAGTGACTGGTGCAAGGAAAATATAGTTCCCATTTTCAAAAAGGGCTTTAGGTCTTCCCCAGATAATTATAGACCAGTAAGATTAAAGTGGTTGGCCACTTTCTGATTACTGTTGACCAATGTGTTTGTAAGATGACTATATGACACTAATATAGTCTTTGTTGAAATTCTGCACCATTTTTTATAAGCTCCCTTGTTTACATAGTCTTTTTCACTGTCCATAGGGAGGACTTGTCCATAAAATGGCTGCTCATGGAGGATCATGTGACCAAGCAGATCACCTCTACATGATGCCTCCTCCAGACTTGTTCTGTTGGGAGTTTAGTGAAAGTAAAATGTGTTTGAATGGGGGATACAACACATGGAAGTGATTTGCCTGGTCACATGACCCCCCCCCCCATCAGCAGCCATTTTATAGACAAGACTTCTGTATGGATAGTACAAAAGACTCTGTAAACAAGGGAGCAGACCTTATGAGATATAGAAAATTGTGCAGAATTTCAACAAAGGCTATATTAGTAAGTGCCATATAATTATCTCACAAACACAAAAAAGTATCAAAATAGCCATTCTTAAAAATATTTTTATCAGCCAGACAACCCTTTTAACTACTTAACAGTTTTGCCTGAACTCTAAGGACTTAACAGTTCATCCTTAGCTGGTCTCGGACGGCAAGGTGAGTGGGGGCTGCTTTAGCTGCTATCTCGGGATTGGTAGCAGCTAGAGATATGGGCTTGGGCTTGTTTGAAAACTGATATTTCAAGCTGTCAAACAAGACCATCACATCAAAATGCTTTTACTTTTACTTCCAGCTGTATTCACTGCAAACCTGATTTTTAACAGCTATATCTTCCTATCTAGTGGAGATATTTCTGAGATTCTGGTTTTGTTTGAAAGTTTTGAATACCACTTTTCAAACAGGGCCCACATCTCCCACATGCTACCAGTCCTGGGATATGAGGGGTTAAAGCAGCCCTCCAGTCTGGAGGAAGAGGGGGAAGTTTGGAAACTGACAGCCTAAAGGAGAAAAGAAAATAATATAAAAAATATATACATTTGGCAGGCATTATGATATTCATAGTTACCCACAGAATAAATGTAACATGTTACTTATACCACCCAGTGAATGCCATAAATAAATTCCACAAAATACTGTTAAAATTGTTTTTTTACTTCCCCCTAAAAATAAAATGATAAAAGTTATTTAATATACTATATGTACCCTAAAATAGTTCCTAAAAAACTAAAACTCATCCTGCAAAATAAAATAAAAAATTTCAGAAGAAAAATTTAAAAAGTTATGACTGCTGGAACAGAGGGTTACTGGTTATTGGTCCTTAAGGCTAAAATTAGACACTAAGGGGTTAAAAAATGTCCCTGTCTCATTCTTAGAATCACTTAATCCTCAGAACCATATAAACACTTTAAAGAGTCATATTCAGTGTCACTGGAGAAAGTGAACGTCTGAAGGTCACTTGTTTCTCGCCCTCGCTGGCATTTAATACATGTAAATAAACCCCCGAGATGTATCAGTGAATACACCTGCGAAAATGGCGAGGTCTGAGGGAGAACTTAACAGCTACAGTCAGTGTGACACTAATGACTTAATTTAGTGGCTTTGAAGTGAGAGGTCATCAATGCAAGCTTAGATTTTTAGGCAGGGCGACCAAAACAGCAGGGGGAAACCTTTCATGTATTTTTGAAGACTTCAATGCAATCCCATTTGCTTTAAAAAATAATAATGTGGAAACCAAGGAATTGAATAAAGCTTCCGTTATTTTTAAGAAAAAAAAATATATCTCTTTTAAGAAAACTAGTTTTGTCCAAAGTTGTAGGAAGTAAACAATATCTGGCTAATGACGATGGCTTTGAGTAGGATTACTGGACAGATTTACTCTAATAATCCACTTACGGTGCCTTTGCTATCGTCGGCAGACTAGGACAGATATAAAGCTTCCTCTGTACTGTTTGACTGATCCGGGTGTCCTTGATTTCATGGTTATTACGTGTGGCCATTTTTCTTTATGCCGTTCATGTGATCATAGAATTATATTTTTTCTCCCTAAAGTTTAAGTGATTTAGGGATGAAGTTAAACGCAGGCGTCTGGTCGTATCTTCTAATCATAGAATTTAAATGATCAGGGGGTGCACTTGCCCGATGCGTGCCATTTTGAAAGTGAGATGAAAGAGTCTTCCTTGTGTCCTGTCTTGGTATTGGCTCTATCTTATCATAGAATTTGAACAAAAATTTTTTTATGTAGACAAATCTGTCTATCATAAAATAAATGCAATAAAGCTTAAGTAAATTAAATGAATCAAGGCTTATCCCACCGCAGTAAATGATGACATATCACTAGGATTTGCCTTACCTTACTAAAATACCGTTTACATGGTTGAGAATCTGCCAGATAATCGCTAACTAGCATTCATAGGAACTCTTATTGGCGATTATCTGGTGGTGTAAAGGTGCCGCCAATTACCCAATAAACGAGCGAAACACTGGCAGCAGATTGTGCTGTGTAAACAGCCTCTACTGCCGGCAAACAACCAGTCTATGGGGACAAGCTATAGCATTAGTGATCGCTCCTCCCCATACTGTGGAGGAGATCCGTACATTACATACAGTTGTGTCCTTCACTGAGGAGCTGGCAATTGTTGAGAAGCAACACCTCCTTCCCGACAATTGCCTACAAAATTGTCCCGTTTTAAAGGAGCCTTAACTGATATAGTTTCAACTTGACACTGTGCAGAAAGCTACAACATGCATCATTCAAGTGAATCGAGCTTGGCTGGTTGAGAGTGGCGGACAAAAAAATCTGAGGGGGTAATTCTCCTTACCTGCTATTGTACCCACTTTGTTCTACTATACTGTAGCAATATGTTACTGTTGTTGGATAAACTTTTAATAAAGAGTATTCCAGTATGAACTAGTTATCCCATCTCTGTGGGACTGCTGGAGATAACCAATGGAGCCTCAGTCCACATGCCTGACTGCCTATCCTTTAAAATAGGGGATATGGGACCTATTATGTTTCATCCAGGCTTCTGCATTGCACTGCCCTATAGCTATAACAGAACATTGTAAGTATCCCCTAATTAAGGGATAAGTTGGGAGATATTCATTACTTTTGCTCCTCTCTGTCATCTCCCTGGCAGCAGCTCATCTTCTGATGTGTCAGGTAGGACTTCAACCTGTGTGGTCACATTATAGTAACCTCAGTAGAGACCAGAAACCAGTATGCCTTGTTCAGCAGACACCCCCTATCAACTGCCCCCCTTGTTGCTTTGACATGCCCATGGACATAACATCAAAGTAAATAAGGAAGAGTTGCATGGACATAGTCATATGACCACAGCCCATATTTCCGGTTCTTTAGTTACGTTCTGATAATTTTCTGATATATTTGTATAGGGGTTAGAGCTCCATTTTCTGATAGAGACCCCCAAATCCCCTGTATCGAGAGAGAATCTGTCTGTCAGAATTTAATCTTTTTACTCTGTGCAGGGGATTTGGAGCTTTATATCATAAAAGTGGACCACTATAATGTTGTGCTGGTTTTCAGTGGCATGTGCTGGTGACATAGGCAGTGTAAAGAAGCCAAGATCAGTCAGTACAGATATGTATCCAGCTTTTCTGCTCCTCTAACTGCAAACTCTGCCTCAGTCTACTGAGGTTGTCCGCTTTTTTTTTTTATTTGGATGACCTATCATCAATATCAGATTGGCAGGGGTCCAACTCCCAGCATCCCCGCAGATCAGATATTTGAAGAGAAAGCAGCGCTCATATGAGTGCTGCCTTCTGTTCACTGTTTACTTGCTCAACATTGCAACTGCAGCGGTGAGCAGGTGTAATTACAGCTCAGCCATCCCATTTACTTCAATGGGGTGACTCCTTCCAATTCAGGTGGATTGCGGCAGCGAGTTGGTAAACAATGAAGAGAAGTCAATGCTTCTTTTACAAAGTTGTGAGATATTCTCTTTACTTCAGTATAATGTCACCCCTTGGTGTTTAATACAGGTATGGCAGGAACACACAGCATTATAAATCATTATAATGCCGTGCAATGCTGTCAGAGAAGATGAGGTCACAACTGGAAATCATGCTTACACACACATTGTGTTTCTCGCATTGAACTTGCTCGTCTGAGCTTGGCCTTAGGGCAAAATTGCGGAATAGGTGCGGGCCCGTTCACTTCAATGGCCGGCACACGATTTTGCCGAGCCGCAAGAAATTATAGAACATGTCCTATTCTTGTCCGCAACAGCGGACAAGAATAGGCATTTTGAACAGGGCGCCCGGCCGTGTGTTCTGCAAATTGTAGAACACACACCGGGTGACATCTGTGGTATTGCCGTCTGAATGGCCCCTTACACGGAGAGACCTGGATCAGAAAGAACACACCCCCTGAGAAAGGCCACACCACCTGAGCTATGATAGGGAGAGAGCTGCAGCAGAAAAGCAACACTCCTTGAGCTGTGATAGGAAGATAATTGCAGCAGAAAGGAAACTTCCCCTTCTCTGGCAGCTTGAAATAAATCAAACAGAGCAGTTGGAGCAATGAATGTGCAGATCTCTGGATCCATGTGAGGTACAGGGCTGGTGGCTTTAGCTTTGTCATAAAGAGGCTGTCATGTACTCTGTGATGTTTTATTTTCATTTTTTACATCAATCATGGTATAACCCCTTTAAGCTTAGCAGGGGTGGAACTCTGAACCTGTCACACTTTAAGAGCTGATGTGTAATGAACATCAGATGGTATTCAGACTCCAGGACTTGGGGTCTCACTTTTCTTGGTGTCTTGGGTCTGAATTAATTGTAGGTCTGAATTCATTTTTCCATTTAATGTCTGAATTAATTAAAGGTTTTGATGTCTGGGGTCTCATTTAATTGTGGGGTATGACAACTGATGTCTGAATTAATTTTGCTGTTTGCTAAACAAGAGAAACCTTTTTTCCCCAGGTTCCTCATTGCCAACCGCCCCATAGCTTGTCCTGCAGAAACATCATCTCGGGACTTTGTCTTAAGAATAAGATGGCAGCCCCTATAATCATGTTCTGAAAACACAAGAGCTAAATCTGAAATCAGAAAATAAAAACAGATTAGAAAAAAGGATGTGTGTCACTATCTAGTTTTAAGTAGCAGAAAAAAAAATTATTTATGAAATTATGTCTATTGGAATGGCAAGGATCAAGAGGAATATTATTTACTATTTAAAATATAGTCTTTATATTTTGTATGACTTTTATATTTACCCATTATGAGTTCAGCAAGAAGATTTTAGGGTGCTGCCACACGTTCAGGTTTATTTATTTATATTTATATATATATATATATATATATATATATATATATATATATATATATATATATAGTTTTTAAAGCCAAGAAGTGAGACAACCCCTCCCAATTCAAGAAAAAAATTCACATGAAATGGGGGATAAACAGAAGACTTCTATGGTCCCCTTTTTATGTTTGTAGTTGTAGATCCGCTAATTCTCAAGCTCCTCTTCTGCCATCCAAGATGGCCGCACTGATTCTCAGATCGATTTTCTGTGCATCGATAGCCCTAGGCACTTCCTACTGGTCCAGCCCTGCTGTAGTATTGGCCAGCCCTGTTCAAGTGAGCAGCGCTGGCCATTCCAAGAGGAGCAAGAAGTGTTACCTACCAAAGTAAAGTATACCTACCAAAGTAAAGTATATGTCTGGCAATCTGAGTAAACAGTGCCGCCGTCTTGGATGACAAAGGAGGAGCCTGGGAATTGACAGATCTGCAACTAAAAATATGAAAAGAGGTCACTTTGTACATGTGAGCATTCTGATCATTCCCCAGTTAATGTGAATTTTTTACTGGAACCGAAGGGTCGTGTTGATACTTCTCTCCTTTTATGATTTTGGCTTCAAAAACTGCAACGTAAAACCTCAACGTGTGGCAGCAGCTTTCGAACTGCTTTGTGCCTTGTGACTTTCAATTTGCCTCTAGTTCCTAAAATGTATTTCTAAAATTAATTTGCCTGGTTTGTTCTGATTTTGGGATTCACAAACTAAAACCTTTTCCATATGTTTATCCTGCGTTTGGATTCCAGGGTTAACACAGGACCATTCTAATGTAAGAGGAAGTTCAAGGAATAAACAGAGTTCAGAACGTACCTTATCTTCAAGTGAACCAAGCCCTATACACAGGTAAAATAAAAGGAGAAATATAGAATTCTACATGTTTTATATTTGATTCATTGTTGCATTTAGTTTGGTTTCCTAAAACTACAATCGCTGTTTAAGTTTAGAATTTTTTCACGAAGCCCAGGTATTGTTGTGCAGCTGTTGTCTTCTCATTTTAAGACTCAATTGACATTGCACTGAACCTCAAATTAACGTGTACAGCTGCTCTCCGTAGGGCTACTTAGAGACCAGACAAAGGCAGTTGTCAGGCAGAGAGCTGACATAATGCAGCAAGAGTCTTGAAGAAATAAAGTGCTGCATTTATTCTAGCTGATATTGACAGAATGTAAACCAAGCTTTGCTCAATGCAGATATAATGTTTTATTCAGAGCCGGACTTTTATCACTTTCTCTTTAATGTCCAATTTAGTAATCCTTTCTTCAATTAAATCAATAACCTAGGTGTTCCTACCGTATGGCAGAAGAGCAGATTTTTAAAAAATAAGTGTCCATGTGTTTTATTCTCTTTATTTGTAAGCTGTATATAATGGAGATGGGTCAAATGCTGTGTAATTAATTTAGAACATATTGTAAAACTATACGAGATAATAAACTATATTGTGAGAATATGTGCAGCAGTACCTAATCTGTGTGCAGAAATGTGGATTCTACATACAAATATAAATATAGATACCCAATGCACTGAAGATAATTTAATTCCAGTTTTAGGTTGGTATCACACAGAGGATTGGTTTTTTTTTTACATGCTTGTGACATTTTGCGTTTTTTGGTACTTTTTTTTTGCTAACTTTTGCTGCCGTTTTAGGCAAGAAAAGCCAATTCCAGATGATGCATGGAAGTCTATGGTAAATATTAATGGAGTCATTTATCACACTGGTGTAAAGTAAAACTGGCTTAGTTGCCAATAGCAACCAATCAGATTCCACCTTTCATTTTCCAATATGAAAAGTGGAATTTGATTGGTTGCTATGGGCAACTAAGCCAGTTCTACTTTACACCAGTGTGATAAATGACCCCATAAATGAAGACAAAAAGGCATAATTTTGTAGTGGCTTTTTTTTTACCCTTGAGGTGTATTTTTTGGTGACAATGGCATTTTCTTGTTCAAATTGCAACATGCTTTAGGTGTTGCCTTTTTCCCTTAGGCCTCCATAGTTTTTATTTTTGTTTTGTTTTACTTTCTTTCATCTTGAGAAAAAAAAAACATGTGGAATGTGTGCTTTCATTTGTATGGCATTTTTTTCACCAATGATTTTTTTTACCCATACAGATCTGCAGAGAATGTGACATTACAAGGGGCACATACGTTCCTTTTTAAAAACAAAAAACAAAACATGGGGTGCAAAAAATGGCAATTAAAAATTCCCAATGCCCAGTAAGGGCAAAAATACCTTAATAGTTCAAAAAATCCTGATCAAGTATGACATTTTTGAAGCTTTTTTTTGTTCAAAAATGTGTGTGTGAACGAACCCTTAAAGGAGAAGTGCAGGATTAGAGAAAAAGGGTCTGCTTTTTTTCTTTCTAGCAATAGCGCTATCCTTGTCCATGGGCTGTGTCTAGTATTGCAATGCAGGATTGGCGGGTTTATATGAATGGAGCTGTGGTCATTGCCTATACATTCAGCTCTGTGGGGCTGTCTCCTGAAGTTGCATAGAGTTGAACGGAGTGCCCGAAACGCATGCGATCACACATCTGTAGATATGGGATATGTTCCCCCAATGTTAAAACTCCTTTAAGGTGACCATATTTTTTGACTTAGGGATGTACAATTACTTGAGACTCCAGTTAAATTTAACTCCACTCAAAATGCTTAAAGGGGTATTCCGGTAACATAACTTAATTTTTGATAAACTGCATTAAGGCTGCAAGTTGTGACCCAACCAGAACCCATATAATACATATAACCAGAGCTTCATTTTACATTGCAATCCATTTGTCTAGCTCCTGTGTGAGCCTGCAACACACAGAGTATCATGGTTTTGACTGATGATGAATTAGTCTAAAACATAAGTTATATTTATGGTAACCGGAACACCCCTTTAATCCTATTTCCTTAAAGGCCATCTGTCAGCAGATTTGTACCTATGACACTGGCTGACCTGTTACATGTGCACTTGGCAGCTGAAGACATCTGTGTTCGTCCAATGTTCATATGTGCAGGCATTGCTGAGAAAAATGATGTATTAATATATGCAAATGAGCCTCTAGGAGCAACGGGGGCGTTGCCGTTACATCTAGAGACTCTGCTCTCTTTGCAGTTTCTGCAGCTTCGGCACTTTGACAGGACAAGGCAGTGTAAACATCATCACGCCTGCCTGACCTGTCAATCAAAGTGGAGTGGGCATGACAGATGCAGAGAGAGCAGCGGTTATCAGCTGTTTTCTCCCCTCCTCCCCCTTTTCTAAACTAACGTTCTCTCTGAAATTTGTGAGCAAGCTGTCTGAATGATCAGATTGCATCATCTCATAGAAGTCTAGGGAGAGGAGAGGGGGAGGAAGTGCAGAGAGAAACAGAGAGACACAACACAGGAATTATACAGCAACTGATAGTAAGTGTTATATCACCAAAAGTGATTCATTCACATCTATACTGTTCAGTAATTCTATATAATGTCCTATATATTGCTTCTGAGTGATTGAGAAATAGCTAGGAAGCAGAAAAGAAGGAAAAATGTTAAAAATGTCAGTTATAAGTCATATCGTGGTCAGATATATCGTTGTCAGTCATGTATATAGATGGCAGCTTTTTCTGAAAAGTTGTCTGAAATAACGGGTACACTTGGTACAGTAAGATGACTATATGGCACTTACTAATATAGACTATGTTGATATTCTATGCACTTTGCTATATTTCATAAGCCACGTCCCATTGTTGGTCACATTTTCTGTGCTGTCCACACGGAGGTCCTGTCCATACAATGGCTGCTGAGGGTTTTGTGACCAGACACATTGCTCAGTTCTCCATTCAAATACCCTGCACCTGCCATCTACAATGTTAGGAGTTTAGTGCTGGTGCAGTGTGTTTGAATGAAGGAGGTGGAACGATGTGTCTGGTCACATGACCCTCCATCAGCGGCCATCTTATGGTCAGGGCCTCTAAATGAACAGCACAGAAGATTTGCCAAACAAGGAGACATGGCTTCTGAAATATAGCAAAGAGCATAGAATAGCAACAAAGGTAATATTAGTAAGTGCCATAGAGTCACCTTACATACACATTGGTCAACCATAAACAGAAAATGGCCAACACCTTTAAATTAAAGTATTGTCCACGTACCTTCAGAAGGTGGCCTAGAATAGGGGGTATTTAGCAAGGAGTCAAGGGATTTGACAATCATTGCCCTGGAGCTTACCCATCTATTGCAAATTTTAACAAATTGATCCTCACAACCTTTGTTCTTATATGTCCATTTGATCAGAGTTGGAGAGAGATCAACTGATTGAAATCAGTCCTGGAGGGTGAGCAAGACATGACTCTTCATGGCTGCATCTATAGAAACTCCTAGATCACAGTCACTGGTAGCTGCACATCCAGTCTGTCTATCTAATCATGTATTTACTTGTGTTTATTTCTCTTTGTTTTTCCCATGACTTGCTTAATTTCAGGGGAAAAAAATCATGAAAAATAAATCCATATTTAGAAACGGGAACATAGGTCTCAGTATAGATGTAGTAATCTTAGACGGGTTAAGAAACCAGAGATACAATTGCCCTGATCTCTGATGTGCAATCCCAGAATGAGATCTTATATGTCTGCTTTTCTAACCATCTTAGGCTTTGCTCACTTGGAGCTCGGGGCCTCCATAGAAGATTCCATCAAAAAGACCTTGTCCTGTGGAAAAAAAAACAGGGTCCTGATTGGAAACTGAATGGGCTCCATTGTAGTGTATGGAGTCTGTTCAGTGCCGTTTATGTGCTGAATCTGGCAATTTAGTGATTTTTGCTGTTCCGCTCCTATAACGAATAAGAACAAGAGAAATATATAGAAGTGATGTGAACTCACCCTTAAAGGGGTTGTCCAGGCTTTTAATATTGATGAGGATAGGTCATTAATATCAGATCAGCAGGGATCCAACACCCGGCACCCACCACCAATCAGCTGTGCGCATGTGCCGTCTCCCTTATCTCTGCCTGATCTGTTGTCCCACAGACATACAGCGCTGTGCGCTCGCCGTCTCCTCAAGTTAGTGATCGGCAGGGTTGCCAGGTGTCGGACCCCCGCAGATCTGATATTGATGACCAATTCTAAGGATAGGTCATCAATATTAAAAGCCCAGAGAACCTCTTTAAACATATTTAGGGATGAGTGAACTTTTGTTTTCAAGTTCGGGTTATCTAAGTTATGGATTCTGCTAGCACGGACCATGACTTATTATGGTTGGAAGTATGCGGGAATTTAAATCTAAACTTTTGTGTATGAAATTCCATAAAATATTATTAAAGGTGTTATCCTTTTTTTTGTTAATCTCAACATGCTCACAGTGCCCAGATTTACAAGTGACTTATGATGATGTATATTCCCTTACTGGGGGCGAGCACTGCGCTCCCAGGTCTAATTCCGTTGCACTTCACATGCCATACATTGGGCACGGGATCCTAGCCCAGGTTCAACCCACAGTGTACAGGGATTGCTCTTGCTCAGTCAGACAGCCTCGGTGATGATACATTATCATAATTTACGTCTTGTATGTCTGGGCACAGTGGTTATGATAAAATTAAAAAAAAAAAAAGGAGAATCCCTTTAAATCCAGAGTGACCATTAAAGGGGTTCTCCGGGAATTAAGAAATTGAAAATACTTAAATATTACTTCATTATAAATATATTCTCAAATACCTTTCATTAGTTATAATGGCTCGTTTTGTCTGAGGAGCAATGATTAGGAGAAACAAAATGGCCGCCATCCTATTAGTACACACAAAACCTGTCCTAATTACACAGCAGGACAAGTTACTTCACAACACTGAGGTAAAAAGCTGCCTCATCCTCCTCTGCTCCTCCTGCTCATCGGGGATTATGATCCTGACTACAGATGATAAGATCTTCAGCTGAATCTCTGTAGGAATGGAGTTCATGAGCAGATGTGACTGATGATCAGCACTTGTATGTAGTCTCCATTACCACAGTCTGTCCTGTCCGTCCTCTCTGTACTTCATGTCTCCTCCATTCCCACAAAGATTTAGTTTAAGATCATATTAAACTTTATTCAGGATCATAATCCCTGACAAGCAGAGAGGAGGATGAGGCAGCTCTTTACCTCAGTGTTGCGAAGAAACTTGTCCTCCTATGTGATTAGGACAGGTTTTGTGTGTACTAACAGAACAGCGGCCATTTTGTTTCTCCTAATGATAACTCTCTAGACAAAAAGAGCCATTATAACTAATGAAAGGTATTTGGGAATATATTTGGAATAAAGTAATATTTGCGCATTTTCATTTTCTTGATTCCCGGAGAACCCCTTTAAGTTCTGGATTTCAGCAGAATATAGTAAATCATTAGTATTTTTAATTTATTCAGATTCTAAGATGAAGTATAATATTTCTACCACTTATGGTTCCTTTTCATATTGCCTTTTAGAATTTCCGGTATTATATCAGTGATAAGTACAGCTACTTGACTAAAGAAATGGCTCTGTAAAATGAACATTACAATGGCCACACATTCAGAACACTATGTTAATTATTACTGATCGCCGCCACTTAATTAATGGACTTTCCAGATGAGCTAAGAAAGCAACAGTACAATGTACAAGTCATAGGCCCTCAGCAAAACACATGAAAACTTGATCTACGGCCACAGCACTCCTCTATGGAGTACAGTGATATATTTATCTGCAGCAATTATTCCTCCTTGCTGGCCTGAAGACTGACTATAGAGCTTCCTTTATTTTATGTATTTTTCTTCCCTTTCCTTTTGCTGATCCACATAAATCATGCGGAGTCATAAAAGACTATACCATTAGGGAGCATCCACTTACCGGATTCAATGGGTCTCATGTATGAGCAGGATCAAAAGCAAAATCCAGCATTAGTCAGTAAAAAAAAAAGAATGATCTGGAGACAAGTAATTGCAGGAAATATCCGTAAAAATTTATTGTACATAATACATCGATCAACAGTTCCTTCTGTGCGGCCTGGCATTTTTTAAGGATGAAATATTGTGTTCTGTGCATTTCGCTAGCATTATTTTTTTATCCTTCCATTATTTTGCATCAGTTCCAAAAAATGAAACCCTGAAATAATGTTTATATTTACAAGCGTATTCCTGACCCCGGATTTATATCATTAGAAAATGTCAGCATTTACATGAGGGGTTTAATTTTAAATTCTTTTAAAATGTTACTGTTTTTATTTTTTATGTGTGTAAAAATACTGAAAAATTTGTATTTCCACACTGGTCACCAGCGTACACAAAGCAAGCCTACATTTCCTGATTTCTGGATCTACCACTTTTCAGCTTTGTTGTGTAGATTGTCACAGGGTTAGCAGAGTGATCTCATTAGTGGGAGGGAAATTTAAAGGGGTATTCCTGTTGTTTCAGGTTATCCCTTATCCATAGGATAGGGATAACTATTAGATTGGTAGGGGTCCTACCACTGGGAACCTCACCAACCTCTTGAACGGGGGGGCCCCATACCTCCTGTAGCCGCCTGAAATGAATGGAGCAGCTGGTCCCACATGCATGCGGCCACTCCATTAATTTGTATAGGAGTTCCGGATAGCCAAGCACTGTACTGTTCATTTCAGAATGGGTACGGGGCCCCCCATTCTAATGATCGGTGGTGTTCCTAGCGGTAGGACCTCCACCGATCTAATGGTTATCTCCTATCCTGTGGATAGGGGATAACTTGCGGACAAGAATAGGACATGTTCTATTTCTTTGCAGGGCCGCGGAACGGAATTGCGGATGCATCTTTTGCGGCTCCATTGAAAATGAATGGGTCCGCACCCATTCAGCAAAATTGCGGAACGGATGCGGACCCATTTTGCGGACGTGTGAATGGACCCTAAATGAAATGCCTTCTCCAGCAGCGCACGCCCTATGAAAACCGTCGCAACAGATGAATCTGGTGTCTAAAGATGCACCAAATCTATCATACAACACGTACTTTTTCTGTCTAGTCTGTTTACACAGTCAAAATTTTAAGGGATTAGTAAATCTGCCCCATTATTTCTCTTCTACATACTTATCATTCATTACTAAAGTAAGATACATTATACATTTCCTTTAAAGGGAAACTCCACCCAAAGTAGTTTCCTATGCGTTCCATCAAGAAATTCTATGTGATACTGTGCTAGCGATACTGCGCTAAGGTATCACAGGACTGATATCAGAGCCCAAAGAAAGAGAGCATAATTTAACATGGCATCTGATTAGAAGCAGATAGGAGTCTGATCTACAGGGGGTGAGTGTAATCTACATCCAGGTAGGGGTGTAGTGATGGACAGAGGTGTGTCTGAGTGCATCCTTAGTTTTTTGTTTGGGTTTATTCTTCCACACCTTGTGCTACAATAGTCACGCTTACATTTTTCTAATGGTGGCAGCTACGTTCAGTGTCAAAGAAACTATAAAAAGTAGTCCCAGTCTTTGTTCATGAGGCTATACCATAACATTTCTGAGAACTAGTTATATTAAACATCGCCTTATTGATTAAAATCTCTACCTCCCTGTACACAGGAAGATTCTCTGCTCATATCGAGCACAGATCGATGATATACAAGTCGATTGGCGCTCCTTTTTTACTTTCATTTCCACCGCTCAATGATTGTGATACGGATGAATGAGTAATTGTTAAAGGGGTTTTCTGACTTTTTTTTTTTTTTTACGGATGATCTATCCTCCGGATAGGTCATCAGTATCTGAACGGTTGGAGACCCGGCCTGTCAGCTGGTCAAAGAGACTATGGAACTCCAGTGATTACCACTGCGTCCTCACAGCTTACCAAGCACAGCGCCGTACATTGTGTAGCGGCTGTGCTTGATATCGCTGTTCAGCCCCATTCACTTTGAGGCCACGTGACAGATGAATGTGATGGCCATCTCAAAAAGCTGATCAGCGGGGTCCCGGGTGTCAAACCCCCACTGATCAGATACTGATGACCGATCCATAGGATAGATTGTAGCAGTAGTAGTACAGCACTCGATCCGTCGGTTGCACTGCACTGGAAGGGGAGGCTCCCCACAATCAGTATTCAAGGAATCCCAGCGGGCGTATTTTGTTCGGCTTGGTATATGCTTGGTGTAAGGCCCATCCAGCCTTTCTCAACTCATAATACAGTATATAGTCTGTATTATGAGTTGAGAAAGGCTGGATGGGCCGAAATGCATCCTGAAAAAACAGTGCTGTTGGTTATAATAAAGCATATACCAAGCTGAAGGAAATACGCCTGCTGGGATTCCTTGAATACTATCCATATGATAGGTTATCAGTATAAAAGTTAGATAACCCCTTTAATGCAAACGCTCGTACCCCTCTTCTCTCATATACTCTACATTATGTCGGCAGCACATTACTTGTTTAAAGGGGAAGATGTGCTGACAACAAGCAATCAGATTGGTGAACTGTTTTATGGGGCAATGATTGAGATCAGTCTTTCCTTTATGAATGTAAAAGGCCCTTAAAGGGGTATCTGTCAGCAGATTTGTACCTATGACACTGGCTGACCTGTTCCATATGCACTTGGCAGCTGAAGACATCTGTGTTGGTCCCATGTTCATATGTGCCTGCATTACTGAGAAAAATGATGTTTTAATATATGCAATATATGCAATATGCATATATGAGCCTCTAGGAGCAATGGGGGCGTTACCATTACACCTAGAGGCTCTGCTTTCTCTGCAACTGTCGCACACTTTGGACTTTGATTGGCAGGTCATCAGTATCTTTGACTGCACAACCCCTTTAAGTTTGGAAAAGTTTTGGTTCCCCGTGATTTCTTTTCCATCTGTTACAGAAAGAAACATGTAAGAGTACACTGTTCACATTTTAAATTCCAAGGATCAAGGTAGAGAATTTTTACTTTAGGTGATACATTGCTTATTTTTAGGGCATTGCTGTAAATGTGGGGAGTAATCACATTACCTACAGCTGCTAGATGGCACTAGCAGAACATCTTTAGGGAATTTGATATCATCCGCTCCTGTCCTGCTCTCCTCTATAAACCCATGGTTCCACCTAACAAAATGAATTGTCATTTTTTTTACATAATATAAAATTTTACTTACCAGTATTTATCTCTAGTAAATGGTTTGATGCTGCCATTATGTGATGATATAGCGGACACTAATAGGCTTTTAGAAGGCCCCTTTACACTGCCTGATCATCGGGCAGGTAATCGGTAACAAGCATTCGTAGAAACGCTCATTACCGATTATCTGCCATTGTAAAGGTGTCACCAATGAACAAGCGAACCGCTCAATCAATGGGTAGTAAGATTGTTTTAGTGGACACCTAAATCATTGTTTTCCGGCAGCAGAACATGCCATCTAAACAGCCTCTGCAGCCAGCAAACAGCGATTTTATATGGGAATAAGCGATGGCATAGCGATTGTTTCTCCTCATACTGTGCTGCATGTAAATGTGGCAGTCTCCTTCACATACAATTAGACGCTTGCCGGGAAGGAACGCTTCCTTCCCTATAATCATCTGCTCAGTTGCTACTTGTGATTAAAGTAGCACTGATATGACAACCTGTTGGAGCGCAGGACACAGCTGTCCACTACTTTGTCTAGTACTTAAGACCAGATGTTCATCTTCAAACAATGTCCCGACTTATTATCAGCCAATAATAAATGCCCTTCTTGCCATTCGTTGTTTCCATCAAGATTACATCTGGTCATTTCTTCTTGGAAACTGACATGTCAAGATTCAGATTAGCCTATTTTTACTGCAACACCTTCTTTTTCCCTAAACACCTATCATGTCTTGGCATATACCTGAAATAAATGCTTGGTCTATGCCAGAGAACTATGCGGAGAATGGAAAGTGGCCATGCAGGTGCAACTGCTTTCCCTGAACATCAGGGTCCCCATTCTAGAGGTAGGACCCACTCATGTCTGATATTGATGGCATATCCTAGCAATATGCTATCATTCCCAGATGGGAATACCGCTTTAAGGTACCCATACACATTAGCCTAAAGTTGATCAGAACAGACTTGGCAGACCCATGACATTATCTATTACCACTGTCCTGTTTAGTGCTACATGTAAGCCTGAGATAATGGAAAGCAGCCTGAAAACATAGATTTATTAAAGAGTCTTTCTCTCCAGGACAGCCCCTGGCCATATGGCCTATTACTCAGGACCCCCTAATAGAGTGAAGAACCACTGACAAGTCGCAGACTAGAGCTGTCCCATGTATTATTGCTTGTACGAGCGCCCCATTGTTGTCCCATGTATTATTGTACGTATTTATTTCTCATTCAATAGCAGTTAAATCTTAATAATAAATTATAGCTTAACTATGCCAATAACTTTAATAACCAGTGAGAACTGTATTGTACCGCTCCTCATGCTTTGTACAGTATTGGTCAGCTATAGATTAGATGCATTTAGCTGAGTGTAGCTGATGTCTACAGTTTTGCAATGTTACCATCGACATCACAGAGTCTAATGTTTATGATGGGAAGACATAATGGCAGAATCCCATCAATTATCGGGGTCTGTTGGTGGCCGTCATGAGACAATCCCGACCTGGCTTCTTGTTTTGCATTTATGACAGAAGCCACGATGGAGGTGGAAACAGAACCTAAGGGAATGTTCACATGGTGGATTTTTTACACAGATTTATATACGTATTTTACGCTGAAATCTAGTAACATTAACCCCCAAGGAATCCAAGGCATAAATTATATGGTGCAAAATTTTAAAAATTTGTGTCATGGGAAAAAAAAAGAGATATCACTTCTTGTCACAGAATCCTCGCAAAATTTATGGCCAGTAGCCACATGCAGATCTGAGCCTTGACAAACTGCAAATCCGTGCAAGATATCCAACCATCAGCATCAGATTTCTCATCCAGATTTTGCTGCAAATGGTTCCAGCGTAAAAATCCCCTGAGTGAACATGCACTTATACTGCGTGTAGGTGATTGGATGACACCTTTTATTATTTATTTTATTGAATGTCATGGAATGCCTAAAAGCAGAAAATGGTATAACATAAAAATGATCCAGTAGTGACACATTAAATCCGCCCGTCCCACTGCTTCAGTTATTCCCCGCTGGTGCAGTGATGATGTCGCATATGCTTGACAGCTGCAGCCAAAGATTAACCTAAGCGAGCACATGCAATACATGCAAGTAACACCGCGGAGGCCAATGATTAGCTGCAGCAGACATGTGAATGATTCATGTGATGTCATTGCTGCAGGATCGGCAGCACTGGAGCAGTGGGGGCACTAAATGGTTGAGTGCTGGTTATTTTTTATTTTACACCATTACCTGCTTGTAGGCAAAGTTCATAAACCCCTGACAACCCTTATAATAATCTGAATAGATTATGGGGGGAATTTATCATTTGTGATGGTTTCGGTGTCAGTTTTAAAGGGAGTCTTTCACCTGTTTTTCACCTATATAACTGACAGCACTGCCCCACAGAAGATTGCAGACACATCCCAGACATACCTGTGTGCACTGTGTGTCTGTATTACATGTCCAGGAAAAGCACTTTTATTCTGCAGGAGAACAGCTCCCAAGTGCCCGGCTCTGCTGCTACAAGTGCTCAAAGCAAACCAGACTGATGAGGGTAGGGCTGCTTTAGCTGCTCATATATTTGGATTGGTAGCAGATAGGTTCTGACCTTCTTTGAAAGCTGGCATTCCAAGCTTTCAAATGATACCAAAATCACAGCATTATATATACAGCAGTATATCAGAAGATATAGCTGTTAGAAATCGAGTCAGGAGAGAAAGCTGTTTTTAGTTTCACTTTCAGCCGGGCACTTGGGAGCTGTTTTCCAGCAGAATAAGGCCTCATTCAGACGACCGTATATTTGCGGGTCCGCATTATTGCGGACCCGCAAATATACGGGGGCCGCCCGGCGTGTGTTCCGCATCGCTCGGAACACACGCCATGCGGCCCCATTGAAAATGCCTATACTTGTCCGTGCGTACGGACAAGTATAGGACATGTTCTATCTTTTTATGCGGAGCCGCGGCACGGAGCTGTCTCCGTGCCGCGGCTGTGCGCTCCCATAGAAGTGAATGGGGCTGCATGTATTCCGCAATTTTGCGGAATACATACGGCCCCATTCATACGGTCGTGTGAATGGGGCCTAAAAGTGCTTTTCCTGGACATGTAGACACAAAGTGCAGACAGGTATGTCTGGGATGTGTGTGCAATCTTCTGAGGGGCAGTGCTGTTAGTTGTATAGGTGAAAAACAGGAGAAAGACTTCCTTTAATTCTGTCTTTGCTTTATGAGTTTCACCAATTTTATGAAATAGTGTACAGTAATATTATATTTGGTGCAAAGTGTTGGACGCCTGTATCTGTGAATGTACACCAGGAGGGTTGCCTGGCATTGAGATGTAACTTTTTTTTTTTTGCAATTTCATAAATGAGACTTAAAGGTGTTCTTATCTGAAACCCTGACCTACTTTTCACTCTACTTTCAAAAGTGGCGAGGCTCACCAAATGCTGCAAAAATATGTACCAAATCTTGTACGCAGGTATCACTTGTGGCATTTTTATGCCACAAGACTGGCATAGTAGATTTCATAAGTGTACCTCTCTGTATATATTTGTGGTCATCTTTAAAAAAAAAAAAAAAATTCTATAATGTGGAAAGACTAAAGTGGGGGGACAGACATTTTTATTTAGTTCTTTTGCCAGTGATTATTTATTGAGTTATAATCTAAATATACCTGTTATATACCTATACCTGCGGCCCTCCAGCTGTTGTAAAACTACAACTCCCACCGTGCCCTGCTGTAGATTGTCTGGCCATGCTGGGAGTTGTAGTTTTTCAACAGCTGGCGGGCTGCAAGTTGAGCATTTCTAGTGTAGGCAAAGGCTGGGCATCTCCGCTACAAAAAATTATTGAAAATCCCGGTTTCAGCCTCCACTATTGAGTCAATATCAAAAACTTTGACGGAGGAGGTATTGAACTTGTAGATCTTTTATACAAAAATACACAGTTTTGCCCTTTTTTTTTTTTTAAAGTAAAATACATTGCAAACAAAAACCACACAATTGGCACAACTTAAATTAAAAAAAAAAAGTACAAAAATAATTTTAGGTTAAAAGATGAAATGACGTCTGTAAAAATCCTTGCCCTTTTTTTCATCCCTACAAGTGGTCTTGTCTGTATTGCTCCACAGTGTGCCCTCCGTGCCATCAGTGTCTTTTTCTCTTGGGTTTTTTTTTTTTAAATGTCCCATAATTTTGGCAATCAATAGATGCCAATGCTGTGATCCCCCTTCCCACAGGTGCCTGCTAAGCGAGTTTATTTAGATTTTTCTGTCTCAGCCCTTTGTAATATGGTTCATCCTTATTTAAAGAGCCTCATAATAGCGTTCTTCTTGCCAATGAAGCTTATTTCCCTAACAGCCGAGGGATAATAGTCTGTTTTTTATTTTAAGTTTTGCAGCAGCACATGGTTTGGCGCACTTGACATCGGTCTTGGCAGGGAGAGATTAAGTTGGTGTAGACAGAAAGCAGGGAGCTCAGGTGCTCACTTATTTGTGATTGACGTGCAGCGAAATTTCTTCTAGGCTTACTTTTAAAGATTCCACTTATGGCAGTCACTTCTTGTGCTTTATTGCTTTTACAAGTGGTCTCGAAACCCCGTACTTGAAAATAAACATAACAGTGCTGTTACTGCTGTGGTACTTTTTTTTTTTTAAAGTCTTCTTTGCTCTGTTTTGTCAGTGAGCTGATGAGTGACATCAAAGCGGACCCCGCTGGACCTAAATTAAAAAAAAAATGGCTTCCTCTGATGTCCTAGAGACAATAATTATGATGTGCCAGTTAAGTCCAAACTACAGCTGAGGGATTTTACTTTAAAGCAGAGGATTGGGCGCAAAAAAAAAAATGCATTTATAGCTCTTTGTCTGCCACCTCATTATGTGTGGGTCTGATTCATTAAGTAATTGGTTTGCAGTTGTTTACATGAGTATTAAGGCCTTCTATTCATAAGCCTTTGAGAGATACATTGTGCAAATGTTGCATGTTATGAATGCCGAATGAGGGGCAGGGGGCCAGTCCTATTGGCTAAACACTGTACTCTGTTGAAAAGCAAGAGAAAGGGATTGGGTGCTGCTTTGCATAGCAATGACTTTGCTTTAATAAGCTTTACAGATTAATACACACAAGCTATAAAAGATGCAAAGAGATACTCTTAGCACATTTAAACATGCTCATTTCACCATTGTGGTCCTGGAGACTGAAAGAATCGAGTTCTTTCATATTCATTTTTTTTTCTTCTCCCCCCCCCCCGTCCTATGTCTTTAGAGGAAGAAACTTAATAGAATCCGATGTTTATTGTATTATAAATCAAGGGACAGAGCAAGATCTGCAACAGTTTATTATTAAAGATTCATTCAATGTAAATCTTTTTCTGCCATTGTCATTACCTATAGCAAAATCATTTTGTGGTTGAATGGTGATAAAAGGCGTAATGTGCAAAGAAGTGAGTCTTAATAGGACGCTGCTCTCCGAGTAAAGACCACTTGTTCCCCTTTGTGCAGGAAAACGAGCCAGCTTCCTCCTCTTCAGGACGCGCCGTTCGGCCTTCCACCATTAAAATGCATTCTGTTTCTTTCCCATAAAACATTTGCAAAAAAAAAATTAAAAATATCCAACAGGGGTACCAGTTACCCTTGGTTATCAAAAAAGAGCACAAGGTAAAACGATCAGCGCTCGCAGCTAAAAAAAGAACCTCATCAGTGTTAGACGGCGCGGTATCCGGTAAATTCTTCACTGACCGCTTTTGGATTAAGGCTGATTTTCTAGAAGCTTTTGGAAACAGACAATATACTTGTGTGGGATGTTGACTGTGTAATAATGAAGAAGCCGGAGGAGGTCGCTAGATACTGAGCCATGCTGAGCTATGAGATCAGAGCCCTTGTGTGTGCAGAGAAAAAATGCTTACATGGAAAGTTATACACGGCTATTACTGTTATATGAGATTTGACATTTATTTATTTTTAATGAATGTATTTGACTTTATATTTTATCTGCCTAGGAAAACCCTGATTAAATGAAGACGCGCTGCTGTTATAACCATCTTATTTAGGATTCTGATTTTTCAAAAGTTTCTTTTAAGTTTTTACCTTTTGAAGAATAAACAGCTTCAGCTTTTTTAAATCATTTTATATATTAGCACAACTTTTTAACTTAACTAGTTTAAAGTGTAGTAAACTGCAAGTGGATCGTGTAGGCTTTGTTCACAT
Source organism: Rhinella marina (assembly GCA_900303285.1). Lineage (NCBI taxonomy): Eukaryota > Metazoa > Chordata > Amphibia > Anura > Bufonidae > Rhinella > Rhinella marina. Next base: position 299,475 of record ONZH01025646.1, on the reverse strand, counting down.
TAATCATTGGTTTGCATAAGAATTTTTAGTATTTTTTACAGCAAGAATATTGAAGTCTGTAATACAAATATACCAAAAACCTGATGGATTCCTTATAAGGCTCCTTTCACACTAGCATTTCTATTTTCCGGTATTGAGATCTAACATAGGATCTCAATACCGGAAAAAACGCTTCAATTTTTGTCCCCATTCATTGTCAAAGGGGACAGAACGTAACTGAACAGAACGAAGCACTACAAAATACATTCCATTCCATTTGGTTGTAAGCTGCGGTTTTCTTTCCGTCATGGGATGCGGAGCAAGATGGATCCGCCATGACCCACTATGCAAGTCAATGGGGACGGATCAGTTTTCTCAGACAAAATCTGACACAATAGAAAACGGATCCGTCCCCCATTGACTTTCCATGGAGTTCATGACGGATCCGTCTTGGCAATGTTAAAGATAATACAACCGGATCCGTTCATAACGGATGCAGATGGCTTTATTATCAGTAACTGAACCCTGCCGGATCCATATCCGGAAAACGGATATGTCAAAGCCATGATGCTGCCGTGGACAGAGTTTTAGAAACTCATTTTACTTAGATATGATATTGCTCTGCAGAACTTTATGTACAGGGATTTGACTATATACATTCATATATAGCACATGGTATATGGTAAAATCTAAAATGTAAAATCTTTAACCATAAATCTAAATGTTTTACACTTTTATGTAGTATTTTAGTATTTATAGGGGAGAAGATTATAAAGCCACTATCTGGCATCAATGCTGGGTTTCGGCTGGACAAATACCACTGCATGTAGCAGTTTTTGTCCAGCCAATGCTCATTATTTATGCTGGAACGGGCTGCTGGATCTCCTAACGCTAGTGGAAAGCTAGCAAAATATTTTTTTGTTTAAGTCATTGAGCATAAGGCAGTTTATTGTGGGCACAGCAATCTTATTGAAACAAATAAATTGTTTAGACTTACAGATCAGGCCTTATACACATCCTTCTGTTAATCCTTGTCCTGTTTGCAGTACATTAAAATGGCCATTAGATGGCAGTAATATACATATTTTTTCAGTTGGGATTGCTCAACTAGCAGATATGTTCCATTAGTATTGATATACACAAGTAAGCCATATCATTACAATTATTGTCTAGCCCCCATGTGCTGCCAAAACAGCTCTGACCTGTACTGTGTATCTCACACCAGCATCAGATCCTTTAGGTCCTGTAAGTTGCAATGTGGGGCTTTCATGGATGTGACTTGGTTTTCCAGCACATCTGACAGATGTTTGATCAGATTGAGATCTGGGGAATTTAGAGGCCGAAACAACACCTTGAATTATTTGTCCTGTTCCTGAAATCATTCCTGAACAATTATTGTGGTGTGGGAGGTTGTATTGTCCTGCTGAAAGAGGCAACTGACTTCACGGAATACCGCAGCCATGAAGGGGTGTACTTGGTGTGTACAATGTTTGGGTAGGTGTCACGTGTCAAGTTAGGCCACGTCAAGGCCAGGACCCAAGGTTTCCCAGAACATCACATTGCTGTACACGTGATATATACGAAAACGTGATTCATCAGACAAGGCCAGCTTCTTCTATTACTTCATGATCCAGTTCTGCTCATTGTAAGTGGAACTGGACAGGACACAGCATGGGCACTCTGACCGTTCTGTGATCCTATGTGCGTTATCACACCTTTCTGTCATAGCCATCAGTAATTTTTTTTAGTAGTTTGTGCTGCAGTAACGCTTGTGGGATTAGTTGGGCTATTCTTCTCTCCCATGCACATAAATGACCTCAAGCACCCATGATCCTTTGGCCGGTTGACTAGTTGTCCTTCTTTGGACTACTCACTGTAGGCACTAATCACTTCATACCAGGAACACCCCACAAGACCTATCAGAGATGCTCCAACCCAGACCCGGCAATCACAATTTAGCTCCACTGCTGGTACACCCACTGATCATTAGAATTGGGGTCCCAATCCCCCCCCCATCCCAATTGAGAAGGAGTTTGAAAGGGGCAGCAGTCAAGGCTACATGCTGCTGCTCTATTCAAAGTCTATGGAACTGACAGAGATAGCCAAGTACAGCATTCAGCTGTTTCTGCCAGATGTTCCTAAAGGGGTTTTCTGTGATTTTAATATTGATGACCTGTCCTCAGGATAGGTCATCAATATCAGATCGGCGGGGGTCCGACACCTGACACCCCGGCCAATCAGCTAGTTGAAAAGAAGGCCGCGCTCCATGCAAGCACCGCCTTCCCTTCATTATTTGTAATTACAAACCATCCCATTCACTTCAATGGGACGGATCATTCCTATACACATTCCTATAGGAATGGGCTGTCTCGCAGAAGTGAATGGGACGGTTTGTAATTACACATGCTCACCACTGCAATGTTGACGGCGAGCAGGTAAACAGCAACCAGCTGATTGACGGGGGTGCCGGGTGTCTGATCCCCACTGATCTGATATTGATGACCTGTCCTGAGGATAGGTCATCAATATTAAAATCTCGGAAAACTCCTTTAATGGATCGACAGCTCAGCCCCAAAGTGCACCTGGCCATAGGTAGCTGGGGCAGCGCAATGCATGGAAAAGTTTGAAGGGAACACTGTGATTAATATCTGCATAGTTAATGGGGTATTCTGACAAGTGACACATATGTTATGTCCATGCATAGGATATGCCCCAAATGTCTGATGGTGCAGGTTGTAGAGGTGGTGGTGGGGCAATAGGGGTACCTTAGGCTACAATGGAACAGACAGGCAGTTCCCCTTACCAGGGGGTGTAAAGTCTGAAAGGTAATTAAGTCTTTTTTATTTAATTTATGGCAATGTGCCTACTGATATGATAGTGACGTATATCTGTCTCTGTGAGCCAACACCAGCACGTTGATGCCAATTCCTCCACAACTCCTGGATGAGATCTATGAATTCATATCAGTGAATGAATAAAAAGCTGACAAATAAGCTGGACTCTTGCTGGTCCCAACAGACACATCTCAGGTTATGTACATACGAGAAAGGAAAACCTGTAATTAAGAGGTATTGTTATATGGAAATCATAGTGAGGGCTGACTTGATGACAGGTTCCCTTTAAATAGTGAGTATACCATCTTTTGATATTTTTAGCCTTATCTAGCTTATAGTTTAAAGGGAGTACCATTGATCCCCGACCCTTGCAGGGCTTTTTGGCTCTGAATGTTCGGGAATAGTGGAATGCTGCACCTGAAGTTGCTTTGTTCAAAACTTCAGATTAATACTATAACGGAGATCCATCTCTTTACAGTATTAGGGTATTTTCACACGTCCGCACATGGCCGGCTCTATAATACAAAAACGCTTGTTCTTGTCCGTGGCTGCAGACAAGAATAGGACATGTTGTATTATTTTGCGGGGCCATGGACCGGAAGTGTGGATGCGGACGGCACACTGTGTGCCGTCCACATCTTTTGCGGCCCCATTGAAAATGAATGGGTCCGCACCCATTCCGCAAATTTGAGGAACGGATGCTGACCCATTATGCGGAAGTGTGAATGGGCCCTTAAAATGTATGGGCTCTGATGAGCCGGCTAGTTATTCCCAAAGTCATGTATGACTTCGCTGAATAACTTCAGTAGTTGATTTTTAAAGTGGAAAACCACTTTAAAACTTGAAACCGAAGTTGGCTTCTGTTCCGAGGTACCAGTCGGAACCGAAGCCAAGTTCAGTTTCAAGTTTTAAAGTGTTTTTCACTTAAAAAATCAGCTACCGAACTTATTCAACAAAGTCACGTGCGACTTGGCGAATAACTGACTTCAGCTCATCGGAGCTGATACATTTTAATACTGTATGGAGACGGATCTCCTTACAGTATTAATCTTAAGTTTTGAACAAAGCGACTTTGAATGTAGCATCCGAATCTCGCTTTGCTCATCGCTATTCGGGAAGATTTGAGGAGATCTCCCCACATAGATCAGATGATCGGCAAAAAGTAGAAAAAAAATGGATGGAGACAGCACGTCCTTAAGTGAAGATTTATTCCATTATATGTCACCTGGAATAAATCTTCACTTGGACGTGCTGTCTCCATCAATTTTTTTTTTCTACTTTTTGCCTATCCTCAGGAAAGGTCATCAGTATCACCTCATCAGTGGGGGTCCGACATCTGGGACCCCTGAAGGCATCAGGCTCTGCTTGGTATCACAGCCCAGCCCAGTTCACTTCAATGTGGCTCAGCTGCACCTATGCCACGATGAATGTGTCATCACTGGCCTAGGAAAAGTAGAGAGAAATCCGCAGACCAGCGGCCTTCTCCGACGCTACTCTAAAACAGCTGACCAATGGGGGTCTCTGGTGTCTTACCTCCACCAATCAGATACTGATGGACTATCCTGAGGATAGATCATCAGTATAAAAGTCTTAGAAAGTCTGACAAAGTCAGAATGCAAACTTTTCTGTATTTTAAATACTTTCCCAGCTGTCAACATTTCTTTTAGGGCAGAAAACAAATTTTTAGGACACAACTGTACCCATTTACTGGTCCCCGCTGTTCCATTGAGAATTTGCAAAGTAGTATTATACATGTTTCCTTCTTATTAGCCTTCCTGCCATTCACTGCCTCTAATGAGATTTCCTGATGTATATTTACTTGGCATAACTCATCTGCATAATTGTTACATCCCTATTTGTCTGCCAATGATCGGCAGGAGGATCACCGATCGATGATAAAAACGTCAATCTGTGCTTGTTTGCATTGGTCTGCAATCATTCCTCCCCCATTCAGTTCTATTTTTTATCAGCAGAATATTACACAGAGAAATGTGCTGCCCGATTATATGGGCCTGAAAATCGCTCAAGCTAATAGGAGCTTTAGTCCATTTACTGGCAACTACATAACCCGATCCTCAGCTTCATATTCCAGATCACTGTTTGATTGTGAATAAAAGACCAGCCTTCGTCTGCTTCCGCTATTAGTCCAGAGCACTTGCTACTATATTCTGCAAATGCAGCCCCCTCTAGAATTGCGAGACATATATGCCTCGTGAATAGGTTACAGCGTGCTCTTGGAAAGCAATACCACACACATATTTGACACAAAAGATCAAAATAATTCCAATGTGACCTTGAAAGAAGCCATCCAGTGCACACAAAAGCAGACATTTACGGACAATCTTTTTTCCCCACTCCATATGTATGAAAAGAGATCAAAGGTTGTAAACAGCCTGGACCCTTTTGCTTGAGCTTACAATGCGCAGGAATGTTGCAGAGTAATTATATCCATAGCAGCGTATACATTTCATGTATGTCTTAGCGTTGGGGATGCAGAATGCTATAATGCAAATAAACTGAGATTCAAACTGGGAACATGAATACAAGCAGCAATTGAGAGGGGCGGAATCCTTGAACTGAGAGACCTTGGTTTATTACTCCGGCAGATCACTGCACGCGTAGGACAATATCTCAGCAATGCTCAGTGTTGCGTCTGCTGCTGCTTTGGAGAACAGCAATGAAATGAAATGACAGAAAGAGGTGCACAGAGGCGAACCTCTGCACGGACGGATTGTCTGAGTAGAAGAATGGCGCATAGTAATTCATTCGGTACTGCAAGTGAAATTGGACATTACTTCCCAAGCCTAGGGTGGCAAACAATGTCTACACAAACCATCTAGAAGACATTTGAGTGACATTAGCCAGACATCCAGCTACAGCTGTTCTATAAACCTCATGCCACTGGTCCCAAAGGCTATTATGGTGCACAGCAAGGTGACAATAGAGGCTGGAATGGAGGTCTGTCCTCTTCAGCGAGGAGTCTGCATTTGTCTCGAAAACAAAACGATATCTGGAAACCACATGGGCAACGCCATGAAGAAGCCTTCACAAGGGAACATCACACCAGTCCTACTCCCAGGATTATGGTGTAGGGTGGTATAATGTACGGTATCTGGACCCCTCTAGCCCTCATATTAGGTACATTAACAGCTTGGCGTTACATTGATTTGGTTGTGGAACCAGTGGTATGGCCATTCCTCCAAAGTGTCCCAGCAAGGCTGCATGTTGCTCATGCTACTTATGAGCAGCCCGCATGGCATAAATGTGCTACCGTGACCTGCAGCGTCTCCGGACTTGTCTCCCATAGAGCACATCTGGGATGCCATTGCTCAGGAATTGCAAAGGGAGCTGCCAGCAGCGGATCTTGATGATTTGCAAGCCCAAGTGCATTCAGCGTGGCAGAACATTTCTCACAACCATTAATAACCTCACGAATAGCACGCCAAGGCGTGTAAGTGCACGTATTTCTGCGTGTGGCGCTCATACTCGATACTGAAGACATCAAAATGTTTAGAATATTTTGTTTCTATTTTTTTATCCTTTGCATATCGTTAACATGTCTTCGATCCTGTGACTTCAACATTTCCTACATGGTGTTGCAATTTCAGTGTTGAGGAGTGTATATCTGTAAATAGTCAAAGAATGTATATATTTTATTATTTCCAGAAAAATGGCAGACACGTTGATGGAACTGAAGTTCATTGTGAGCTACATAGACCTGCCTTCGATAAGCACCCTCTAGTGGTGACCATGGGCAACCTTAATTTTTTTTTTTTGGCTGCATGACGTGAAGCTGCTGTGTTATTGAAATAAGGGAGCTCTGACAAATTAATCAGCACAATTTGGTTCATTTTAGACTGAAAAAATATACACTTTAGCTAGTGAAATAGCTGAGTTCAATGTGAATTAACCATGTTCTCACCTCTTCTTTTTGTATTCTCTCTTTACAGAAAAGAAAATGCACCTACAGCAGCAGCAAATCTGACATTTAACAAAGGACCAAATAATATCAAGTCTAAAGGTAAGTATGTTACCAACATATTCAACAGCACAACAGAGAATATATTTATCCACACTTCGTTCCACTCTGACTCCCCATCTTTTTTTCCTTCGGCGCACATTTTGTCGTGGGTAGCCAGTTCGAAAACCTATGTCTTTGACTTGCAGTAGGAATGCAAACTACAAATCAGTGCGCCTCCCCTATGCCCCACTACCAGAAACTGGTTATAAACCATTGCGGACTAATGAATAAACAACCTGAATTGCCATCTCTCCATCAAGACACTGTGCGGGTTATGCATGATTTTTCTCGTGCAGAAAAAAAACGCATCATAATACAGTACCAGCAAAGTGTATGAGATAAGACAGATTTCATGTACACTTTTCTTTTGTCTTCCATCCAAAAATTGTCCTGATGTGCGGATTTTAAAATCTGCAGCATGTCAATTGTTTGTGCGATTTCATCCCAACAAAAAATGCAAGTAACATATTCAATTCAGCGAGTACCCTAAACCCACTGACTTTGATTCAAATTTGCATGTGTTGGGGGGTACTGACCACTTGTTTGCCTGACAGATATCTAAGGTATATGTTCAGGGGGGTTGAGTCCCATCAGGTCATTTATAGCATATCATTAGGAAACGCCATAAATATCTGATAGGTGGGACTCTGCCGTGCATGGGTCACATCCTCTCCATTCATTGCCCTAGGACTTTCAAAATAGCTGAGCAAGCTCACTTGGCTACTTTCGGATATCCTATGGCAGTGAATCCCATCCAATGACTCTTCATTCATGGTGGGAATTCGTTCTTGAGATAGTAGCTGGTCCCAGAGGTGGGACCTGCACCTATTGGACACTTATGTTATATCTTATCAGTATGCCATAAAATGGGAATACTCCTTTAACTTCTAATCCCACTGTAATACAGTGCTATCACCATACTTTAATTATCATATAGAGCTTAGTATAGACTGGAGATGCTGACATTTACTTTGTAGGCTCTCTACAACATATATTTAAAAGAACAGGATTTATCACTGATCCCTGTGGAACCCTATTAGTGATCTCTAGACAATCTGAATATGTTTTATAAGTAGGGTCAAATCAGTAATATTAGTTAAAGGCAGGGGCATAGCTATAGGGGGTGCAGAGGTAGCAGTCGCTACCGGGCCCAGGAGCCTTAGGGGGCCCAAAGAACCTTGTGCCGCATAAGAAGAACACAAAACACTGAGGGAAGGGGGGCCCAAGCTGAACTCTTGCACCAGGGCCCATGAGCCTTTAGCTACGCCCCTGGTTAAAGGGGTTGTTTCTTCCCAGAAGCAGAGCCACATGTACAAAGCCCCCCATAGTGATCCCTGGACATCAAGTCCCCCACCATAGCAACGCCAGTAAGATTAATACCTCCTTAGAGACCCTTAGTATTATTAATTCCCCCATTAGTGTTCCCCAGTATGATTAATGCCCCCTTATTGCCCCCCTGTATTATTAATGCCCCCATTAGTGTCTCCCCTTAATATTAATGTCCTCATTAGGGTCCATTCATACATCCGTAAGTATTTTGTGGCCCGCAAAACACGGACACTGGCCATGTGTGTTCCGTATTTGGAGGACTGTACATGGCCGGCCCTATGATAGAGATGCCAATTCTTGTCCAAGATTGCAGACAAGAATAGGACTTCCTCCATCTTTTTTGCAGGGAAGCAGAATGGAACTAAGGATGTAGACAGCACACTGTGTGCTGTCCGCATCTTTTGCGGCCCCATTGAAATGAATGGGACCCAGAACAAATTGAATGCAACAGGACGTCATCACGCTCAGAGCGCAGGTCCCGCTGCATTCAATGAGAAGCAAGAGTCCCATGCGCGTAAGCGGATGAGGTGAGTGTACCTATTTTTAATAGCCATTAGATGGATGCGCTCCCATCTAAATGTTGATTTCATTGTGGTCCGTCTGACCGTAAAAATGGACAAAAATAGGACATGACCTATTTTTTGATGGCCACTATTCACTGGCCATTAAAAAAAACGGCCATGTGAATAACCCCATTGACTTCCATTGGTTTTAAATGGTTACTTGAACGGCTGTCACAGGGCCATCTTTACCATTTGTGTGAATGTAGCCTTACCCTGCTTCAGTCTGGAAATTATCTCCTCACAGAAGCTGATTGTACATGTTAAAGCAATGGAGATTAACTAATAAAACAATTACAAAAAATAAGTGACTTGATTTACAATATAGGCTACAGTTTTGTGTATACAGCTCCTATACACACCTATATGTGTTGATATTTGCAGACCACAAACAGGCCCTGTGTTTAAAGGGGTATTCCGGTAACGTAACTTAATTTTTGATGAACTGCATTAAGGCTGCAAGCTGTGACCCAACCAGAACCCATACCTATACATATAACCAGAGCTTCATTTTACCTCACAATCCATTTGTCTAACCCCTGTGTGAGCCTGTAGCACACTGGGAGTATCATGGCTCCTGATCTTCCCTCACAAAACTACAATTCCTACAATGCCTAGCTTTCCTGCTGTGAGTGTTGATGATTACTGATTGGCTGCCTGATATCACAGTGCAGTCACGCCCCCTCTTCTCAGTAATCAGCAGCACACTGACATTTAGCTACAGAACTGATAGCGACACACTGAGCATGCTCGACCTGACAAAGGCTCGGAACTACAGGTCGGTGCCATGGTAACTTATGAGAAACACAGTGGGTAGCAAGGGAAGAAAACTACTTTATAACTACTGAACGGTAAATATGTGAAATTGACATTATATTAGGTAATTATTGATGATGAATTAGTCTAAAACATAAGTTATATTTATGGTAGCCGGAATACCCCTTTAAGTAGTTCCTACAATCTTTAAGGATTTGTCTCACTTCAGCAAGTGGTATTTATCATGTAGAGAAAGTTAATACAAGGCAGTTACTAATGTATTGTGATTGTCCATATCGCTTCCTTTGCTGGCTGGATTCATTTTTCCATCACATTATACACTGCTCATTTCAGGCTACAGCCATCCCTGCAGTACAGATATGAGGTGCCTATGCGTGCTTCCACCACTATAGTAGAGAGGCAGGCACTTTTTCCTGTATTATGCAAGCACTGCTACCACTGCTGGATTGCAGGGTGGTTGTAATGTGTTGGTGCAGTGTATAATGAAGCAAGCCAGCAAAGGAGGCAATATGGACAATGACAATACATTAGTGCCTTTTTAACCTAGCCATAGGAACAGTAATTTTTACTATCATTGCACATGCAGGATCTCTCATTAATAAGATGTGATAGGATATCTAGTTCAGACAGAGACTGAAAAGGGTCCCTGTGCAAGAAAAGTATGTGGGTCCCTTGCTAGGTAGCAGTAAAACCTATTACAATAATTAAAGTGGTTGGCCACTTTCTGACATGTATGTAATATGACTATATGGCACTTATTAATATAGTCTTTGTTGATATTCTGTGCCATTAGACAAATCATCTGTGCTGTCCACATAGAGGTCCTGTCCACAAGATGGCCGCTGATGGAGGGTCTTGTGACCAGACACATCACTCCGCCTCCATTCAAAGACACTGCACCTGCACTAATCTCCCAACAGTGCAGATGACAGGTGTACTGTGTTTGAAAGGAGGAGACATCACATGGAGGTGATTTGTCTGGTCACATGACCCACCATCAGCAGCCATCTTATGGACAGGTCCTCTGTGTGGACAGCACAAAAGATTTGGTAAATGAGGGGGCATACCTCATGAAATAAAGAAAATGGCAAGGCTATATTAGTAAGTACCATATAATAATCTTACAAACACATTGGTCAACAGAAACCAGAAAGTGGCCAACCGCTTTTACAGTACTTTACATGCCATGAAATAGACATTAGGAAGCATTGGCATTTTACTGATTACGTGGTGGTGGACCACTTTCCTGCTGGGCAGCTGCACAGATCACAGTTATCATATAGCAAAATGTTTCTAGCTCACCTGCTCCACTCCTTAGGCGTGCAAGGAAACCCGAATCAGGGAGACACTTTCTTGAAAAGATTAAGAAATCCAACATATGCACTACGGAAAAAATCCAGTCTCTTTATTGTAATCCTTTAAAATTCCATGAGCTGATCAGAAAGCTTTTTCGGTCTATGCGTTTCAATGACCATACTATGTAGACAAATTTTCTGGTTTAAAAAAAACTTATCACCCACCTCAGACACTCCTCCGTTACTGTGTGTGAATAATCACCAAATTGGAGTCGGGGTGTGTCTGGTGACATCACAAAATACAAAACTAATTACAAGAACAAGCTTCTACAAAAGGAAAAATGTCACATAAAAAATGTAATATAAAATATAAATCAATATTCAAAGATGAGATTGTGTCTATTGTTCATGCCCCTTGAAATCCCTATGCAATAAGAAGATCCAAAAAGACTCCCTATTATAAAGCACTCTATTCAGATCTCCTCCTCGCAGTGGTTTTTTTCACCCTTTCAGTACCAGTGATTTCAAATTTGATTTTCAGATTTTGAATCACTGGTATTGAAAGGGTTAAAAAAAAACCACTGCAAGGAGGAGATCTTCTTATTGCATACCAGGAGGAGATCTTCTTATTGCATACCAGGAGGAGATCTTCTTATTGCATACCAGGATTCCAAGGGGCATGAACAATAGACACAATCTAATCTTTGAATATTGATTTATATTTTATATGACTGTAGGTGATTGTTGATTCATTTTTCCTTTTGTAGAAGCTTGTTTTTGTAAGTAGTTTTGTATTTTGTGATGTCACCAGACACACCCCGACTCCAATTTGGTGATTATTCACACACAGTAACGGAGGAGTGTCTGAGGTGGGTGAAGGGTTTTTTAAACCAGAAAATTTGGCTACATAGTATGGTCATGAATAAAACAGATTGTCGAAACGCGTAGACCAAAAAAGCTTTCTGATCAGCTCATGGAATTTTAAAGAATTACAATAAAGAGACTGGATTTTATCCGTAGTGCATGTGCTGGATTTTTTCGTTTTTTCAAGATTACAGATATGGTACATCCAGTCAACTCAAATTGACTTTTGGGACTTTTATTAGGTTGGTTACACTCATAGGTTTTTGTGGCAGTTTTTTTATGCCAAAGCCAAAAGTTGCTCCAGCAGGAAGTCTTTCCTTTGTATTTCTTGCTTTGGAGCAAAAGAAAACTCCACAAAAACCTGTGTGTGAAACCACCCTTAGGGATCCATTACGGTGTATGAGCTTTGGCCCACTGGTGGATCCTCTTGTGGGCCAGGCTGACCCTGCTCATACACATTAGATGGTCGACCGTTCCCTCCTGAATTGGCAGGTTCTTCCAGCATTCACCTAAGGTATATGCCACATTAAGCACTTCCACTGCTGTACTATCATCATGAGAAGACATTGTCCTGTTGGGCAGGCCAGGCTGACCCTGCTCATACACATTAGATGGTCGGCCGTTCCCTCCTGAATTGGCAGGTTCTTCCAGCATTCACCTAAGGTATATGCCACATTAAGTACTTCCACTGCTGTACTATCATCATGAGAAGACATTGTCCTGTTGGGCAGGCCAGGCTGACCCTGCTCATACACATTAGATGGTCGGCCGTTCCCTCCTGAATTGGCAGGTTCTTCCAGCATTCACCTAAGGTATATGCCACATTAAGCACTTCCACTGCTGTACTATCATCATGAGAAGACATTGTCCTGTTGGGCAGGCCAGGCTGACCCTGCTCATACACATTAGATGGTCGGCCGTTCCCTCCTGAATTGGCAGGTTCTTCCAGCATTCACCTAAGGTATATGCCACATTAAGTACTTCCACTGCTGTACTATCATCATGAGAAGACATTGTCCTGTTGGGCAGGCCAGGCTGACCCTGCTCATACACATTAGATGGTCGGCCGTTCCCTCCTGAATCAGCAGGTTTCCCATCATTCACCTAAGGTGTATGCCACATTAAGCACTTCCACTGCTGTACTATCATCATGAGAAGACATTATCCTGTTGGGCAGGCCAGGCTGACCCTGCTTATACACATTAGATGGTCGGTCGTTCCCTCCTGAATCAGCAGGTTTCCCATCATTCACCTAAGGTGTATGCCACATTAAGCACTTCCACTGCTGTACTATCATCATGAGAAGACATTGTCCTGTTGGGCAGGCCAGGCTGACCCTGCTCATACACATTAGATGGTCGGCCGTTCCCTCCTGAATCAGCAGGTTTCCCTGCATTCACCTAAGGTATATGCCACACTAAGCACTTCCACTGCTGTACTATCATCATGAGAAGACATTGTTGAGAACAGAGCCGGTTTCTAATTAATCTTTTTATAGGTTGTAATGTGACACTGGCTCTTTGTTATCTGGCTCTTTCTCCCGCAACAATAAAAAATACTTATAAAATGTAGTAATGTAATAGCAAGAATGCCTAACCTACGACTCTGCTCTTTGTGTCTGTCTGAGAGCCTTGCTTATATAATGTTCTATTTTATTAGCCATGAATACTATCTGTCCCTGAATTCCGTTCTGCATGTGATCCTTGCATTTCTGTGCATACCTTTACTTTCTAAGGATTTAAAATAGTTCCTCCAACACAATAAATATCAAATGCCTGTCATCAGTCTCCAAGGGTAGTAACGTTTCATGTTATCCTGCTCTAATTGTAAGGGACACGTTTCCTTTGTTACTGACTCAGTCGTATTCTGAGTAATCTCGGTGGGATAATAGTACAGCTATTTGAGTGACACGCTCCCTCGTATTGTGTTCAGCAGTTTCCTGGTTATTTTCCAATTCTTACAAGTGTGACCTTACAACAACGCTATCATTTCGCTTTTGGGAAGCAAGGTAATTCATAGCCTGTCTAGGTGATAACATGCTGCTGGGAACCTAGGAATTTGCTGTGTTTTCTTAGGTTTTGTGGTGCACTTTTATACATGACTGTCAGAGAATATTACATTTTTCTATATGTTTATGCTTTTTTATTTATGTGTTATGTTTAATTGTTATTCTGTTTTATGTCTTTTTTTTCTGCAGCTTTTTGGGGAGAGTCAGATGACAGCAGCTCAGATATCGAAGCCATTCTCAGACCACAAACAAATCACACTGTGGCCGATGACTTTGATGATTTCTTCGATTAGAACATGGAAAGAAATTAAGGCGCCTGAGTTAAAGGGATTATACCATGATTGATGTAAAAAATGAAAATCGGACATGAAATAGTACATGACAATATCTTTCTAACAAAGCTACCAGCCCTGTACCTGACATGGATCCAGAGATCTCCAGCATTCATTGCTCCAATTATTCTGCTAGATTCTCTTCAGCCTGGCAGCTCAGGGGGCGCGTCCTTTTTGCTACATCTCTCTCCCTGTAAATGCCACAGCTTATAACAGAACATATGGCTGGTGGCAACTAAAGATTTAACCTGAGCACATTTGACCAGCTCAGTGAGAAGGACAAAAAATAAGGAAAAGAACTAACAGCAGGTGGCGCTATACAGATACATTTTATTGAATATCTCTGACTATACTACATTTCCAATTACATGAAATTACAATAGTATTCAGATCCATGTGCTGGTTTGGAAAATATAGACTATGCTTTGTGAGACAACCCCTTTAACATATATAAAATGTTTATATAATTATGTGTATATGAACTTTTTGATAAAAATGTTTTTTGCTTTTTACTTTGACTACATTGTTTATTTTGTCAGTGTACTCTGATTTAATATTGTGTGCAAAAACAGGCATATGTATAAAATTATGCAGCTATGAGTCAGTTCATATCACCACTATATATTTCCGTTGCTCTTTTATAGGAGCAAACAAGGGAAATAATGTACGTGCCAGATTCGGCACGTAACTGAGACAAACGGAGCCTAACAGACTCTATTGACCACAGCAGAGTCCATTCAATTTTTGTTCAGGACCCTGATTTTTTTTTACTAAACAAAAAATCCTGCTTGCAGGACTTTTTTTGTCTGGTCTTCTTGATTGACTCTGCAATGGAGACTCCGAAGTGAGTTTATAACACAGATGTGAACAGGCCCTTAGAGTTAACAGTTTGTCCAGAACTAGAAAAAAAGGGTCTTCTTTTTGTTCCAGCATTACTGTGCCCTGGAGCATAAGGCAAGGTCCATGAAGGGATGGTTGGGTAAATTTGGTGTGAGAACTTGACTGGCCCACACGGAGCCCTGACCTTAACCCTATCATACATCTTTTGGATGAACTAGAATGGAGATAGTGAGCCAGGTCCTCTTGTCCAAAATCAGTGTCTGACCTGACAAATGCTCTTCTGGATGAATGGGCAAAAATTCCTACAGACACACTCCAAAATCTTGTAGGAAGCTTCTTTCCAGTAGAGTGGAAGCTGTTTAATCTGCAAGTAAGTCCAACCAACTCCATATTAATGCCTATGGATTTAGAATGGGGATGACATAAAAGCTCCTGTAGGTGTAACGTGTACATATTTATTTATATTATGTATACTGTGTGATTTAAGAAGAAAAGCTATAATAGGAAAAGCCCAATAGAAAAGTAGAAACCTGTGACTAAATGTGCCTGTGGCAATTAGTGAGATATAAAATGAGACATCAGAAAAGCTCAAAGCAACATCTTTAACAGAGATATCAAGGGCTAAGTCCAATTATAAGTGGAACTGAATCCCATAGGAGGAAATGACACATATCAGTACATAAAATAAAGGAGAACTGATAGGACTAGAACTAGTCACAGAGAGATCATATTAACTGATTAGTTTATTCGGTGTTGATTGGTAATCGTGAGGCAGTTTTGCAAGGTTTTTGTGTGGCCATTAACAATGAACACCAACACATGTCGTAGTTTTAGTCCAGCCACCTCTCGGCATGTTTGCCGTGCTGTGGCCGGAACTCCCGCCCGCCCCCATTATAGTGAATGGAGCCGGAGTGTAGTTCCGGCCGCACACGTGCACTAGCGGCAGCACGGATTCGGCAGTCTGTTCACCCGCCTGAACAGCCTGCCAGACAATCGTGCCGCTAGTGTGAAACTAGACTTATCCATTAATATGATCCCCCTCCATCTTGCATGGCTGCACTGTGCCCGGCTGCACTGTGGCTGCGTTGTGTGGCCTTACCCTTACTTTTCCTTCAGTGTATGTGGGTATATTCCGTAAAGGGGAACTGAGGTAAAAATAGTCGTTACTGTGAGAATTCTCACCAGTAAACATAATAATGTCATGAGAATGGGGGCCCCCTACCCTGTTGAGCTCCCCTGAAACGATCGTAGTGGCTGGTCAGAAAAGTGCGCCGTCACTCCTTTCATTTTTATGGGAACGCCCGACATAGCTAAGTGCAATACTTGGCTATCTCCAGTGCTTCCAAAGAAATGAATGGAATGACAGCATGCATTTCTGAACAGCTGCTTTGTCCATTTCTGGGGCCTCCACAGGGTATGTGGCCCATGTTCTCGTGATCATGGGGGTCCCAGCGGTAGGACCCTCACCAATCTGATGATATCCAGTGGATAGGGGATAACTTCTTATAACTGGCATACCTCTTTATGACAGTTCTTTCTGCTCTTCAAGATGAGGTAATGGCTTGGGTATCATCCTACGTTACGTCTCAAGACCTGTTTTAAAAGGTTAACTAATAGCATAGCTGACGTCCCACTGGTGGCAACTTTTCTTTTTTAAAAAGAGAGCTAATTTGCATAGCTTAAAATGGTCATACACTACAGATTTTGGATAAATGAAAAGGCTGATGTAGAACACCTTCTCCTGACCATCAGCATCTTTTCACAACATGAATAGATGTCCCAGATGCTGAACAATGGCAGATATCTGTCAAAAAGTTGATCTGTTGTGTTGGATTTTTTTCAGTCATTGTTTGGTGCTGTTATAAGTTGTTCATGTCAAATGACAGATCTGAATCCTATCAATGAAAACAATGACTAGGCCACACATCAGGGTAAGGATCAATTGCCCATTTTGTCCAACCTATCGTTTTAACTCAACTCATTGTCATCCAAGATGACAACTGACCAATCACGAAAGACAAATTATTCTGAGATCCCTAATGTTTGACCAGCTTTTTAGACCTGTATTTGTGGCTCTCCAATATCTGACTTATAATTTGGATTTTTGCATATAATAATAACTACTAATAATAATACATATTCAAAGGTTGCGCCAGTGCAACCAACTCTAATTTCTTTAGATTTTCAAGCAGTGAAAACATTTCTGGGACAATATCCTAGAAGACATAAGTGAGGTCACCTTATTTTACAGTAACTGCAGCAATCCATCAATAAGAACAAAACACCTAAAACACTAATCTGAAGTAAACCTGACTTGTAAAAATAGTATGCGCTGTTATTCAATTTTCTGATGAAAATTATTTTTTATACACAAAATTAAGTGTAGATCACAGTTTTTTTTTTCTTAATAAAAAAAATAATAAAAATATGGCTGCACAACATTTCACAAGCAAACAACAGAACTAAAGAATGGGGATCATTCTAAATTAAAATGGTATTATACCTACTAGAAATAAAAAAACTGAAAAAATAGAAGCTCTTTGCGCACATTTTTGACCAAACGTGTGTCGGGCCCATCTACCAGGCGTCAAGGTGGCTTCCACAGATGGGTTCCTAATAGAGTTGAGCGAACGTGCTCGTAACGAGCAATGTACTGCTCGGATCCCCTGCGCTCGCATGGGTGCAGGCATCCGGATCCGTCGGGTGAGGAGGATGGATCCGGATGGCTGCGCCCATGCAAGCGCAGGGAATCCGAGCAGTACAGGGCTCGTTACGAGCACGTGTGTTGTGTGAGCACGTGTGATCAAACGTGTGTCGACACACACGTTTGATCAAAAATGTGCACAAAGAGCTTCTATTTTTTCAGTTTTCATTTCTAGTAGGTATAATACCATTTTAATTTAGAATGATCCCTATTCTTTAGTTCTGTTGTTTGCTTGTGAAATGTTGTGCAGCCATATTTTTATTATTTTTCTGTATGCTTGCTTTATGAATATGCACCTGTGAACAAGTATTTCTAGAATAAATTTTCCTGTAGTTTTTTTTTTCTTGTCATACTGTAAAATGTGTTGACTAGAATTTTCCTATAACAAGTATATTCACCTCCTGTATTTCTTCCTGTCGGTGCTGCAGGTTTTTACACATTAATTACTGTGCTTTTGGCATGTACATTAATTTACACATATTTATAGCTAATTGCCATGTTCACTCAGATATATGCAAAGTTGATTGAGAACCTCCTAAATGCAGATTTCCACCACATCAAATTCCACCTGACCCCTTAAATCTTGGCAAAAATACAGATCTTTTTTGAGATAATAATCACAGATAGCGAGAGCTTCTGAGCCACAATCAAAGAGAAACAAACTTTGATGCTTTCAAATAAAAGCCACTGTGTGTTAGCAATTTACAACTCATAAATCAGTCGGCCAAAAAAAAATTGTAATGAGATTAGAACACCTGTAAACAATTCAGAAGAAAGGCACTAAATCCTGAGCCAATGAAAGAAAAGAGTTAATCCTTGATATGTCAAGACCAAAGTGAAGTGTCTATAGAGATTGGAGTGTTTTCTGTATATGGCAAGCAAATCTAAGCATAAAAACACAAGTCAAACACTTTTTTATTAAATCTGAATTAGAAATGGAACTAAATAGTACAGTGGACCCTCAAGTTACAATATTAATTGGTTCCGGGATGACCATTGTATGTTGAAAGCATTGTAACTTGAGTCCATAACTCTATGAAAAACTAGTAATTGGTTACAAAGCCCTAAAATGTCATCCTAGAATAAGAAAATGTAAAGTTAAAAGTAGCTCTTTCACCAGGATCAACCGTATTAAACCAGACATTCTGCCTGGTAAGGCTCATCATGCTAATAAAAACTATACCTTTCTTTTGTCTGTATGTTAAATAGCTGTAGGGAAATCTGTGTTTTTATTCATATGCAAATTAGAAGTTAGAGCACCAGGAGGTGGGCTGAATCCTTTGAGCACTGGTTTGTAACAGCCCCTGTGCTCTCTCCCCATCCCCTTGATTGAGAGGGCTAGACATGCTGAGGGCATCTCCTAGCATCTACATATACACTCTGATCTGTTCAGAAAGCTAATCTACATATTACTACAAGCAGAATACAGTGGTCCCTCAAGTTACAATATTAATTGGTTCCAGGACGACCATTGTATGTTGAAACCATTGTAAATTGAGTAATCGGTTCCAAAGTCCCAAAATGTCATCCAAGTAGGGTTGCAACGGTATGAAATTTTCACGGTATGATAACCGTCTCAGTAAATACCGCGGTATTACGGTTATCATGGTATCACAGTTTGTTACATATATTATTAAAAGATACACTAATCCTCGGACCTCAGATCAGCCCCAGTGCCCCCTTCAGACCTCAGATCATCCCCAGTGCCCCCTTCAGACCTCAGATCAGCCCACAGTGCCCCCTTCAGACCTCAGATCAGCCCACAGTGCCCCCTTCAGACCTCAGATCGGCCCCAGTGCCCCCTTCAGACCTCACATCGGCCCCAGTGCCCCCTTCATACCTCAGATCGGCCCCAGTGCCCCCTTCAGACCTCAGATTGGCCCCAGTGCCCCCTTCAGACCTCAGATTGGCCCCAGTGCCCCCTTTAGACCTCAGATTGGCCCCAGTGCCCCCTTCAGACCTCAGATTGGCCCCAGTACCCCCTTGAGAGCTCAGATCAGCCCCCAGTGCCCCCTTCAGACCTCATATCAGCCCCAGTGCCCCCTTCAGACCTCAAATCGGCCCACTGTGCCCCCCTTCAGACCTCAGATTGGCCCCAGTGCCCCCTTCAGACCTCAGATTGGCCCCAGTGCCCCCTTCAGACCTCAGATTGGCCCCAGTGCCCCCTTCAGAGCTCAGATCAGCCCACAGTGCCCCCTTCAGACCTCAGATCAGCCCCAGTGCCCCCTTCAGACCTCAAATCGGCCCACTGTGCCCCCTTCAGACCTCAGATTGGCCCCAGTGCCCCCTTCAGACCTCAGATTGGCCCCTGTGCCCCCTTCAGACCTCAGATTGGCCCCAGTGCCCCCTTCAGACCTCAGATTGGCCCCAGTGCCCCCTTCAGACCTCAGATTGGCCCCAGTGCCCCCTTCAGACCTCAGATCAGCCCACAGTGCCCCCTTCAGACCTCAGATCAGCCCCAGTGCCCCCTTCAGACCTCAGATTGGCCCCAGTGCCCCCTTCAGACCTCAGATTGGCCCCAGTGCTCCCTTCAGACCTCAGATTGGCCCCAGTGCCCCCTTCAGACCTCAGATTGGCCCCAGTACCCCCTTGAGAGCTCAGATCAGCCCCCAGTGCCCCCTTCAGACCTCATATCAGCCCCAGTGCCCCCTTCAGACCTCAAATCGGCCCACTGTGCCCCCCTTCAGACCTCAGATTGGCCCCAGTGCCCCCTTCAGACCTCAGATTGGCCCCAGTGCCCCCTTCAGACCTCAAATCGGCCCACTGTGCCATCAGCCCACTGTGCCCCCATCAGCCCACTGTGGCCCCTTCAGCCCACCATCTAAATAAAATAAAAAAATCACTTACTTTTCCTGCGCTGCGGCTCCTCTCCGGTGTCCGGCGCTCCTTAGTCTCCCGTAGCTGCACTGTCACCTGACAGCGTGCAGCGTCAGGTCAGAGTGCGCGCACTACATCCTGACGCTGTACGCGGTCAGGACAGTACAGCGCGACCCGGAAAAGAGGAGGAGCGCCGGACGGGTAAGTGATTTTTTTTATTTTATCTTCTCCATGTCCTCTGATACTAGGCTGCGCAGTAGCGCAGCCTAGTATCAGTAATGCGGTCGGGTCCAGGCACAAATGGCGACAAGACTAAAAAGTCTTGTCGCCATTTACCGGTAATAAGCAAATGCCCACGGTTTGATAACCGTGCATTTCATTACCGTGGTATACCGTGGAACCGGTTACCGCTGCAACCCTACATCCAAGATAAGAGAAAATGAAGATTTAAGACAAATAAGCAGATAGCCAAGGCACATAAAACAAGTCCATACATAACAGTCAGGAATAGCTACTAACTAGTAACTAATACAGCTATTTCACCAGAGAAGTGGCCTTGATTGGTTGGATCTGAGTCTGAGATATTGTACGTTGAGTCTAGTTTCAAGTTAGTGTACAATGGGTCAGAAAGACCATTGTATGTTGAAAATATTGTATCCTGACGGATCACTGTACATGATTATAAAGACATCAGTAATAAATGTTAGCTTCTAAGCAACAGACTTTTCTAAGTGGTAATGCTATAGCTTGGTGGTAAGTTGTTTGCCAAGCATGTAGAAATCCTAAGTTCAATGAGAGACTGATATAAACTTTTGTTCTGTTATTTTTTTTTCTCATTTAACCCATAATAAAGGATATACTACAATAAATAATATATAATCATATACTAAAAATAAAAGGCCTTACTATATTGAGATCTTTTTTTTTCTTAGAAAGCTAAAACCTATTACTGGTTTATTCACAGGCACAATATATGATTATAACAAAACCAGCAATATGTATTACCTTTTTAAGCCTAAAAACATTATTCTCAATATGATAAGAATATAAAAATATCTGAAGAAAAAAAAACCTTGAAGTCTTTTCCAGGATTCAAACCTGGGATCTCTACATGCAAAACTAAACACATGTCAGCAAGCTATAGTATTACCACATAGAGTGTATGTTTTTTCTACGCTTAAATGCTAACACATATTCTATATTGTGCTTGTAAATAAAGCAGTAATATGTAGATGAGCTTTCTGAACAGATCTCAGTGTGGTGAAGCTATAGTACATAGAGTATATGATATGTAGATGCTAGGGCACAGCTCTGCCCTCAGCTTGTCTAGCCCTGTCAATCAAGGGTGGGGGAGTGTGCAGAGCACAAGGGTGTTACATAGCAGTGCTCAAAGGATTCAGCCTAGGGGATAATTACTAGATCGGTGGGGGCCCTACCTCTGCGACCTCCACTGATCAAGAGAACAGGGTCTCCATAAAAATCTATTAGAAAGCTAAATATATCCCGCAATGGTGGCAATAAAAAACAGCTTGTCCTGCAAAAAATAAGCCCTCACACGGCAAAGTCAACAAAAAAAATTAAAAAGTTATGGCTGTCAAATTCTGTGTTAGAAAATCCAGATGCCGCTCCTTCCCTTCTGAGCCCTGGCATATCCCCAAACAGCAGTTTACAACCACAAATGGAGTACTTCTGTACTCTAGAGAAAATGGGTAGCAAATTGTAGAGTGATATTCTGTTATCCCTTGTGAAAAAGAAAGTTTAGGCCTAAAGCACCATTTTCATGTAAAAGAAAATGTAATTTTTCATTTTCACAGCCAAGTGTTATAAATTTTATGAAACAACTGTTAGATCAAAGTGCTCATTACATCCTTTGAAAAATTCTCGGGTGATGTAGTTTCCAAAATGTGTTCACTTTTTGGGGTTTTCCACAGTAGGATACCTCAGGGTTTCTTCAAATGCAACATGGTGCCCAATGGCCATTCCAGCAAGTCCTCCAAAAACCGTAACATTCTCAGCCCTGCCGTGTTCTGTAAACTGCAGAATTAGGGTAATAAATATTGAGGTTTGTTTTGTTGTTAACCTTTGATTTTTTACAGGAAAAATTATTAAAATGGAAAATCTGAAAAAAAAGGGACATTTTGAATTTTCACTTCCATTTTACTTTAATTCCCGTGGAATACTTAAAGGGTTAACAACATTTCTAAAATCAGTTTTGAATAGCTTGAGGGATGTAGTTTCTAAAATGTCGTAATTTATAGGTGGTTTCTATTATTTAAGCCATACAAAGTGACTTCAGAACTGAATTGGTCCTTGAAAAAGTTGATTTTGTAAATTTTCTGGAATTCTAAACCTTCTAACGTCCTAAAAAAATAAAATGACATTATCAAAATCATGCAAACATAAAGTAGACATATGGTAAATATTAATTAATAGCAGTGGCATAACTAAAAATGACTGGGCCCCACCAGGAACTTCTTTGCAATTCCCATTCCTGTGGCTAGTCAAAATCGATCTCTTAGATGAGGCCCAACAGCCACTGTCTGTCCATTTTCTACATTTTCTCTGTATAAAATGTATATAATGGCATTTTTGTAATAATGTTGAGGGGACCCTGACAATAAAATCTTTTAGTCCTCCTGCTGGGTGGGCCCCCTCTGAGTTCGGACCCCAAAGCAGCTACTAAGCTATTAACTATTTTATGAGGTATCACAATCTGTCTTAAAAGTAGAGAGATAAAAATTTAGAAAATAGTGACTTTTTTGGTAAATTTTGGATTTTTTTTTAATAAATAAAGCTAAAACATATGGACTCAAATTTACCATTATCATGACATACAATATCCTATTGGTCTGGTGTTCTTCACACATGTATTTTAACTATGATAATTTGTATATTTGTATACTTTATGCTTTTGACAAAGGCGAGTGTTGCCCGAAACGCTTCAAGAAGTTTTACCTGCTTATGTCTCGCATGAAATAAAGAACCCGGTTATTCATATCGGCGGTGCTGGATTTTCCTTTCATGACGTACAAGGCATCATGAAAAAACAATCTCAGCATGGCTTGGATAAGTAAAAGCATTCCAAAGTTATTACTACATAAAGTAACACATGTTAGATTTTCAAAATTAGGCTTGGTCATGAAGGAGGTAAATGACCTGGTCTGGATATGGTTAAATGGACTGAGCTGCAGTACTAAGCACAGACCCACTTGTATATATGGTGATGTGACTCCTGTTTTCTGTCGATTGGTTGGTGCTCCTTGGTTGGACAATCACTGATTATACATAAGCATGTAAGGCTTCTTTCACACTAGCGGCAGCACGGATCCGGCACCTAAAGGGTGCCGACGGATCCGTACTGCCGCTATACATGTGTGGAGCCGGAGCAGTGGTCCGGCCCCACACATGTTGACACAGACATTGGGACAAGACACAGAGAACATACATACACACAAACACATACATACTCACATACTCCAGGCAGGGACGCCCTTAGCATGTCTTCACGTGCCTCCTGCGCGCAGTGATGACGATTCCCCACAGCGCCCTCTGCTGGGTGCAGTGGGGAAACTTCATAGCTGCGCGCAGGAGGCACGTGAAGACATGCTGCCGGCGTCCCTGCCTGGAGTATGTGAGTATGTATGTGTTTGTGTGTATGTGTGAGTATGTCTGTATGTATCTCTGTACATGTGTAGCCGGATCCGGAATGACCCCCCATTGCAAGTCAATGGAGGACAGATCCGGATTACTGGTGTGTCACACCAAACGGATCCGTCCCCATTGACTTGCATTGGAGGTCATTCCGGATCCGTCTTGGTGCGGATGCCTGGACCGGAGAGAAAACCGCAGCATGCTGCGGTTTGTTCTCCGGTCTGAAGACGGAACTGAATGCTTTCAGGAGCATTCCGTTGTCTTCAGTTCAGTTTTGTCCCCATTGACAATGAATGGGGACAAAACTGAAGCGTTTTTTTTCCGGTATTGAGCCCCTATGACGAAACTCAATACCGGAATTTAAAAACGCTAGTGTGAAAGTAGCCTAAGGGCCGTATTTGACTGTACGATTTTCAGGCCAATTATCAGGAACAAAGATTCCTATGAATGCTTGTTCCAGATAATTGACCAGCTGGTAAATAAGCAAACACTCATTGTTCATATGGTGGGCATCTGTCATTAGGATGAAAGATGCCCGATTATCTGCAACAGAGCTGAATGATGGTGAAACTACTGCAGTAGTTTCCTTCCACATTCAGTGTTCATGGGTCTGGGTAGTTAGGCTGGTACAACCAAGCAGCAATGGATGGGTTATCATCCACCGGTGCTTCCTCTGCCTGAACGTCAAGCAGTGTAAGGCCAAGTTCACACTTCAGTCATTTGGTCAGTTATTCTGAGTCAAAACCAGTAGTGACACCTACTCAGAGATCAGGTGTAATTTAAAGAATTGCACCTATTCTATGTTTTTTGACCCGCACCTGGTTTTGGCTCACAAAAACCTTAAGTGTGAACTTAGCCTTATGCGGCCCTAATAAACATGCCACAACCAGTCGCTAGTGCCACACACTGTACCTCTTTTATATTGCCACACACTGTGCCCTCTTTATAGTGCCACACACTGTGCCCCTTTATAATGCCCCACTGCCCTGTAGTCTATATCTCTGGAAAATAAAAATAAAAAAAAATACCCGATTTCTACTCCATGCCGCAGTCTGCAGTATAGGGCGCACATTTCTTCCAGGTCAGCCTGCAGCCTCTGACTTAGGTCTTTCCCAGTGCAGGCGGTGCGCCATAAGATGAGGTCGTCCTGAACGCTCAGGCATGATGACATCATCATGTGTACTGCCTGTGCCGGGACAGAGAAGTCACAGGCTACAGGCTGACTGTCACGCTCAGGTGTGGGGGGAAAACCACACTGAGCGTAGGAGGGAAAGGAGATTAGGCCTGGAAACTAAGGAAGGAAGATGGACACCTCCTAAAGAAAACCCTGACTCAATTCCTGACTAACTACCAGTATGAACAGGCCTCAAAGGTAGGCGAGTTCATACACAGGAACCTAATAACCAAACTGACCATATAGGACCCTGGAAATTAATGACAGGAATGAGTCTACCTGTTCCTCCAAAAGGAAGGACGAACAGGAGTCTCCCTCAGGCCTAACAAACAACAGGTAAAGGTAAAACACAAAAGGGAAAGAGGACACTTGTCTTCAATGAAGGAATGGAAGCACCAGGATCTCAGCAGAGAACCAACACCAGTTCACCACAATATCTACTGAAGCTATAAACCGCAAGGCACTGTGGGAGAAGCAGCAATAAATAGGGGAGGGACAATTACCACACCAGCAACACCTGAGGGAAAAGGGTGTGGTAAATACCAACAACAAAAAAGGAAAACAGATTATACCACGTGTTGCAAGTCTAACAGACCTCCTGCCACCTGTCGCAGGAATGTCCGTGACACTGACCTGGAAGAAGCCTACGGCCTACATAATGCACAGCAGCCACGGCCACAGCATGAGCCATAAATACTGACACTACATACGGCAGAAAAAAACCTCTGATTTTGTGGACTGTCCATAATTGTACGAATGGTTGGCAACCCAGCCTCTACAGCGTCCCATCCCCTTTACAGTGACCTCTACCGTGTCCTGCCCCCTTAACAGTGACCTCCACAGCGCCCTACCCCCTTAACAGTGACCTCCCCAACATCTCATGCCCTTAACCATGAACTCCACAGCGCCCCCCCCTTTAACAATTACCTCCATAGCACCATGCCCCCTTAACAATGACCCCATTGACACAATCGCATTATTGGTCCGCATCCTATCCACATTTTTTGCGATAGAATGCGGACCCATTCATTTCAATGGCTCTGCAAAAAATGTGGACAGCACACCATGTCCTATTCTTATCTGTTTTTCAGACAAGGAAAGGCATTGTCACAATGGATCCGTGTTTTGCGGACCACAAAATACATATGGTCTTTTGAATGCACCCTTACAGTGAGGAAAAATGGCTGAGTTGTTAAGGAAACCTGGTGTAAAACTGTGTGTATGACTGAAGGACCTGCGAGATTCTATTGGCTAATAACGGTCATGTGACCGTGTGTATGACAGTTAGGATATAAGCTCCTATTCGCTAATACAATTTTTGGGAATATCTCAAGAACAGTACGTCCTAGAGAGCCCTGAAGTGGAGTAGAAATTAGACAGTTTTTGCGACAAATTCAGGTGCAAATATACATAGGTTGCAAAAAAGTCACAAAAGTTAGAAAACTTCTGAATTAGTCTAAAAAATCTAAATAGGCAAACAAGGCACAAAAGCCTCCAAAACAGGTGCAATTTCAGTAGTAAATGTGCAGTACACTAGATGACGTAAGGGGCTTACAGGGCGGGCCAAGCAACAGGCTGGGTAGGAGTAAAGGCCCTTTTAGACGGGCCGATAAAGTCTCCCTGAACGAGCGCCGATCAGCGACATCGGCGCTCGTTCAGGGAGCCTTTACACGGCCCGATGAATCGAGCGCCGGGCCGCACGAGTGATCGCTGTATCGCTCGTGCGGCCTGGAAGCTCCATGCTGTCAGGCGCACATCGCCTGTTTACACAGGGCGATGTGCGCCCGACAGATCGGATCTTTTGGTTTTTACAAAAGATCCAATCAGCCGACGAACGAGCGTTTTGCTCGTTCGTCGGCTGATTAGGGCCACTTTTACACGGGCCGATTATCGGCACTAGCGTTCCTAGGAACGAATTTTCGGCCGATAATCGGCCCGTGTAAAAGGACCTTTATGTGAGAAGAAGGCAGAGCAGCCTGGACACTAACTGCCCGAATGCCGAACAAAGTTACCATTTGACTCATGTATAGTTATGCTACAGCACTATATAAGTGGTGTATAAGGTCAAATTGTGGTGACAGACTCCCTTTATAGGGAACCTGTCATCTCCGAAACACCCCCTGAACTGGAGTAAGCGGTGTATAGTGTAAGTGATGCTGAATCCGAATATGTAATTTTTATCTTCATACTCACTTCCATTCTGACTCTGTGCTCCCACAAACCAGCAGTAAAATGCACTGACTGGACTCCAGTGCTCACTCATATAATGGAGAGGACTCAAAGAAGAGTCCTCTCAATGCATTTTACTGCTGGTTTGTGGGAGCACAGCAACGGAATGGAAGTGAGTATGAAGATAAAACTTACATATTCGGATTCAGCACCACTTACACTATACACCGCTTACTCTAGTTCAGGGGGTGTTTCGGAGATAACAGGTTCCCTTTAACACTAGTATCATTCAAATTGGCACTGTTTGTTGGTGAATCTAGGATAGGTCTGCAACAGTGTAAATCGGCAGTACATATGGTCATAAATCAATACTTCCATAGTGGATCACACAGCAGGAGGTGGCGAGCCACATGTGGCTCCCAAGCCACTGGTTGGGGACCACTGTGGGTAGGCTGTTCTGGCAGGGAACTGCCAAGCTCTCTGGTTCTAGCATTGTTGGAACCTCTACCTGTTGCCCACCAGCCCCATTAACCACGCAGCGGTATTTGTCGGGTCGATTCTTGGCATATTTACCAGGTTGTGGCCGGATCTCCGCTGGTCCCCATTATAAAGGGGCCAGCAGGCATTAAGGCAGTATCCAGTAGTGCCGGATCAAGAGAGCTCCAGCAGAGTGTTAACTGCCAAAACAGCCTACCATATCTCTTTAACACTAGTGTGAAACTAGTCGAAGCTGTGTGATCAATGCTGCACATTCTTCTTACCAGGGGAACTTCTGACAAACTGGGACTGGATTGCAGATGTACCACAACAGTGCTGGGGTTCTTAAGCAGCCGACCTTCTTCTCTGATGTTTTTCTGGCAGCACAGAGAATGTAAAACTTAATTAAGGAGCAGGCAGATTATATGTGACTGTGGCCTGATCCTGGCAAATTTATGATTACAGAACTGTATATAACTAGAGCAGGGAAGTCATGGACACCCATGACCTTAGATGATGATGCTGGTTCTGGTCACTAAGCTGCTAAATGAATGACTAAGCTAACGATGTCTATTTCTGCTATGCAGCAGTCTTGGCACGCAGACTAGCTTATAGTGAGCACAGAGGGCAGATTTTGCCCACACTAGCCACCATTAATGTGATACCAGACACAAACAGGACTGTGAGCCTCCTGTTGATCTGCCCTCAGCCATGCATGGTGTCTGTAAACATCCTCCCCTCCCTCCAACTACTGGCCTGACCGCACAGTATATAGGAACTGCTGTGTATAGTATGCTGCAGCCCATTCAGATGCTCTCAAATCAACTCACTGGACCCTTCCCCATGGGCACCTGTGTAGTTGAACCAACTGCACAGATGATATGTCAACCCCTGACCTATCTCATCTTTAACTCCCATTGAACACTCTTTGTCAGACCAGGGAGGAGTAAGGGGTGGTGACTCAAGTAAAGCATCAGGGCTTTTCACATGTTACTACCAATGGAGGGGGGACTCATAAATATGAGGACTCACCAGAGCACAATCTGTACTAAATGGACTCAATCACTCTGCTCAGTACAGATTTTAGCAACACAACTGGTTCATCAGTTTATGCTCCCAGAAGATAGGTCAATATAAAACTGGCCACAGATTCCCTATATACAGGTAAGGTACCAATGGACAGGCTACACAATTTCAAAGGGGTACTCTGAGAATTAATAAAAATAAAAGTATTGAAAATACTTAAATATTACTTTATTATAAATATTGTCTGGGAAGCAATCATCAGTAGAAATAAAATGGCCACTGTCCTGTTAGTACACACAAAACCTGTCCTGATCACACATGAGGACAAGTTACTTCAGCACTGAGGTAAAGAGCTGCCTCGTCCTCCTCTCCGATCTACTTGTCAGGGATTATGATCCTGTGTGTCCTCTCTGTACTTCATGTCTCCTCATGAACTGTTTAGATCAGGAGTCAAGCCAGCACTGCCCGTGTGATCTGTCGTGCAGGGACCTGGTCCAGTCTGCAAGTAATTCAGGGAAAAAAAGATAAATGTCCAGCACTAGGATGAAAATAAAATCTTCAATTTTTATTTCGCTTCATGTAGGAGAGAAGAGGATGAGGCAGCTCTTTAGCTCAGTGTTATACTGAGAATAAGTTACACACAGTTGGACTCTATTTACTAATTTGGTGGCTTTTGAAGGCAATTGGTCACACTGGATTTTATTTAGGGGTATCCAAGTACAGGGGGCTGAATACAAGTGCACAACATACTTTCCAGATTTTTATTTATTAAAAGTTTTGAAGACCATGTATCATTTTCTTTTCACTTTACACATACTTGCTACTTTGTTTTGGCCTATCACATAAAATCCCAATATAATACATTTTAAGTTTGTGGCTATAACATGGAAAAAATGTGGAAAATTTCAATGGGTATGAATTTTTCAAGGCACTGTATTAACAATCTGTGAACAACTGGATGGTTTTCCAGATATAATTTAGTCAGTCCATGTATTCTGCTTCCTGTCCTGGCTTGACTTTCTCACTCAGACCATTCACTCTGACCAGATAGGGAAGGGGATGAGAAGTGCAAATCCTTTCTGTGGGCATCTTTATCTAGGCCTGTCAAGAGAACAATAGAGCTGTCATACTGTTATCTCATCCCTATAAGGTTGCATTCACACAACCTTATCTCTCTTGTGGTCCGCAAAAGACAGATGCTGCCCGTGTGCATCCCACTTTTTTCATGAGCCCCATTTAAAGAAAATCTATCACAAAAACCTGTTCTATATTTTATTTATGCTAAAAAAAATCTATTATATATTTGTAAGAAATAATAAATAAATAAGTAAATAAAAATTCCAATGTGTGAAATATTATAAATAAATATTAGATTTTACCATATTTACCATCTTTGGTCACCAGGGGGAGCTCTGCTGGCCAAATGAGGCTTTGAGCAACCTGTAAGTAGGCATGCTGCAAAAAAGTGGGTGGTACCAATGACATCACCAATTCACACCTTCAGCGGTGACATCACTGCTTCAGCAAGATAAGATGAGACAATGGCTTTGTTACAAAAACACAGATCTCTGCTCCTCAGGCTCCTCCCCCACTGGTCACATGACCAATTACATCACTAAGGTCCTACAGCCCCAAGAACCTCCATATACTCTGTTTCTGAGTCCTGGGCTGCTCACCCCAGCAGTATACTCAGCAAAAATTGTCTGCACTGCTGGGGTGAGCTGCCATAGAATTTAGAACAGGCAGCCTAATGAAGACAAGGACACTGCTGCAGGAGTGAGGAGCAGGCACAGTGGGCTTCCCCCAGCAGCAAGGAGGGAGGACCTGGCTGTGTGTTACTGGTGTCATCACAGGGGCGGGCTCACGTCTTCCATTCATTCTCTATAGGGTCGGCAGCGACCTATGTACATGCCTGGCGTAAGTGAGGTGCCATTGTGTTGTAAACCCAGACTGTCACACTTTACTTCCAACATGGCAGCCCCCATGTAAGGCAAGAAAACTGAATAAAAAAAAAACCATTTACACAATTTGAAAAATACATTATGTTAAAACCTGCTTTTGTTATGTTGTAAAACATATCAAAATTTTTTTCTTCGCGATAGTGTCCCTTTAAAGAATGTCTTTTCTTGTCCGCAAAATGGACAAGAATATTACAAGTTCTATAATGTGCAGATCATCCATGCACTGTCCTCTGACCTTTTTTGGGGAAGCATAGAAAAAAATGGGTCAGAAGATGAACCTCAAAAAATGCAAATCGGACGTGGACCAAATATACAAAAGGAATGGGAAACATATAGGTGGGGATTTTTACTTCTTCCTGCTGGTTCCACGCCTTACTTTGGGTTAAGAAAAAAGAAAATGTGTGTGAAAGCGCCCTAAAGCATGCAGGCTAGTTTGAGCCTTCACAACGCAGTCTTATTTTTCATGACACACCGTACGTAAGTGGTAAATTTACACAAAGTTTGGAAAAAAATTGCTATAATTAATAATGAATTTTATTTCCCCCCCTAAAGTGAGTAAAATTGGCTTCTACCTCACAGGGTTTTTTTTTTGCCTTCCTCTGGATCAACTTGCAGGATAACAGGCCAAGCTGGATGGACAGATGTCTTTTTTCAGCCTTATAAACTATGTTACTATATTTAAAGGGGTTCTGCAGTTCTTTTTTCACTGATGATCTATCCTCTGGATAGATCAGCTTCTGATCGGCGGGGGTCCAATGCCTGGGACCCCCTGCTGATCAGCTGTTTGAAAAGGCCACGACACTCCAGGAGTGCTGCGGCCCTGTTGTCCTCAGACCCAGTGACGTCATGACTAGTATCACTGGCCTGGGCACGGCTAAGCTCTGTTCACTTGAACAGATCCAAGCAGGGGGACCTTGTGTGCCCTGCAGGATTTTAATCCATAATGGCGTAGTGTGTTACTAACGGTAATCTTTGAGCCTGTGGTCCCAGCTTTCTCCAGGTCATTGACCAGGTCCTCCCGTGTAGTTCTCGGCTGATTCCTTACCTTTCTCAGAATCAGCCATGCCCCACGAAGTGAGATCTTGCATGAAGTCCCAGACCGAGGATAATTGACAGTCGTCTTGTGTGTCTTCCATTTTCTAACAATTGCGCCAACAGTTGTTGCCTTCTCACCAAGCTGTTTGCCTATTGTCCTGTAGCCCATCCCAGCCTTGTGCAGGTCTACAATTTTGTCCCTGGTGTCCTTAGACTGCTTTTTGGTCTTGGCCATGGTGAAGAAGTTGGAGTGTGATTGATTGAGTGTGTAGACAGGTGTCTTTTATACAGGTAACGAGTTCAAACAGGTGCCATTAATACAGGTAATGAGTGCAGAGTAGGAGGGCTTCTTAAAGAAAAACAGGTCTATGAGAGTTACAATCCTTGCTGGTTAGTAGGTGATCAAATACTTATTTCATTCTTTGTATATTTGCAAAACTGCCATTGTATCAAATACTTATCTTCCCCACTAACATTTTAAAATGTCATTTTTTTAAAGAATTTAAATTTTCATCCATGTTTTCTGAAACACACCATGTGGTAACAGAGAAACAAAACTCAGTATTTAAAGGGGTTGTCCGAGTTGTGAAAAAAAAGTATAGTACTGTAAATCTGATGGGCAGCAATATATAACTAAGTTAAGCAAGTTTTAGGCAAAAAAAATCTCTATTTCCTCATTTCCCTGGTTCTCTTCTGGTCTTTGTTTACCTGCAGTAATAACAATCTCTGCCCCTCCCCCCTTCTCTGCAAAGGCAGTGAATACAAGAGCTGGCACGAGTGACATGTCTGCTGGAATACACAGCAGCATGTTGTATGTGTAGGACTACAAGTCCCAGCTGTACAATGACACTGCTGATACACACAGGATCTCCCCCCTACCTGTACTTGTACTTTGCATCTCCTCCAGATCAGCTCCAGTCAGCTCTGTGTCTGTAGGGTGAGGATGGCAGATCCTGTGTCTCTTTACATCTATAGCTGCTGTTGTAAAGCCTTCAGTGTGTTCTGGCTGAAGGGGTTAATGTTTTATCTGAAAGAATCCAGGGAGAGAGCAGATAGCAGATGGGCGTGGCCAGCACAGTGACGTCTCGTGTACAGGCTCTGTGCACGAATACAAGATTAGCAGGGAGGCAAGCTAACATCACAGGTCATGTGACCCTGAGTGAAATCTGATAAACCAGCAGCTTTAGAAGCAGAAAGTGTATGGGAAAGCTGTTGTATTTGACTAGTTAGAAACATACAAAGGACAAAAAAATTACTCGGACAACCCCTTTAATGCCCTAATCCTGCAGTTTTTAGAAATAACCCTTATATACAGTTGTGCTCAAAAGTTTACATACCCCTGCAGAATTTTGGCTGTCTTGGCACACAACTTTTTTTCCACTCATGGTTAGTGTTTGGGTTAAGCCTAATAAAGTTTTTGTGTTATCATTCTCTGAAAAAAGGCCAAGACAGCCAAAATTCTGCAGGGGTATGTAGACTTTTGAGCACAACTGTATATACTAGTGTGCTATAAGACTCAAAGGCATCGAAACTGAAGGAAGACATAATGGATTTTGGGATGTTATTAGGACATTTTTCAAACTCCATTTTAGGTTTGTGGAGGCCTTGAGGTACTAAAACAATTAAAAAAACATTCCCAAAGATCCCAATTTGGAAAGTACAACAATCAAGGAGTTTATCAAGGGGTGTTGTGACCATTTCAACCCCACAATTGTTTCACAGAATTTACTACAATTGGGTCGTGAAAATTAAAAATTACATCTTTTCCTATATGTAGTTTTAACTCAAAATGTATCATTTTCACATGGTTTCATCGGAGAAAACCTTTTTTGAGTATGCAGTTTTAGCTCAAAATGTTTCATTTTTAAGAGTTGGTAAGCGCCCTACAAATTGTTGCACAATTACTCACGCTCGGAAAGGAAGGACCACCACATGGATTTTGCTAGAATCATATTCTAAGAACCATAATGATATTATTTTTCTGACGACTGAGCTATCTTGTAATTTTTATTGCCATCATTTTGGGGTACATATGACTTTTGACTGCTTTTTATTCCATAATACCAACCTTATATATTTTTTATTTTACTACTTTTGCACCATAAAATCACTTTAAGACCCGTGACATTTTGATATTTCAGTCAAGACAGCTATAGTTAAAGAACTCCCGCAAAATTTTTTATTCTCTGACCTGTTAGAAAGGTGCATGATGTAATCTGTAGTGAATGCAATCTTCTCATCAGTGACTGTATCTGTGAGCTATTCCCTCTCTTCTAATTGTAGCTGGGTCATGTGACCAACTCCCTGACCTCCAACTGACCCAGGACAGGAAGCCAGTTACTTCTCTATTCATTCCTATGAGGCTGAAAGTGAGGCTCCCATAGGAATGCATAGAAAATTAGACTTCCTGTCCACACATAAGATGCTGTGACAGTTGGTGAGTCTGTTTGCTGGTCACATGACACAGATGAGAAGCATCAGGGAGATATAACTCACAAATACAGCTATTGGTAAGAAAATGACATTCACTACAGATTACATCATGTACATTTCTAGCAGGACATGGAATAAAAAATTTTGCGGGAGTTCTTCTTTAAGGGGCTTGTTTTCTACACAACAGGCTGTAGTTTTTATTGGTACTATTTTCTGGTACATAGGACTTTTTTCTATTCCATTTTGGGGAGGCATGGTGACCAAAAAACAGCAATTCCTACATTGTTATCTTTTTTTTAGGTTTAACACTTTTCCATGTTTGCGTTTTTATTTTTCACTCCCTGCCTTTTCTGAGCCATAGCTTTTTTATTTTTCTATTTTACTGTTTACATAGCTGCATAAGGGCTTGTTTTTTGCTGAATAAGTTCTACCTGGTAAAGGCACCATTTACCATTGCATACGATGTAATAGGAAGCTGAAATAAATTCCAAACGTGGTGGAAATTCAAAAAGAATGTAATGATTAAATGTTAAAAACATATTAAAAAGCCTTACATATCACGTACAAAATGTCAAAAACTATTTTGGCGGTCCAACAAACAAAAAGTTACATCCGTTTAACCACCACATACGCTAAATCATGAAAAAGTGTTCAGTCATTAAGGCCTCAGGCCTGGTCATTAAAGGTTTAACCAATGGGCTCCAAGGTACAGTGCATACTGGTTATTGCATGGCACGTCTTGTGCAGATGTAACCTATGACTGAGGGACAGGAGGCGGTGATGACCGGTGAGCGCTTTCTTTTGCAGTGAAGGAAAGCTCTAATTTATGAACCATAAGATGAACCTAGGTTTTAGAGGAGGAAAATAAGAAAAAAATTATCAGACAAAAAAAAGCAATAAAACAAATTACTAGTGTTGAGCGAGCATACTCGAGTCTCTTCCCCGCACTGTAATGTTGATTTGTACGCTAATGCATTTGTACACTAATGCATACAAATTCAGTTAATTAGCATACTTTTACGAGTGAAAGGAGTAAAAGAGAAGTCGCGATTCTGACCTTTTTCTATTAACCAGACACCCTCCCCTCTTCCGAGCGGGTGGTGCCTGGTTTAGTCCCATTGACTAACATTATGCTTGGGTGCTTGGCCAGAGCACCCGAGCACAGAGGTGCTCGCTCAACACTACAAATTACCTCTCCTGCTCCGGACAGCGCCGCCACTCGGGACATTTGGTGCAACCTGAAGTCACACAGTGTCAGGTCATAGCATGCACACTACATCCTGATACAGTACTCTGTGAGGACACAGCACGGCATCCAGAATAGTGGTGAGTAATGCCAGCATCACTACACTCACCGCTCCCTGGTCCACTCACTTTTGAGAGAAAAAAAGTATGCCTTTTGAAAAATAAGTTTATTATTTTTTTTATTCTGAGTATTCACCTCCTGTGTATACAGGACTGGCATATTCCCATTTTTATTATCATTGCACTTGCAGAACTTATCAGTAAAACTTAGGCCTGTTTCACACTTGCCTTGTTAATTCCGGGATTGAGATCCAGATCCGTTTTGATTTTGCAAATCAGGAGGCATCTGTTCCGTTAGAATGTGGTTGTGTGAAATCGAAATGGAAAAAAACGGACCTGTCACTAAATACATTGAAAGTCAATGGGTGACTTTTAGGCTCCTAAAAAAAACGGATCCATTTTTATGACCGGACACAAAACCACAGCTTGAATGCTGGCGGAACGGAAGACATCCTGATGCCTCCTGAACTGATCTCTTCCCATTGAGATTGCATGAGGACTAAACGGAAACGTTTTTTTTCCGGTATCGAGATCCTCTGCCGGAAAACAATAACGCAAGTGTGAAAGTAGCTGTAAAAGGATGTCTGGTTATTGGTTCCTAGGTCAACTCCAAATTAGATTATTCTCTGCTTAGGGGCTCTCTTGGGTCCCATGTGAGGATCCTCTGGTGGTCTACCTGGCCACTCCGACCCTCATGTTAGTGAAAAAAGGGCTGAGTGTTATGGATGTCTACATTCCCATTCCTTGGTTCCCATGCAAAGGTAAGAAGTGACCCCAGAGGCTTATACCTCTGCTGGGACACACATGCATGCCAAGATAAGCGTGCACGTTCCTGGTGGAAGAAGATATGTGTATGGGCAACGAAGCTGCGTACTCCAGGGTAACATGGCACCGTGCAGTACATGTGCCAGAGCTGCCAGTCACATAAGAGCTTTCCTCACACCCCCTCCTGCTCTATGAGCAGTGATTACAGCTCGTATTTCGCCATCCTCCGTGTTTATGACGGAGCAGACGATGCACGCCCTCCACATGGCATGAGAAGGAGCACTCCCCGCCCCCAACCCTGGAAGGCGGAAGTGCGTCCTCTCGGCCCTGTCGTTACTTCCTGTGTCTAAGTGCGTAACGTGTGTGCGCCGCGGCCTGTTCTTCCTCCCGGTGTGTAACATGGGAGTCCCGGCGTTCTTTAGGTGGCTCAGCCGCAAGTACCCGTCCATCATCGTGCACAGTGTGGAGGAGAAGGTGAGTGATGAGGCGGCACCGGAGCGCACAGACATGGCCGGCTCCTCATGTACAGACGTGTTATTGCAGTGGTGGATGAGGCCTCATTCACATCTGCGTGTTGATGGCAGTGAAAAGATGCTCAGTGTTTTATCCGTGAACGGTCCGTTTTTGGTTGTATGTCTGTTTTTCCCTCCATATTCCATGTAGCTGCCCTGCTGAAAATTAATTTCCAGAGCATCTCCTACCAATGGCCTATGGAACACGGCCGCCATCCACATTGTTTTCTCATGCACCCATAGACAATAACGGGTGGAGATCCGTAAACGCAGGCCAAAATAGGGCGTGCTCCTGCGGACTGTGGTAAATCATGGATGTGTGACTACACTCATTAAAGGGGTTATCTGTGGCTGGAAATGTGGACATATACGCCCGGGCCCCTCACATTGATTATACTTACCTGGCTCCCCGCTCTGCTGCAGCTGCTATCCCCCTTGCGTGGATGAAAACATCTGGTGTTGGGGGGCAGACGGGGACCAGCCTCCTTACCGGATGTTTTCATCTTCATCCGGGAGCCAGATAAGTATATTCAATGTGAGGGCCCAGCACATGGGGAAGCATTTCCAGCCTCGGACAACCCCCTTTTATATCCGTCGGTATGTGTGCTGTCCTGATACACTGACGTCTGAATGGGGCCTAAGGCAGTGTTCACACCTGCAATGGAGGCTTCACTGCAGATTCCAGCAAAAATATCAAGGGCAACATTCGCGTTTTGCCTTCATAGGAGCATGAAAATAATAAAAGTGCTGGTTCTTAAGTGGAACGAACACCACCAGACGGACCCCATTCACTGTGAGGGTACAACTGCACGGACACGCTGCGCTCAAGTACCGCATCGCGGAACAGGGCATAGCGGGCTGTGATTAGGCCGCACTGTTTGGTCAGTGTGTATTGATAATGACTGTGTGGCACCTTCCATACCTCACGGCCATTAAAGGGGTTGTCCAGGTTCACTAACATCCTACATATATGTGGGTTCTACCTTTCTCTCTGCAGACTGGAATTGCGGATCAGAAGTGTGACTTTTCGTTCAGCCGGTGACGTACCGGGTTCCTTACTGGAGAGCTAAGCTATATCTTCTGCTTAGCAGAGCCCGGTGACATCATCAGCACAGAGGGGCGTTTTGGAGCGCTGAAAGAGGCTTTTTTTGTAAGAGAGAACTGGCAGCGCTAGAGAACGCCCCTGTGTGCCAGTGACATCACCGGGCTCTTTGCTAAGGAGAAGATGAGGCTTAGCACTCCAATAAGGAACCTGGTATGTCACCAGCTGACCAAAAAAATCGCCTTTCCAGTCTGAGGAAAGAAAAACTGCCATGTGAGATCCATCTCCCATTGTTTTCAATGGGCCATTTATGAGACCCATGGTTTATAGCTGGGTCAAGAAATGGACCAAAATGGACACAGGCACCAAAGTGCCTAAAACTTAATTGAGCACCTGTGCGTGAACTCACCCTGAAAGGGGTTGTCCTTTTTGAATAGGAACATGGACAGCTCGGGGGATAGACCAGTAAAGGGAACCTGTCATCACCTTTATACTGTCCATACTAACGGCAGAATAAAGTACAGACAGGTGAGTTGAGTTCAGCGGTCTGTCATTTATAAGTTAAAAGTAAGTGGTTGCCGAGAACCAACATCACAATCATTGCAGACTGGACCTGGAAAAGAGTCATGGCCACCTGAGAAGAGTCCTGGTTATTCATGAATCCCTGATCTCCCTGCCCACCTGCTAATGACTGACAGCCTTCTACCTAGTTTTCTCCCTTTCTCTCTTGGAGAGAACTGACAATAATCAGCAAATGGGCGGGAGAGCAGGAGATTATGAATAACCATGACTGTTCTCAGGTAGATTTGACTCTTTTCCAGGCCCAGGCTACAATGATTATGATGCTGGTTCTCAGCAACCACTTACTTGTAGCTAATGAGTGACACACCGCTGAAATCAGCATTTCTGTCACTATTTTATTCTGCCCTCAGTGAGGTCAGTATAAAGTCGATGACAGGTTCCCTTTAAGAGCACCTTCACATGTGGCAGATTTTGTTGCAAAAACTTTTTGTGACTCAAAATCAGTTCCATTCACCTGGATGAGGTTTGCAAAAACCAATTTCATTCACAGAAATATTCAGCAACAAAATTGCTGCATGTGCAGACCCTAATAAAGAACGGATCATTCCCGGCAACGTTTTTTTTCCCTCTCTGTAACAGTGACATCATCTTGACAACACATCCACTGCAGAGGCCAGTGATCGGTGGTAGCTGTGACGTGTTGTTGATGTGATGTCACCGCAGCAGCCAGGAATGGCATGTTGGCGTCAGGGCTGCCCTTTATGTACATGCTCTGAAGTGAAACTCCTCTGCTACAGATCAGAGGAAAAAGGCACTGGGAAGGAATGGCTGCACTCATCTCAGATCTGCTGGAGAAAACAGGATTAAAGAGGTTTTCTCACTAGTTACAAAGATTAGCTTTCAACATAAAGGGACAGTTAAAAGAAGTTCATAACGGATGCAGATGTTTGTATTATCAGTAACGGATCCAGCAAAAACGCAAGTGGGAAAGTAGCCTTACACCGTTTTTGGTGCCGGATCCGTTTTGTTCAGTTTTGCTTGCTGCGGTTTTGTGTCCAACATGTATGCAACAAAAGCACATATATTACATACGGTTTGTGCCAGAAGAAGTCTCTCCTGTTTTTTTTTTTGTCGTTCTGCAGCCCTGCAGAAAAGTTGAACATATCCTAATCTTGTCCGTTTTGCGGACAAGGATAGAACATTTGTGAAGGAGTGAAAACAGTGGTCGCAGACTCTTGACCGGTATCCATGTTTTTCGTTATCCACAATATGTGGACCGCTAAAACGGCTACGGCCCTGTGCATGAGCCCTAAATGCCAGAACCAGGGTAATAAATATTTTGTTTTGTAATTTTCAGACCCTTTGGAGGATTTGAACATGCAATCCTATGAGATGCCCTCAGCAACATTTGAGGAGTTGAATGACAGCTGGCACCCATCATGCATGCATTAGTTTTGTTTCTCTGTTAAAGGACATCTGTCAGCAGTTTTGTGCCTATGACACTTGCTGACCTGTTACATGTGCACTTGGCAGCTGATGGCAATCATGTTGGTCCCATGGTTATATGTGCCTGCATTACTGAGAAAAATGTTTTAATATATGCAAATGAGCCCCCGGGAGCCACAGGGGTGATGCCCCTTAATACCTGATGTATAAAAAAAGTTTATTTGAAAATCTACAAAACTTCAGTTTTAAATTTTGTGTGGAATGATGTAAAATATTGAGTTTTTAAATCTTCTATACTTTAACACCTTGCCGACCGCCCACTGTCTTTAGACGGCGGGCGGCGCAAGTCCCCAGTCTGCAGCGCCGTCTAAAGACGGCGCTGCAGAAAAGGGGTGTCAGGGAGCCCCAGGACGGACGAGCGACGGGGGTCCGGCTGTGCCCAATAGCTGGACCCCTGCTGAATGCGCCAGCATCGGTGAAAACACCGATGCCGGCGCATTAACCCTTCATGTGCCACGGTCAGTGCTGACCGCGGCACATGAGGCGTGCGGCATGGTCCACCGCTATTCAGGATAGCGAGCGGGGCCATCAGGTCCCCGTGCTGCTGTGACGGGGACCTGATGGCTTGGATAGCAGCCCGATGCCTTCCTTAGGCATCGTGGCTGCTATCCCTGCGTTCCTGTGCGATCCAGCCCCCTGGATCGCACAGGAAGCAGGCTGTAAGTGTATTACACTGAGTAATACACTTACAGCCAATGCATTACAATACAAAAGTATTGTAATGCATTGTAAAGGGGATCAGACCTCCAAAAGTTAAATAAAGTGGAAAATGAAAAGTTAAAAAATAAAGTAAAAATAAATAAATAATAATAATAAAAGTTAAAAAAAAAATAAGCCATTTTCAAAAAAAAAAGGTGAAAAAAGAAAGGTATACATATTAGGTATCGCCGCGTTCGTATCGACCGGCTCTATAAAAATATCACGTCATCCACCTCGCCAGGTGAACGCAGTAAAAAAAAAAAAAAAAAAAAACTGCCAAAACAGACATTTTTTGGTCACCTTCCCTTACAAAAAGTGTAATAGCAGGCGATCAAAAAAGCGTATGTACCCCAAAATGGTACCAATCAAACCGTAATCTTGTCCCGCAAAAAATGAGACCCTAACTAAGACAATCACCTGAAAAATAAAAAAAATATGGCTCTCAGAAAATAGCAACACAAAAAAAGATTTTATTCTGTTCACAAATGCATCTAATGTGTAAAACTTTCCAAAAATAAAAATGTTAGACATATTGGGTATCGCCACGTCCGTAACAACCTGCTCTATAAAAATATTACATGAGATGGCCCCCCAGGCGAATGCTGTAAAAAAAAAAAAAAAAAAAAAAAAAAAACTATGCCATTTTTTTTCCCTCTTCCCTCACAAAAAGTGTAATAGCAGGCGATCAAAAAGATGTACTTAACCCAAAATGGTACTAATCTAACCGTCATCTTGTCCTGCAAAAATGATGCCCTACCTGAGACAATTGCCCGAAAAATAAAAAAAATATGGCTCTCTGAAAATGGCAACACATAAACAAGATTTAATTCTGTTCTAAAATGCATCTAATGTGTAAAACTTAACAATAATAAAAATGTTTGACATATTGGGTATCGCCGCGTTCATAACAACCTGCTCTATAAAAATATCACATGACTTGCCCCCTCAGGTGAATGCTGTAAAAAAAATGCTAAAAAAAACTATGCCAAAACAACTATTTTTTTCACCTTGACTCACAAAAAGAGTAATACCAAGCGATCAAAAAGGCGTATTTACCCCAAAATGGTACCAATGAAAACCTCATCTCATCCTGAAAAAAATGAGCCCCTACATAAGACAATAACTCAAAAAAATAAAAATCAATGGCTCCCGCAAACCAATCCATCAAAATCTGTGTTGTAAAATCCATATGGCGCTCCTTCTGTTCTGAGTCCTGCCATGTGCCCCCACAGCAGTTTACCACCACATATGGGGTGTTGCCGTATTCAGGAGAAAATGGGTAACATATTATGGGGTGCTTTTCTCCTGTTACCCCTTATGCAAATAAAAAAAATTGGGGCTAAAGCAACATTTTATTGGAAGAAATGAAACTTTTCATTTTCATAGCCAAGTGTTTCCAAATTACGTAAAACGCTTAGGGGGTCAAAGTGGCCAGTACCCCCCTTAATATATTCGTTGAAGGGTGTAGTTTCCAAAATGGGGTCACTTTTTGAGGGTTTCCACTGTAGGGGTACGTCAGGGTCTCTCAATTACAAAATGGTGCCTACAAACTATTTTAGCAAAATCTGCCTCCAAAATCCGTATGGCGCTCCTTTCCTTCTGACCACTGCCACAAACCCATAGAGACGTTTACCACCACATATGGGGTATTTCTGTAAACTGCAGAATCAGAGCAATATATATTGAGGTTTAGTTTGCTGTTAACCCTTGCTGTGTTGCAAATTTCACCTCCATTTTCCTTTAATTCTTGTGGAACACCTCAAGGGTTAACAAAGTTTGTAACAGCAGTTTTTTATAATTTGAGGGGTGTAGTTTCTAAAATGGGGTCATTTATGGGGGGTTTCATTATGTAAGCCACTCAAAATCACTTTACATCTGAACTGGTGCTTAAAAAAAATGGTTTTGGAAAATTTGGTGAAAATTTGAAAAATGGCTTCTAAACTTCTAAGCCCTCTAACGTCCTAAAAAAGTAAAATGACATTTATAAAATGATGCCAACATAAAGTAGACATATGGGGAATGTAAAATAATAACTATTTTTGGAGGTATTACTATTTATTTTGAAAGTAGAGAAATTGAAATTTGGAAATTTGCTAATTTTTCCAAATTTTTTTTAAATTTGCTATTTTTTAATAAATAAAAATGAAATATTTTGCCACAAATTTACTACTGTCGTGAAGCACAATATGTGACGAGAAAACAATCTCAGAATGGCCTGGATAAGTAAAAGCGTTCCAAAGTTATTACCACATAAACTGACACATGTCAGATTAGCAAAAATCAGTCTGGTCACGAAGGTGCAAAATGGCCCGGTCATTAAGGGGTTAAAAAAAAAATAAGCACACAACATATTGACAAAATGAAGTACAATGTGTCATGGAATCACTTGGATACATAAGGACTTGCCCGGCCGTTGTTTCTGTCTCCATCCCATCTTCATGTTTTTGCAGATCGGATGTGGACCCATGTATCTGTTTTGCGGATAAGGATAGGACATTTCTAGAGGAGCGTGGGGGGAAAAATGGCAGCATGCACTCGGGCAGATCTCAAAATGGATGAATTTGTGTACATGAGCCCTAAAACAACCTATGAGATTTGAAAAATGGGGCTGCATCCTCAAATGGGTTGGCCGCTTTGTTACCAGGGCTGTGGAGTTGGTAAGCCAAAGCCACGACTCCTCAATTTCCCCTGACTCCTACTCCCTCATACATGGAGCATGTTTAAGTGATAACTTTAAACAAATTTGCATAAAATCAATAGTACAGATAAGTCATGACAAAAACAGTTTGTAATCTATCAGGCTTCTCTGGGTACAGCTCACTTAGGGCCTGATCAGAGGCGTAGCTAGAGGTTCAGCACATGGGGGGGGGGGGGGGGGAACATATTTGAGTGGGCCCCCCACTTATTGGCTTCCTAAACGCACGTTTCCAACTTCACAGGCACATACTACTAGTTGTGGTTATAATACTGTATTAGCAAGATGACTTTATAAACTGCTAGATCATCTATTCTGTTAAGTACAGTACAATAGACTTTCTACATACCCTACTCTAAATACTCTACCACATAATGCAGTAAAATATAGGATTAATAGGAGTAAAAAAAGGGGACTCCTATGTTAAAGGAAATCTGTCCCCAGCTTTTACATCACTAAACTAACAGTCCCTTGCCCACTTCAGACCTCAGTTCGGCAGAATGTGCCCCATCAGACCTCAGATCAGCAGAATGTGCCCCC
Organism: Rhinella marina; assembly: GCA_900303285.1. Lineage (NCBI taxonomy): Eukaryota > Metazoa > Chordata > Amphibia > Anura > Bufonidae > Rhinella > Rhinella marina. Next base: position 255,603 of record ONZH01025646.1, on the reverse strand, counting down.
ATCAGACCTCAGATCAGCAGAATGTGCCCCCATCAGACCTCAGATCAGCAGAATGTGCCCCCATCAGACCTCAGATCAGCAGAATGTGCCCCCATCAGACCTCAGATCAGCAGAATGTGCCCCCATCAGACCTCAGATCAGCAGAATGTGCCCCCATCAGACCTCAGATCAGCAGAATGTGTCCCCATCAGACCTCAGATCAGCAGAATGTGCCCCCATCAGACCTCAGATCAGCAGAATGTGCCCCCATCAGACTCCATAATGGAAGCGCTCACTTGTATTCGCCTGATTGTACTAAGGCCATCCCTGCTGGACCCCCCCCCAGTAGCTACGCCTCTGGGCCTGATGTATGAAAACTGTCTAGGTCTAAGACTTTTTTTTGTTGCCCATAGCAACCAATCAGAGCTCCCCTTTCATTTCATATAGTGCTCTGGAGAAATGAAAGGGGAGCTCTGGTTGCTATGGGCAACAAAGAAACTTTTACACCTAGACAGTTTCCATACATAAGGGCCCTAGGTGTTTTACATCAGCAGATAGAAGCCATGAGAGCAGCTAACCTCTCCAAACATGATCTCAGAGGAAGCATAAAGCATACAGAGAGAACATGCACTGGACATAAAGGGCAGTACACAGTCATCTCAACTAAAAGCCTAAATCCTTAGATCAGGAATAGAACAGACATTTTCCATTTCATCCTCCACGACGGCATACCATGAGAGATGACCCTCCTCCAACCAGGTAGGGACAGGAAGTTTAAAAGTAGGCCCTCCTCCAGTTACCTTCAGTGTCTTCCTGTTCCTCCAGGTGGGGAGAGGCCATTCTCATGCAATTTGCTGTGAGACCACTCAGGTGGGCAGTACTGGGTGGAGGATGAAAGGAAAAATCTGCCTTAGGCTTCATTCACACGACCGTATGTGTTTTGCGGTCCGCAAATTGCGGATCCGCAAAAAAAACGGATGACGTTCCGTATGGCATCCGTGTTTCCGTTTTTTTTTTGTGGATCCATTGTAACAATGCCTATAGAATAGGACATGTTCTATCTTTTTTGCGGAACGGAAATACGGACATACGGAAACGGAATGCACACGGAGTACCTTTCGTTTTTTTTGCGGACCCATTGAAATGAATGGTTCTGCATACGGTCCGCAAAAAAAACGGAACGGACACTGAAACAAAATACGGTCGTGTGAATGAAGCCTAACCCTGCATGAGACAGACTGCAGTTCCAACCCCTATCTAGGGTACCTGGGCTGTGTGGGTCATGTCGCTCCGGCATACCCGAAGTCTGTTTTTCTCCTCCGGTGGTTGTTCCATGCAGCGCCGGACACTCATGGAGTCCCTCCGGCTGATGTTCGGCGCCCCTTCACCATCCGCTGGCTCTGGGAAGGGGCAGCCACGGGCAGATGGAGGAGAGGTGTTTTCTTTCCACTACTTAGTGGAGCTGGCGTTCCTTCCTCTCCTGGGCCTGCAGAGCCTAAAGAATTTGAAAAAAAGGCGCCACCCTGGGAACCCGGCTGATCTGAGATCTGTAATCAAAGTCTCTATATAACGAGGTTCTTTGTTTGTCTTGCTCCCTTCCTTGAGCCTAAAGAATTTGAAACCTCCTAAAAAAGGAAGATTTTATGGCATCTCTGGATCTAAGAGATGCCTATTATCATGTCCCAATTTGCTCATCAGACCAAAAATACCTGAGGATGGCGGTGTTTCTGGAGGGGGTTCTACACCTCTTTCAATTTCAAGTTCTCCCCTTCGGAGTCACTTCCGCTCCACGGGTATTTACAAAGATTATGGTAGAGATAGTTGCCCAATTACGAAGACAAAACGTAATTATTGTTCCATACCTGGACGATCTCCTGGTTATCGGAGACTCTGCAGTTCAACTAGATCAAAATCTTTTTATTACATGCCAGCTTCTATATCGTCTAGGGTGGATAATAAATTGGGTGAAGTCCAATCCGATTCCCTCCCAACAGGTAATTTTCCTGGGAGTGCTATTGGATTCGACCAGACAAAAAAACCTTTCTTCCATCACAAAAAGTCTCGACCTTAATAACCAAGACTTCAAAATTTCGGAATATTCAGGTTTCATCCATCAGAGAAGCAATGTCCATTTTGTGATCCCTGACAGCTTGTATCCCGGCGGTCAAATGGGCTCAGTTCCACTCACGGGTTTTTCAGGAATGGGTATTAAAAAGCTGGGACAGGGATCAGTGTTCCCTAGAGTTAAAGATTCCCATTCCGGATCATGAAACTCTCTAAACTGGTGGATATCCCCTGTCCACCTTCAGAGGGGGGTCCCCTGGGTCTCCAAAAGCCTGACAATTGTAACAACGGATGCGAGTCTTTGGGGCTGGGGAGCCCACTGCCTGCAGTATTCTGTTCAGGGGCAATGGCCTCCCCCTCTAAACGATTTGTCCTCAAATCAGAGAGAGCTTTGGGCTGTCTGGGAATCTATAAGAAATTGGTCAGCTCTGCTGTACGACAAAGATGCACAGATAAGATCAGACAATACCTCCGTAGTTGCGTACATAAATCACCAAGGAGGTACAAGGAGCAAATCCATGAGCTGGATCACGGAAAAGATTTTTTTCCTGGGCAGAGGCTCGCCTAAGATCCCTTTCTGCTGTCCACTTAAAAGGCCAATTAAACTCAAAAGCAGATTATCTCAGCAGGATACAGCTTATGTCGGGGGAATGGAGCCTTCATGGAGAGGTATTTCTCCGGGTTTGCGAGAGAATGGGCAATCCTACTGTAGATCTCTTTGCAAATCGTATAAACACAAAACTTCCAAGTTTCATTTCCCTGGTTCCAGGGGACGGAAACACAGGGTTGGACGCTCTCTCGCAGACCTGGGACTTTCCTCTGGGATATGCCTTCCCTCCATTCCCTATTATATCAAGAGTTCTGAAGAAAATTCGAGAAGACAAAGCTCGTGTGATCTTAATAGCTCCCATGTGGCCCAAAAAAGCACGGTTCCCATTACTGAAAATTATGTCAGTGAGCAGTCCTTGGGTCCTTCCTTGGAGACAGGACCTGTTGTGCCAAGGCCCGATTTTTCACCCAATGGTGACAAACTTACATCTTGCAGCATGGAATCTGAGAGGTTGACCCTTAAGTCTAGGGGCCTCTCAGATTCAATAATACAATGTGGGCCAGTAGAAAAGAGGTTACCTCAAAAATCTACGCTAAGATCTGGAAGCGTTTTTTTCTATGGTGCTCTGAGACACATGTAATCCCGTCTTTTTCCATTCAGACAGTGTTGGGTTTTCTTCAGGCAGGATTTTCTAAAGGCCTACGCCCAAATACCCTAAGGGTTCGTATTGCTGCCCTAAGCTCGGTATTTGATCACAAGATTGCTGATCACCCGTGGGTAATAAGATTTCTTAGGGGAGCAGATAGACTTTGTCCTACTCTGAGACCCAGTGTTCCCTCATGGGATCTTAATATCGTTCTCTCGGGTCTTACGGAGTCGCCTTTTGAACCTATATCTCAGGCTTCTCTCCGGTTTCTGACTTTAAAAACCGTATTTCTAATAGCTATCACGTCCGCCCGCAGGGTAGAAGAAATACCGGCTCTCAAGATGAATGAGCCCTTCTGCAAGATATTTCCGGATAGGATTGTTTTTCGCCTTGATACATAATTCCTTCCTAAGGTGGTATCAAATTTTCATCGACAGGAGGAAATCTTCATTCCCTCGTTTTGTCAAAATCCTAAAAATTCTGGGGAGTGTAGATTTCATTCTCTCGATGTCAGGCGAGCTGTACTTCAGTACATAGAATCGACCAAACCGTTTTGCAAATCTGATTTCCTGTTAGTTCAGTTTTTTGGACCTAACAAAGGTGCAAAAGCATCTAAAGGTTCCATTGCCAGATGGGTTAGATCTGCCATCTCTGAGTCATATGAGGTTGTGGGAAAAGGGCCTCCACAATCTCTCAAAGCGCATTCTACCAGATCTGTGGCTTCATCTTGGGCAGAGAAGGGAAATGCTTCGGTTGAACAAATCTGTAGAGCAGCTACATGGTCTTCTCCACACACCTTTATTAAACACTACAGAGTAGATGTTAGTTCTGCACAGGACCTGACCTTTGGGCGTAAAGTACTACAGGCTATTGTCCCCCCCTAAAAAATTTTCTTATCTGTTATATCTCATGGTATGCCGTCGTGGAGGATGAAATGGAAAAACTGGATTACTTACCGGTAATTTCCTTTTCATGAATCCTCCACGACGGCAGGGGATACCCTTCCAAAAAAAACCCAAAAAACTCATACTTTATACTTATATAAATCTTTTGCGGATTTATTCGCTTAAGTATATCAAATTAATATACTTGGTTAACTTTATTTTGAGTGTATTCCACATTATTAGGTTGATGTTTGTGGTATGAATGATAAGTCTCTCTAGGCTTCGGTACAGAAAGACACTGAAGGTAACTGGAGGAGGGCCTACTTTTAAACTTCCTGTCCCTACCTGGTTGGAGGAGGGTCATCTCTCGTGGTATGCCGTCGTGGAGGATTCATGAAAAGAAAATTACTCCAGTTTTATAGGACACTTCATCATTTTCACAAATTCTTATAAAAATATATTCAGCACTTATTGCACTGAACTAAATGTACTAATTCATTATATATTTTAGGAGTCGGTCCATTTTATTCCGACTCCACCAAAATGGTGACCGACTCCACCAAAATGATGACCGACTCCACAGCCCTGTTTGTTACTATTGACTAATGTGTATGTAAGATGTCTATATGACACTAATATAGTCTTTGTTGAAATTCTCTACCATTCTCTCTTATTTGTCAAGCCTTTTGACAAATAAGAGGTCCTGTCCATAAGATGGCCGCTGATGGAGGGTCATGTGACCAGGCAAATCACCTCCTTGTGATATCTCCTCCATTTAAAGGGTTATTCTCATCTTAGACAATGGGGGCATATTGCTAGGATATGCCCTCATTGTCTTATAGGGGGGCATTTCGAGAACGGAGCCCCCAAAGTGAAGGAGGGCGCATTGTGCATGCGCAGCCGCCCTCCATTCATTTCTATGGGGCCGCCGAAAATAGCCGACTACTGGCTCGGCTTTTTCCATCGGCTACACAGAAATGAATGGGAGCGGTGGCCGCCCATGCGCAGTGCGCTACCATTCATTTCTATGGGAGCAGTGGGGGAGCGATTCCCCCCTCCTATCTCGATATAAGTGTGGATCCCAGCAGTGGCACCCGCACCTATAAGACAATGGGGGCATATCCTAGCGATATGTCCCCATTGTCTAAGATGAGAATACCCCTTTAAATACTCTGCACCTGCCATATGTCCTTGCACAGTTAGGAGTTTAGTGCAGTGTGTTGGAATGAAGGAAACATCACGTGGAGGTGATTTGCCTGGTCACATGACCCTCCTTCAACGGCCATCTTATGGACATTACCTCTGTGGGGACAGCACAAAAGATTTGCCTGACAAGGGGCATGGCTTATGAAATATAGAAAATGATACAGAATGTCAACAAAGACTATATTAGTAAGAGCGGTAGAGTCATCTTACATACACATTGGTCAACAGTAGCCAGATGGTAGCCAACCCTTTAAAGGGAACCTGTCAGCTCCGAAAACCCCCCTGAACTAGAGTAAGTGTTGTATAGTGTAAGTGATGCTGAATCCGAATATGTAAGTTTTATCTTCATACTCACTTCCATTCTGACGCTGTGCTCCCACAAACCTGCAGTAAAATGCACTCACTGGACTCCAGTGCTCACTCACATAATGGAGAGGACTCAAAGAAGAGTCCAGTGAGTGCATTTTACTGCAGGTTTGTGGGAGCACAGCGTCAGAATGGAAGTGAGTATGAAGATAAAACTTACATATTCGGATTCAGCATCACTTACACTATACAACACTTACTCTAGTTCAGGGGGTGTTTCGGAGGTGACAGGTTCCCTTTAAGTGTCTGTCAGCTGACGCCTCTCTCTCCTGACTTCCCCATAAACACACTTGCTTAGATCAGTTATATGTGAATGATTATTCCAAAGGAGCGACACCTCTGAATGCTGATCGAGCGAATGGTCGCTTGTTCTTCTTGGTACCTCCGCGATGATCGGAAATGAATATTCCTATGAATGATTGTTCACTGTCATTGTACGCTCTGTCGGCCGGTGTAAGAGCCCGTACACATTAGGTTGTGGAAAGCGGCAGGATGGGGCAGCACAATGAAGGATTGTGGAAGATGTCAATTGCCAATTTAACAGATTTTTTTTTTTTTTTCCTCTTTCCCAAGCCTAAAGAGTGCAATGGCATCAAGATACCGATTGATACCAGCAAGCCTAACCCAAACGAGGTGGAGTTTGACAACTTGTATTTGGATATGAATGGCATCATCCATCCATGTACTCACCCCGAGGACAAGTGAGTCTCATCGCCTTTATTTTTTTGCTGTTCACGACATGAAGGATGAGATTGTAATAATATATTTCTCTTGTCTGATTGCAGACCAGCACCTAAAAATGAAGATGAGATGATGGTGGCCATCTTCGAGTACATTGATAGATTGTTTAATATTGTGAGGCCGAGGAGGTTGCTGTATATGGCTATAGACGGCGTGGTGAGTGTGTCTGCCGCCTTGGAACATCCTTCAGGAAGTATTGTAATCTTTAGTAATAGCAGCGAGCAATGCAGAGGTGCTGATCATCCCCCAGGATGATTAAATCTCATCTGTCCTCTTTATATTATAAAGGGGAACTCCACACATGAATCCTGTTTTCCCCACAACAAGCACTTATTCCTTATCTGCAGGATATTTGATTGCTGAGCACCATCTTCCTCACTTCCATAGAAATGGAAGTATTGGTCTTGCATGCACACCGCTGTGTGTAAGGGATAAGTGTTGCAGTGGTCTACCTTTAGACCCACCTACGCCAAGCAGATGGATCTATTTATGTGTGAAGGTGTTTTATTAGTTTTTTGCATGTATTGATGCGTTTTTAATGATAGAACAATGTGGTTTCATATAATTTTTCTTTTTAAAGAGGCTCTTTCACCACTTTGCAACCTATGTATTTATATACATAGGCATGTAGGTGTTGTAATCCTCTCCCCAGAGATACCTTCAAATTGCAGAGCCAAGCAGTGATTCTTCCAGAAAAAGAACTTTTATAAATATGTAAATGAGGCTTCGGAGCATCGGGAGGCGTGCTCTTTCAGTCTGAGCACTGCTTCATCAACGCCCTCCTGGCTCCAAAACCCGCCCTGCAGCCTTTATCCCCACCCCTCCTGTCTCTGATGGATAGCGCTAGACCCTTCGATCTAGCGCTGAAATCTCGCGCCAGCGCATGCGCTGTACGCTTGCAGTGCCGAACACTGCAGGCGCGTACAATGTATTGCATACACGCCATCACTACTCTGAACCCAGAAGTGACGGCGTGTTCGGAAGCTCAATGTATTGAACGCATTCAATGTATTGCGTACGCTCCGCTCAGCTGAGCTTCCAAACGCGCCGTCACTTCCGGGTTCAGAGAAGTGACGGCACGTACGCAATACATTGAACGAGCCTGCAGTGTTCGGCGCTGCAAGCGTACAACACATGCACCGGCATGAGATTTCATGAGATGTCTAGCGCTATCCATCAGAGACAGGAGGGGTGGGGATAAAGGCTGCAGGGCGGGTTTTGGAGCCGGGAGGGCGTTGATGAAACAGTGCTCAGACTGAAAGAGCACGCCCCCCGGTGCTCCGAAGCATCATTTACATATTTATAAAAGTTCTTTTTCTGGAAGATTCGCTGCTTGGCTCTGCAATTTGAAGGTATGTCTGGGGAGAGGATTACAACCCCTACATGCCTATGTATATAAATACATAGGTTGCAAAGTGGTGACAGAGCCTCTTTAAGGCAGAGACTTTTTAGCGACAAATATATAACAAACCTGCACATTTAAATAAAGCTTCAGGGGCCAGGATTCTGTAGATGTTCCCGTATTGTTCACTTTATAAGACACACCTGATAAGACACTCCCCAGGTTTAAGAGGAGGAAAATAAGAAAAAAATATTTTTCATCAGACCTCCTATCAGATCAGACCCCACAAATATCAGGGCATCAGATCCCTTTATCAGCCCACTCAGACCCCCATCAGTCCTCAGATCAGCCTACTCAGCCCCACTCAGCTCCCATCAGACCTCAGATCAGCCCACTCAGACCCCCACTCAGACCTCAGATCAGCCCACTCAGACCCCAGATCAGCTCTTCAGCCCCCATCACTCCTAGATCAGCCCACTCAGACCCCCAATCAGTCCTTAATATTAGACCCTATCAGAGCTCAGATCAGAGTAAAATAAAATACCTCCTCTTACCTGTCCTGCGCTGCTGCTCCTCTTCACCTCCGGCAGAAGTCGTGCTCCCAGTCTTCCCGTCCGGCGCTGACTCTGTGCAGTGTCAGGTCATGGTGCGTGCACTACGTCCTGACGCTGTATGCGGTCAGGAGAGTGAAGAGCTGGCTGGGAAGACGGGGAGGGTGAGTATCACAAGTGCTTCTTCCCCGCTCCTGGCACCTAATACATACCAGTGAGCGCTTCCATTGGGGGGAAAAAAGTGTGTGTTATAAAGCGAAAAATAAGATAATTCTATACCCATCATCCTCAAGGACAGGTCTTAGGACCTAACCTGTCTGCTGTAAACCTGTCAGAAGTGTAATAAATCTGATTATTAATACATTTATTGAGGTCATAGGGCTGGAATAATCATCCATTATCGCCTCTTTCTCCAGGCAATGACCCCCTCATGCTGATATGTTAGAGCAACCTGTATGTGTGGATTTCTAGATTTTTAGTAGCAATTCTGAAAACTTGAATTTTATTTTTTTTTAATTTGCTCACTTTGAATAGGCACCACGAGCTAAGATGAATCAGCAGCGCTCTAGGCGTTTTAGGGCTTCAAAAGAAGGTGTAGAATTGGTGGAAGAGAAGAACCGTATCCGGGAGGAAGTGATCTCCAGAGGTAAGCTGCTACTTGTCATCTACTGCAGACTGTCACAGGCTACAACTGATTGACTGGCCTGTCCCAGCAACACATATGGCTAATGAAGAGGACCTGTCGGATCTTCTGACGTGTGTATTTTAGTAAATGCCGGTGTTCCCCATGTAGTCTTTCTGGAGCATATTTTGTTACAACTGTTTATATGTCAAATATACCTTATTTATCGCTTTATACGACGCACCCCAGATTTTAGAGTAGGAAAAAAAGAAAAAAATATTTTTCATCAGACCTCATATCAGACCCCCTATAAATTTCAGGATATCACATCAGACCTTGAACGCGCCCACTGTGCCCCATAAGGATAAAATAAAAAGCACTCACCTCTCCCACGCCGCGGCTCCGCTCCGGGTCTGGCACTCCTCTGTTTTCTCTTGCCTGCGCTGCACTGTGACCTGACTGCGTGCAGCGTCAGGTCATAGTGCGCACACTACGTCCTGGCACTGTACGCGGTCAGGACAGTGCAGCGCCAGGAGGAAAAGACAGAGGAGCGCCGGACCTGGAGCGGAGCTGCAGTGCAGGAGAGGTGAGTATGTTTCCCCGCTCCCAGCACCTATTACATACTAGTGAGCTCTTCCATAATGGAAGCGTTCACTAGTATTCGCTTTATAAGACGCACAGCAATTTTCCCCCTACTTTTTTTTTGGGGGGGGGGGGGGGGAGTGCGTCTTATAAAGCGAAAAAGATGGTAGGTCTCTTTTCATTGTCTGTGATTTGCCACATTATGACATTAATGAGTTTTTTTTTTTTTTTCATAATACTGTATTCTGTACTTTGAATACTTGTAGGTAATCTACGATTGTTCACTAGGTACGTCTTTTGAGTATTGAGGAGCAATAACAGAGGAACACCACATGTAGAGCTCTAAAAAAAAAAAAAAAATTGTACAGTAATCTTAACAGAGGTGTTCTCTTTAAAATGACCTTACGGTTTCAGGGGGAAAAAAATCACTGACTGGAGAATGAACAGGACACTTACATGGTGCCCATGAATCTGCAGATGAAAACAATGTCGCCATGTAAGTGTTCTGTCCGTTTCCCAGTTATTCTAAGTTTTAATCCTCCACCGGAGGGTCACTTTAAGTTTTAATTTGTCAGCAATTTTATTTTCTATGTTGGATGAAATGCTTGAATACAATAATGCAGTGTCCATTGAGTGAAGAAATGCATAGCTGATGGCCAGCTTTGTCCGTTTTGCTGGTGTCATGTACTGAATCTGCTCTTCTTCCAGGTGGCTACCTTCCTCCTGAAGAAGTGAAAGAAAGGTTTGACAGTAACTGTATCACTCCTGTAGGTATCGTAGAACACATTGGTACATTATGTTGTATGTTTGAGATATGTGTTAATAACGCTGATGCTTTTTCTTATATAGGGCACAGAGTTTATGGACAACTTGGCAAAGTGTCTTCGTTACTATATTTCAGATCGTTTAAATAGTGACCCCGGCTGGAAAAACATTACTGTAAGTTTACTTTATCTGTGGTCTTCTATTGCTACAATGTTTAAAACTGGGAGCACTATAGGAAGAGAATGGTTTAGATTTAAATTTCAAAGTGTACCCTAGCCTTTCAACAAGCTCTGCATTAATCAATAATACAGGGTACATGAGGAATAACACTATTTCCGGCCTTTATTTGATTTGTTTCTGGCATTTAAGTTTTCCTCTGTATATGCTGATCATCTACTTTGCAAATCCATCAGACATGGTGGGTGGAGGGTAGTTGCCATTCACTGCACACAGAAAGTTGAAGAGAAGCTTCTTCCTAGGCTGCTTTTACTCAGAAGTTTGCCCCAGGATCATGAAGGACATTGCAGGGAAGTCCTGATCTGTATGGTTATAAATTTAGCACTTGTGCTGGAATATACCGTATTTTTCGCCCTATAAGACGCACCGGCCCATAAGGCGCACCTAGGTTTTAGAGTAGGAAAATAAGAAAAAAATATTCTTCATCAGATCCTCTTATCAGACTGCCCATAAATTTCAGGACATCACATCAGACCCCCAGATCAGCCCTCCATGTCAGAACTCCATCAGCCCTCCATGTCGGACCCCCAAAAGACCCCAGATCAGCCGAATGTGCCCCCATCAGACCTCAGATTACAGCAGTATGTGCCCCCATCAGACCTCAGAGCAGCATCTTGTTCCCCCATCAGACCTCAGATCAGCCCACCCAGCCACTTATAATAATCTTACTTACCTGTCCTGCGCTGCCCTCCGGTCCCGCGCTCTGCTCTCTTCCCTGCCGGCGCGCACTATGACCTGACGCTGCACCGTCAGGTCATAGTGCGCACCGGCAGGGAAAAGAGCGGCGCGCGGGACCGGAGGGCAGCGGCACCACAGGACAGGTAAGTAAGATTATTTTAAGTGGCTGGGTGGGCTGATCTGAGGTCTGATGGGGTTCCCTACGTACAAGTGAGCGCTTCCTTATGGAAGTGCTCACTTGTATTCGCCCTATAAGACGCACCGCATTTTCCCCCCTACTTTTAGGGGGGAAAAAGTGCGTCTTACAGGGCGAAAAATACAGTAAATCTCCTGTGTAGCTGTGCAGTCTCTTAAGAGTCTCATCTCACTCATGTTACTGCTTGCTCCTCTCACTCCCCTCTCCATAGACTTGTATTGACATGTGTAATATGATCCTTCTGTGGAGCTGCTCCATCTCTAGACTACGATTCAAAGCATTATTCAAAGTGAAAAGTGATTGGCAGCTGATAACATAAGAACTTGACAATTCTTACTGATAAAACATACTCAACATACAATACCTCTGACACTACTAATGCCCACCAGCTTGGGCACTTGACTGGTAAAACACCAATATTGGCTGTCCAGTAGTTCTTCTTTACAGTACAATGCAGTATTGTAAGTGACTTCTTTGGACCTCATGTGCAGGTGGCATCATGTTATATTCTGGTAGGATAGGACTCCGTAGAGCATTAAAATGAACTTTTTGAACGAAGCGATCGGATATATGATCGTGGCGTTCGATTCTCTCAACACTATTTACAGCCTGCAGCAGCTCTTTCTGTTACATATAAGGCCTTGTTTTATCTGTATGTTATCTGCTTATTTATCCTGTTATTATGGAATGACACTTTGGGGCTTTGGAACTAACTGCCGTCTATGGTCTCAAGCTACAATGGTTGTCCCAGAACTAGTTAATATTGTAACTTAAAGGGATCGCTGTATCTCCTCCTTAGGACTGATGTTTGACATGACCCACAGTTCTCTCTGGTACCTTTTCTTATGCAGGTCATTTTATCGGATGCGAGTGCCCCTGGAGAAGGTGAACATAAAATTATGGATTACATCAGAAGACAACGAGGTACTGTGTATAGTTCTGAATTGTTGAATCACTTATCACTGTGGTATCTTCCAAGGTAACTAACTATATTTTCTCTCCTTTCCTGCACAGCTCAGCCCCATCATGACCCGAACACTCATCATTGCTTGTGTGGTGCTGACGGTAAGCACTGGATTGTGTCTATCTGTATAATGTGGAGATTAGATTAATTCCGTTTTGCAGTTCATGCTTGTTTTTAATAATTTATACATCCCATGCAGTTTATAGGTCAGCATCTCGGATGCATTGCTGAAGCTTTTTCTAAAGCTTTGCACAAAACAATAGTGGTCTAAAGTAAATGGTGATTATCGGTAAATAGATGAATGTTTGCCTTAAAACGCTTTGTGAATGTGTCTATTATGAGGGTAAATTGGAACATATTTTCTTGTGCTTCTAATTAAAATAAAGGCAGTGTTATCTTCTACATAAATAATGTGGTTTAAATGCATTGACTTTATTTAGGCCCTTTTGAGACGAGCGAGTTCCACCCATTGGACTCTCAGCGTGAGTATGCAGCAGCCCCCGTACTGACCTCCCAGCACTGACAGGTCGCATAGCATTATATTGATTTATGATGCTAGGTAACCCTACAGTCCTGGAATGTATTGGATAACACTGACAGCGTTATAAATTATTCCAGAACTGTAAGGCTTAAATAGCATCATAAATCACTATATTGCTATGTGACCCCGTCAGTGCTGAGAGGTCAGGACGGGTGCTGCTAGTCCAATGCGTGGAGCTTCCTTGTGTGAAACCAGCCTTGAGGTTAAGGGCAAGTAAAGTTTTTGGCAGAATTGCAGTGAAGTAGCACACAGCACTGTATGGCCTCTTGCACATGACGGTATAGTCTTGTGCGATCCCCATCTTTTCACAGTAAAACTGACCCATCCATTCCTATGGAGCCATACACTTATCCAAATTTTTGCTGATCCATGTGGCCATTCTGCAAAATATAGAACATGCCTATGCGTTGCATCCAAGAATGGCCCTTTCTGTTGATGGAACTGAGGCTAGGCGGTTCTGATTTTTGAGGACCGAAATACAGACATGTTTTTGTGCAAGAAGCCTAAATGCTGATTGGATTCTCAAACCCCAAGTGGAAATATGAGTATTGTGAAATTTTAAAATGTGCAGGATCCTCATTATTTTGCCAAAAAGCTGCAGATTTCTACAGTGGATTTCACTTACAAATTTTTCACATAACATTTGTGTGTGTCAGGTGCCTGGTATATATTTAACTGAAATTAATTATAAGTAGATATGTTAACATTTACCTAAACGTTTTATTAAGCTTCATTAAATCCTCTTCTAAGTGTGCCAAATATTATTTTTGTAATATTTTTTATTTTTTTACTTTTCAAGAAAATTTGGCGCCTGAAGTTCACGCTTTAGAATTTGTACTCCCATAGGACGCTGTATATGGGAGTATGGATTCCCCTGTGGCCGCACTGAGCTCTACAGACCACATTGATACAGGCTGTTAGCAGAGCGAGGGCAGGAGCTCGCATAAGACATTACTCTCCTGCGTGTGCCCATTCTGCCAAAGCCTTACATTGCCCAGGTATGCCAGGCTTTAGCAGAGCAGTGCTGGTACAGGCAGGAGAAGCGATACTCCAGCCTGTGAAATTCTCAATGCGGCCACAGGAGAATCCATATTCCCATACACAGCTCTGTATGGGAGTTTGAACTCTAAAGAGTGATAGGCACTTGAACCTATTTTGCATGAAAGTTACAAAAAATTGTGTATTACAAAAATGTAGTTTTAAAGGGAGTCTTTCACCTCATTTTCACCTATATAACTAACAGCAGTGCCCCATAGAAGATTGCAGACACATCCCAGACATACCTGTGTGCACTTTGTGTCTGTATTACATGTCCAGGAAAAGCACTTTTATTCTGCTGGAAAACGGCTCCTAAGTGCCCAAAGCAAACCAAACTGAAGAGGGGAGGGCTATATATCAGAAGATATAGCTGTTAGAAATGGAGTCGGTAGAGAAAGCTGTTTTTAGTTTCACTTTCAGCCGGGCACTTGGGAGCTGTTTTCCAGCAGAATAAAAGTGCTTTTCCTGGACATGGAATACAGACACACAGGTATGTCTGGGATGTGTCTGCAATCTTCTGTGGGTTCTGCTGTTAGTTATATAGGTGAAAAACAGGTGAAAGACTCCCTTTAATAAAGTTAAATGAGTTATCCAGGAACGGATGATAATGACCTATAGGTGTCGAACCCCGACTATCTTACAGTGATGATCTCAAGGAAAGGTCATCAATATTAATTCCTGGATAACCCCTTTGAGTTTTAGCTACACTTTAGGTTTCCTATCCACTTGTACTAAAAAATGTTTTCTCGCTCGTATCATTGGGGGACACAGGACCGTGGGTATAGCTGCTGCCACTAGGAGGCGACACTAAGCTGAAAAGTGTTAGCTCCTCCTGCCGGCTATACCCCCTCTAGCCAGGAGAGAGCATATCAGTTTTTAGCTTAGTGTCGTAGGAGGCAGACGTCCCTGCAATGCAGGGCTGTTCGCCGTTTTTCATTTACTTTATTATTATTATTTTTTTTTTTTTAATTCAATTTTTTCCTACAGGGGACCAGGGTCGCCCAGCCTCCCTGTTCCCCGGGGACACCTGGCCAGGGTCGGACTCCCTCCCTGCTCAGCTCCCCCAAGAAGAAAAGAGGACCAGGCGAGCAATGCTCCCCTGCTTCCCACCAGCATGGGGGTCACCTGCATTTACAAGTCCCTCTCTTCCAGACTCCTGCCACTACTGTGCCAGCGTCTGAAGAGGTGACCCTGCTGGGCTTCTCATGGAGGGTGAACGCTGGGTAAGTGACCTCTTCAGCTGCAGTGGGTGAGTATTCCCCCACCAGCCCCTCCTTCTCTCAGCCATCCGGCCACCTACCCTCCGGACCCCCAGATCCCTTTCGGCTCGGCGGGGCCTGTTTTTCCTGGGTCTTCCACTGGGCATGGAAGACCCATTACTGTATCCAGCTCCCGCCGCCGGGTGCTGCGGCAGATTGCCAGAATGGGCGGCGCGGCTCCGTTGAGGGTTCTGTTGCCCTCGTTTGTGGGCCCCGCCGCCATTCAGTATTTTATCGGCGGCCGTTCCCTCTGTTCGGGGCGCAGTCGGCGACCGGAAGTGCTTCCGGCCGGCTGCGCTCTTTACTCCAGCCCCCGGCTTGGTCTTTCCTAGGCCGCATCCCGTCCGGCCCTCCCCCGGGGGCGGGGTTTTCGGCCTTTCCCGCCGGACAGCCCCTGGGAGGAGCCCGTTTCTCCCGCGCTTCCCTCCCGAGCTTCCTTCACGCGCTGTGGTCTCCACCTCCCTGCAGACGCACCTTGGGGGACAGCAGGACCTGGGAATCGCCTGGACTTAGTGGAACCTCCTCCTGTCGGCATATTCCTGGTAGGACAAACTTTCCTCTCCAGCCCCCCCCTTCTCTTTCACTGCTAACCATGTCCGAGCCAACAGCCGACCCCCGTCCGCTTTCAGCTCCTACACACTATGCCTGCGCTAAGTGTGCTCTTAAATTCTCACGTGGACAAACGGACCCTTTCTGCGCAGCATGCCGTGCGCCCAAACCAGCTCCCTTGCCCGAGCAGCCGCAATGCCCACCTGACCGTGTGGAACCGGACTGGGCCCGAGCTCTGTCCCAGGCAGTGGCTGATTTATCAAAAGTGTCCCAAACCACCCTCACTCTCATGGGGCGTTTGGTTGACAATGCGCCACCGGCACAATCTACACCCTCCGCTAGTAGCCAGCCTAGGGGTAGAGACTCCCGCAAACGACCCAGGACAGGTCATTCGTCGTCCTCTGAGGTTTCTGTCTCACCGCCACCTCCCAGGTCGCGCTCTGAGCTGTCCTCCCTACCAAGCGAGGCGTTTTCTGAAGGAGAGATCCCTGATTCAGGGTCTGACACAGACCCAGACCAGTCGTCCAAGATGGCGTCCATGGTCGACAGCCTAGTCACAGCCGTTCGTGATACCTTCCAGATCCAGGACGAATCCACGTCCTCTGGTCAACAGGGGGTATCGTTTCTTCGGTCCAAACACACCCCTAAGGTATTCCCACTGCATGACGATTTTTCTGCCGTCATTGCTAAATCGTGGGACCATCCGGATAGGCGCTTCACCGCGTCTAAGCGACTTGATTTGCTATACCCTTTTCCATCTACCTCGGTGGACAAATGGTCGGCACCCCCCAAGGTGGATCCTCCTGTGGCACGTCTTTCCAAACACACGGCCATCCCAGTAGCAGATGGGTCGTCCCTTCAGGACCCAGTGGATCGCCGTCTGGAATCTTTTTCCAAATCGGCCTTCGCTGCGTGCGGTTCCGCTCTCCGTCCCATTTTTGCTTCTGCTTGGGTGGCCAAGGCGATCTCTGAATGGGCGCTACGCTTACACCAGGATATCTCGTCGGATCTCCCCCTGCAAGATCTTCAGGCCCTGTCGCTTCAAATCTCCCAAGCAGGGAAGTATCTCTGTGACGCATCCTTGGATGCGAGCACCTTAGTCGCACACGCCTCAGCCCTTAATGTAGCCATACGGCGAGAAGTCTGGCTGAAAGTCTGGTCAGCTGATTCTTCATCCAAGCGTTCCCTTACGGGGCTCCCCTTTTCAGGCTCGCGACTTTTCGGTACCAGACTGGATGAACTTATCTCTGAGGCCACTGGTGGTAAAAGCACCCATCTTCCTCAAAATAAACCCAGACGTTCCTTTCGTTCCAAGCCTTCCAATTCGAGGTTCCAGTCCTTTCGCCGTTTCTCCGGCACGCGCACTGCGACTAAGACAGGCTCGGGGGCCTCCTCGCAGGAGCAAAGGAAGAAGCCTTCCTTTAAACCTCAGTCGTCATGGCGCCCCCGTTCCCAACCCGCACGTTCCTCTGGCACCAAACAATCCTCCGCATGATGGGGCGCCCCCACCCCAGCGGGTGGGGGGGCGGCTACTCCTCTTTCAGGAAGTTTGGCGGTCCCACATCTCCGCCTGGGCCCTCGAGATTGTAACTTCGGGTTACAGAATCGAATTCGCCTCCCACCCACCAGATCGTTTTTTCCCGTCCCAGCCGCCCAAGGATCCTGGCCGGTCGGCCGCCTTTTTTCAGGCTCTGCAGAAACTGGCCACACAGGGGTTAATCACCCCAGTTCCCCCAGCAGAACACTTCAGGGGTTTTTATTCCAATCTCTTCGTAGTTCCCAAAAAGGAGGGCTCCGTCCGCCCAATCCGGGACCTCAAGCTTCTCAATCGCTTTGTCAAACTCCGGCGTTTTCGGATGGAGTCCTTACGCTCCGTAGTGGCTTCTCTGGAGCAGGGCGAGTTTCTGTCTTCCGTGGATATTCAAGATGCGTACTTGCATATCCCCATCGCCCATTCGCACCAGCGTTTCCTCCGCTTCGCAGTCGGAGGGAACCATTATCAATTTGTGGCCCTCCCCTTCGGACTAGCAACCGTGCCGCGTGTGTTCACCAAGGTTCTGGCTCCCCTCCTGGCACTCCTCAGATCCAGGGGTATCGTCCTGATCCCGTATCTGGACGATATACTGGTCAAGGGGCCCACCTTCGATCAGAACGGGGAAAGCCTCAACATCACTGTGGAAACTGTCGCGTTTCGGGTGGTTAGTCAATTTCAAAAAGTCATCCCTCCTTCCCAGCAGACAGATAACCTTTCTGGGGATGACTCTCGACTCACATTCAGCGTCGGTCAGGCTTCCCCCTCAAAAGAGGAGATCTCTCCAAGGCTCTGTTCGTCTCCTCCACCGTCGTCCTCAGTCCACGATCCGTTTTTGCATGCAGGTACTGGGAACTCTGGTTGCCTCCTTCGAGGCAGTCCCGTTCGTGCAGTTTCACACTCGCCCACTTCAACGGGCGATTCTGTCGGCCTGGGACAAGTCACCAGACTCCCTCAACCGCCTAATCTCCCTTCCCCCCAGTGTACGGTCGTCCCTGACGTGGTGGCTGACGGCTCCTGCCTTGACTTCCGGCCGATCTTTTCTGCCGATCTCGTGGACTGTCGTTAACACCGACGCCAGTCTTCTAGGTTGGGGGGGTTTCCTCCCGCCCTGGACGGTCCAGGGGAAATGGTCTCTGTCGGAATCCAAACTGTCCATCAATGTTTTGGAACTGCGGGCCATTTATCTGTCCTTGCTTCATTGGACCTCCCGGCTGAAGGGATCTCCGATCAGGATCCAATCCGACAATGCCACGGCCGTGGCATATGTCAACCACCAGGGAGGGACCCGCAGCTGCGCGGCAATGTTGGAAGTGTCCAAGATCCTTCTGTGGGCGGAGCGTCACATTCCCTTCATTTCTGCAGTACACATTCCGGGTGTGGAGAACTGGACGGCGGATTATCTCAGTCGGGAGACGGTGGATCCAGGGGAGTGGTCCCTGCATCCAGAGATCTTCGACGCCATTTGTCTCCGCTGGGGTCGTCCGGAGGTGGACTTGATGGCTTCCCGGCTCAACCACAAACTCCCGGTCTTTCTGTCTCGGACTCGGGACCCACAGGCCTACGCAGTGGATGCGTTGGTGGCCCCTTGGGAGACCTTCTCGTTCCTGTATGTCTTCCCTCCCATTCCTCTTCTGCCCCGGATTCTTCGCAGAATCAAGCTGGAGGGCATACCGACCATTCTCATTGCCCCGGATTGGCCCCGACGAGCGTGGTACTCGGACCTCATGCTCCTTCTAGGAGACACTCCATGGCCCCTGCCCCTCAGAGACGACCTCCTTTCCCAGGGACCCATCTTCCATCAGCATTTACGATCGCTGCGTTTAACGGCGTGGCTATTGAAACCTACATTCTAAAGAAGCGTGGATTTTCAGAGGCGGTTATTCGGACGATGATTAAGGCTCTGAAGCCTACGTCTTCTAGGATTTACTATAGAACTTGGAAATCCTTCCTCTGTTTCTGTAGAGATTTCTCCCTGCCCCCCCCCCCCCCCCCCCCTTCGTTTTTCCCTTCCTACGGTTCTCTCCTTTTTGCAGAGAGGCTTGGACTCTGGGATAGGCCTTAGTTCACTCAAGGGTCAGGTGTCTGCGCTGTCCGTCTTCTTTCAAAGGCGGCTGGCGCGTATGGGTCCGATCAAGACCTTTCTCCAGGGCGTAGCTCACACCATCCCTCCCTATCGTCCTCCCTTGCCATCTTGGGATCTGAACCTGGTTCTTGGTTCCCTTCAATCCGCTCCCTTCGAACCACTCGATAGGGTTTCCCTTCGCTTCCTCTCGTGGAAAGTAGCCTTCTTGGTAGCGATTACCTCTATCAGGCGAGTCTCGGAGCTGGCGGCTTTGTCTTGCAGGGAACCTTTTCTTGTCCTGCACCAGGACAAGGCTGTTCTCCGTCCGGTGCCCTCCTTCCTACCGAAGGTAGTTTCAGCTTTCCACGTCAATGAGGACATCGTCCTGCCGTCCTTTTGCCCCTCGCCAGTTCACCCCAAGGAACGTGCTCTTCACAGCCTAGACGTCGTCCGGGCTCTCCGGATCTATTTATCCTCCTCAGATTCCGTTCATCGCACGGACTCCCTGTTTGTCCTTCCTGAGGGTCCTCGCAAGGGCTTGGCAGCTTCCAAGGTGACGATTGCCCGGTGGATTCGTCTCGCCATTGCTGAGGCTTATCGCGCCCGTGGCAAGACGCCTCCTGCCCGGATCACGGCCCACTCGACCAGGGCGGTGGGCGCTTCTTGGGCTCGTTTCCATCAGGCCTTGGCCTTACAACTCTGTAAGGCGGCGACTTGGTCCTCCTTGCATACGTTCACAAAGTTTTACCAGGTGAACACATTTGCATCTGCGGACGCTGCTCTGGGACGCAAGGTCTTGCGCGCAGCGGTACCTTAGGGCCTCGCTTCCGGGTTCTGTTTTGTGGTTCTTTTTTTCTTCCCACCCTGTGGACTGCTTTAGGACGTCCCACGGTCCTGTGTCCCCCAATGATATGAGCGAGAAAACAAGATTTTTGTGGACTCACCTGTAAAATCTCTTTCTCGCTGAGTTCATTGGGGGACACAGCTCCCACCCATGGGTTGACTCTTACTGCGAGGGATAGTATTCTGGAGCGGGCGGGGCTGTGGGCCCTAGGCTCGGTCCTGGTTGGTTGGTTTCTCCTTTTATTCCAGTTTTCCTTCCTTGTGTTTTCCTGCTCCTACTGCTTGGGCACAAACTGATATGCTCTCTCCTGGCTAGAGGGGGTATAGCCGACAGGAGGAGCTAACACTTTTCAGCTTAGTGTCGCCTCCTAGTGGCAGCAGCTATACCCACGGTCCTGTGTCCCCCAATGAACTCAGCGAGAAAGAGATTTTACAGGTGAGTCCACAAAAATCTCGTTTTTGAACTGCTTTCTAAATGTGTTTTAGGTAGCTATTGTCCATAGAAATACATTCAGCTGCCTCTTCATGCAAATTCCAGAATTTCTTTCCACTGTATTGTGACAAAATCTATCAATAAGAGGTTCAAGGCTGAGAAAATGTAATGTAACCGCTACTTTTGAGTTTGTTGCACGCAGCTTATAATTAAAGCTGTTGGGGGACAAAAGTCAGCATTCCCAGTCTAACGCCTCCTTACATCTCCGTGTATGACGGCAGTCTGTGTTTGGGAAGCTGCTGATGCTCCTCTGGCAGATGTTGTTGGGGAGAGATTGGGCGAATTGAATTTCATCACTCGGTCCTTTTGTTCTCCCAGGAGATAAGCCGTCAGTAGAGGTGTTTGGCTGAGATGCTATTTTGTTGTGTCAGGAAATGTTCTTTTTCCATCTAGAATGTTAATTCTCTACCAGAAGACTTTGTAGCTGGACTTGGACAATGGTTAGGTCAAGCTCTGATCTTTGCCTTCATACCTATAATATAAATGTGCAAAATAACTTCTCTTATGATATTCTGCTTTAAAAAGATAAAATATTTCTTCTTTATTTCTAGCTGACCTCATCATGCTTGGACTAGCCACTCATGAACCCAACTTTACCATCATCCGAGAAGAGTTTAAGCCTAACAAACCAAAGCCATGTGCATTATGTGGTCAGTTTGGGCATGAGCTAAAAGAGTGCCAAGGATTAGCCCGTGAGAAAAAAGGAGAGGTAAGACCTTTGTCTGCCATTAACAGCTCTCTCATTGTGCATTGCTTGTGACTGGGGGGATTAGAAAGTAGGACGTGATTCTCCTATTGTGTATACAGCCTAATTATATTCAGAAATAACTGCTGATCAAGTGGTTTCAAAAATGGTTTAATTTTTTTTATGTTGGCATATTTACTTTTAACCATATTTGTTTTTTTTTTTTTAATTTTCTTTTTGTTAGCATGATGAATTTGCTGATAGTCCCCCAGGCTCTGAGCAAGAGTTTATCTTCATTCGTCTTAGTGTGTTACGTGAGGTATGTTCCTTAAAGGTTTACTTTTTCCCATCAATCAATAATATAAGCGACGATAAAAACTTTGTAATATTTCTTATAAAACAAAAAAAAAGCCTCTCTCAACATATCAGCTCCTTTTTCTCACCCTGCCCCCTGAACTGATCACTCCTCAATTCAACCATAAAATACACAAATAGAAGTGTATACTGAGAGATCAGGTTATAGTAGCTATCCATAGACGTATATGGAGAGAAGAGGGGGAGCAGCTGCACAGTAAGAGGCAGAGAGATAGACGCTTCTCCATCTACTGGTAATCTGTGTTTTACATTCTCTTTCAGATGCTCATTACCACTGTATAATGTCCTTCAGCTGCTGATTTTACAGACAGGAGGAGCAAAATCTCCCCTTCTGTGTGCTCTGTTTATGGGGGACATCCTAAGGGTCCATTCACACGTCCGTATCTGTGCACATCCTGGAAAACGGTCAGTTTTTTGCGGATCCGTTACGCAAAAAACTCAGTTTTTCCAGGACATCCGTTCCGTTTTTTCCGTAAAAAAAGGATGTTTCCATATGTCATCCGTTTTTTGTGGAGCCGCAAAGAACAGAAGGATGAATAACATCTGTACCTTTTTTTTTTTCCTACCCTCCTGGAACGGAATCCGCAAATACGGATGACATGCAGATGCCTTTCCGTATGTCTTCCGCATTTTTTGCAGATCCATAGACTTTCATTGTGCTACGTCCTGCAATTCGGGAGAAAAGTAGGACAGGAGGATTTCTTTATGCGGACAGTCGGAACGGACACACGGATGCGGACACCACACGGTGTACTGTCCGCATTTTTTTGGGACCCATTGAAATTAATGGATCCGCATCCTGTCCGCAATTGCGGAAACGGATGCGGAAAGGCTGCGGACACATTATACGGACGTGTGAATGGACCCTAATAGCTATACTACAACCTCTAGTTCAGGAAGAACTGACATTGAGCTCCTGCACAGGGGAAAAATGGGCTAAAAAAAGTCCTATAATGGCCAGATAGTGTTATTCCTCTAGTATACACATATGACAGTTTTTATTTTGCCTGAAGTCACCTGAAACAATAGGTACTCTTTAACGGGGTTGTGCAGTGGTATACTGTTGATGACTTCTCCTCAGGATAGCTCATCAATATCAGATTTGTGGGTGTCTGACTCCCAGCACCCCTGCGATCAGCTGAATGGGACAAGCAGTTACAAGGGTGCACAAGTTAAGACGGCTCATCGGTCAGGGGGGTACCGGAAGTCAGGCCCTCATCCCTCTGATATTATCATCAGTATACCACTGAACAACCCCTTTAAACGTGCATTTGCTGTTTAAATTGTAATGTACAGTTTGGTCATGAGCCACTCCATACGTTTCTATGTATCACATGCTAATGTGGTAACCTGTTTTTCAGTATCTGGAAAAAGAGCTGACCATGGCAAGCCTGCCTTTTCCATTTGACTTTGAAAGAAGTGTCGATGATTGGGTCTTCATGTGCTTTTTTGTTGGCAATGATTTCTTGCCACATCTTCCCTCCCTGGAAATCAGGTGAATTGTGGTTTTGTTCTTGGGGGGGGGGGTGCTGGGGCTGGAAGTGATAAACTTTACATTGAATTTTGAACTTTATTTAACTGGCCTCAATGATTTTTTTTTTTAGGGAAGGTGCAATTGACAGACTTGTAAACATTTACAAAAATGTTGTGCATAAGACCGGGGTGAGTGAGCTTGGATTTCCTCTCCTTTTTACCTTTTCTATACTGGAGACATTAGGTAGTCTTCTACTTACAGAGAACAATTTGTAATGATTCAATATTTGCTTTGCAGGGCTACCTTACTGAGAGCGGCTTTGTGAACTTGGAGAGGGTGCAGATGATCATGCTGGCTGTTGGAGAAGTTGAAGATAGTATTTTCAAGAAACGAAAAGAAGACGATGTACGTTTTCAGTTTTGTTGGTTGGTTTGCATTTTCTCAGGTCTGTGTTTTTTCATTTATTTTGTGTTATTGATGATTGTAGGAGAACTTTAAGAGGAGACAAAAGGAGAAGAAAAAGCGAATGAAGGTGAGCTGTATATTTAACTTGCTGCACCTTACATCATATAGTTAATTGGTTTATCATTTTGGGTCTTACATGGGATCACCCGCCCCCCTATCACATTACCAGTCTGTGCATATAGTGTAAAGAAAGACATTAGCTGCCTGCTTTTGTATTCACGTTGTCATGACAACATGACGTTAAGAGGGGTTGTCCATGCCGCGGAGAATGGATGTCATCTGTGTCTTCATCTGCCACTTGATCCGTGTAAGCTGTTAAACTACATAGAGGCCGGGAAGACACAGATAATGGTTTAATGCAACTAAATGTTGCTTACAAAAACCACAAGTCAAATACTGTAAGTCATATTTCACACTGCATGTACTTGCCAGATACATTCATGCAAAATACTACAAAGCTCCCTTATGAATCGCAACAAAGCTATTAAAATCTTTAGTCTTCATCTGCCTCCATAAACACCCTAGCCATTTCCTCAGACGTGTATTACACCTATATGCCGATACATCACTCTTTGTAACGTCGCAAAGGGTTAAGGTAGTGCAGTGCATGTGCTGACCGGCCTCTTTATGCTGCATAAAATGACCTGTAGTCTGACCACCGGACTAATACAGAGTCTGTTGGATGGATATCTGGCTTTCGCTATGTTGAAGACCCATAACTGGGGCTCCACGGTTATTTTTCGGATTGCATAAATATTTTCTCAGCAATGCAGGCACATATGAACATGGGACCAACACAGATGTCTTCAGCTGCCAAGTGCACATGTAATAGGTCAGCCAGTGTCATAGGTACAAATCTGCTGAGAGATGCCCTTTAAACAATGGAGCTGCATGGCTCTTCAGCTTTGAGAGAGCCCAGGCCTGCTCTTTGGTTGTAATGAACAAAACAATAGCAGGTCTCGGGGAGACCAGCTACAAGAAATACTGCGCAGCCTCCTTTGAGTCTCAACGCAGCAATCCAAAGTGCAGAGCTTCTTGGGAAACTGTAATATGCCAAATAACCGTGGAGCCCCAGTTATGGGTCTTTAGCGTAGTGAAAGCCAGATATCCCTCCATTGATTATAATGGGCTGAACTGACGTCTCCCACCACACCCCCATTGTTTTCGTAAATAGTATGTAGTGCTAGCAGCACCTTCAAGTTCACACTTTATGGCTGCTTATTTTTAAAGTGCTGCATGTGTGAAAAGGGGTTTACATACCGTACATAAGACACATACAATACACATAAACTGAGTGAGAGAAGGAGGAGAGGACCTTGACTGCAAAAGCTTACAAAGCACAAGGGAGACAGTAGTTTTTTTTTTTTTTTTATGGTGATGCAGAATGTTCACCATGGTGCAAAGACTGAACTTATTAACTTATTTTATGCTTTTTTCTTTTATTAGGCAGAACAGAGGCCAGCTTTTACTCCCACCGGACAGTTTGCCCCTCAGGCACTAGGTCGGAATATGTCCACCCCTAACGCCATCGTCAACCCAAGACAAACTGCCTATCAAATGAGAATGAACGACTCTGCTGTAAGTATGGGCTCGTTTACAGTCAGTTTTTAGATCTGCAGATGTTCTTAGAATTCCTGTTTTTGGGGTTTTTTTTTTCTTTTTTGGCCTTGGTTATTATAAATCATAATTATTTGACAATGTCCTAGCCAGGGGGTTATTAATATTTCAAGAGAAATTAGTTTAGATATTAAAGGGTTGTCTCACTTCAGCAAATAGCATTTATGTAGAGAAAGTTAATACAAGGCACTTACTAATGTATTGTGATTCTCCACATTGCCTCCTTTGCTGGCTGGATTCATTTTTCCATCACGTTATACACTGCTTGTTTCCATGGTTACGGTCACCCTGCAATCCTTCAGTGGTGGTCGTGCTTGCACACTATAGGAAAAAGTACCAGCTTATCCGCGCTTCCATGGTCCTGGCCACCAGAAAGGCCGGCTCCTTTTCCTATAGCGTTCAAGCTTGACCACCGCTGCTGGATTGCAGGGTGGTCAAAACCATGGAAACTTGCAGTGTAAAATGTGATGGAAAAATGAATCAGGCCAGCAAAGGATGCAATATGGAGAATCACAATACATTAGTAAGTGCCTGGTATTAACGTTATGTACCTGGTAAGTGCCATTTGCTAAAGTGACAACCCCTTTAAAGTGTAGGTCCACATTTGCAAACAATTTATATTTTTTCCTGTTTTATTTGTTCCTGTAAATTAAAGATTAAAAAATGCTTCATTTTAAAGATGTCCACTTTTGTAACCATATTTTAAGTAATATCACAACAATGCATCTAAAGTGAAAAAAGAAGAATCTTTTAAAATTTTCTAGCGTGCCAAAAGCTGCTATGCAGATTTGTGTTTCCCTGGTAACAGACTACAGACCCTGCGTAGTCTGACCTGCCGGCATTAATGCTTTGTGTCTGTACCTTACTTCTGGTCACCTGACTGGATATGTGCCAGTGTAAAGTGTAGGTTAAGAGGTATGGCTGCAGAATATGACTGCAGTGGTTTTAGTCTGTTACGGTGGAGACACAAAATGATAGATTTTATTTAAGAAAAGCTGCTTTTTTTTCAAAAAAATTTATTTTTAGAGACATTTGGGCAATAAACAAAATTAGTTGCGGATGTGGTCATAGCCTTGAAAAGTGTGTGCCCATATTATAGTGATGGAATATTGCTGGATATGCGATCACTTTATGATCCGTGCAGGTCCAACCTCTGGGACACCCATTGATCCTAAGACCAAATGGGCTGCAGCACCTTTAGTGTTTGCCTCCAGAGCTGCGCTCTCAGAACGGAACAGCAGCCAGTCACATTCACTTGAATGGAGCTGCCCTGCGGTTCCCCTATACAGCAAGTGAGTTGGTACAGCTGTGAAGGGAAAGACCTGTTAAGGGGGCACCCGTTCAGTGCTACGGCTGGCGTCAATGGGTGCCCCATAGGTAGGACCTGTACCCATCATGAAGTATGTTAGTGATATACCATTACTTTGAGACTGGAATGCCCCTTTAAGAAAAGAGTGGATTTAGCTTGTACTTGACCTTCCACCAGTGAGCTGAGGGTAAGGCCGCATATTTCAGAACTGCTAATATAAGGCGAGCTCCTGTAATATTAAGTCCTATACGTTTCATCTCGAGGCTGGTTTCTGTGGACATGATACACCATACCCTTTGCATACTTCTAATTTCTGCATACTCTCTGCCATCAGAATCCCGCAAACACCCAGTCTCCTGCAGGAACAAAGAGAAAAGCCGAGGACAGTGACAGCGAGCCCGAGCCAGAAGATAATATCAGGTGAAGCCATTTTTTTATGCATCACTTTGTTAGCAAATTGCTGAATCTGAGTAGAGTCTAATGAATGCCATTTAGCTTATGGCAGCAGAGCCTTTGGATAATTTTCTATGATCTTTTTATCCGGCAGTAATTAATATGGAGAGTAACAATATTCAATAAATTCCAGAGAGATGAGTAAGCTAAAGCTGTTAAATCCAAGTGTCTAGATTAGTATGCACGCTGGCTTTCTTTCTTCATGCCACTTTTCCCTTTGAGACCGGGCGCTGCATTGGCTAGACTTTGAATGATTTTGATTTGATTATGTGATCTGAATACCAGTGTTATTCCTGATGAATATTAACCCTTAAGTTCAGTTGCTGTAAGCGTGTCACATTACCGCATTTCAATGGGGCATCTGTTTAGCATTCCTTTTGTGCCGCTTTGATCTGTGGGCTGTAAAATCGTACTTCAAAAATATAATTGTGCAGGTGTCCCATTAACACCTAACATGTGGCTTCTGCGGACGTTTTGGTTATATTTGGCAGATGATGTTACCGTTTGATGGGAATGAAAGGCAAAGTAAATGTGTGGCTACATTAGCGCTTGTGTTGCTTTCGGCTGGCGCATGGCTTTGTATTTTGCGATGTACAGAAAAAAGGTCATTTCTAAAATGTTCACAATGAGATTTCTTTTTTTTTTTTTTAACAATTTCCTGCCCAGCCTAACTTTGCCCTTCTGACGTGTGTCACTTTCTGTGGTAATGACTTTGGAAGGTTTTTACTTATCCAAGCTATTCTCAAATGTTCTCGTGACACATCATACTTCATGTTACCATAAGGGGCCGTTCAGACGGCCGTGGTTTTGCGGATCTGCAAAACCACAGATGCCGACCTGTGTGTGTGTCGCAATTTGCAGAACACACATGGTCGGCACCCCATACTAAATGCCTATTCTTGTCCGCTATTGCGGACAAGAATAGGACATGTTCTATATTTTTTCGCCGAGCTTCGGCACGGTGATAACTAATGCTGCCCATTGAAATGAATAGGGCCGCATCTATTCTGCAAAATTGGGGAATAGATACGGCCCCATTCACACGGTCGTGTGAATGGGCCCTAAAGGGGTTATCCGGGGAAATAATATAGATGACCTATCCTGAGGATAGGTCATCTATTAATTCCCAGAGAACCCCATGTATGTATGTATGTATGTATTTTTCTATAAAAATTTATGGAAAATTTGGTAAAATTTGTTTTGTAAATTTTAATTTCTTTGCTTTTAAAACAGTGAATTGTTATTGATTTATATTCTCCATATGTCTACTTTGTGTTGGGATCATTTTGTAAATGCCATTTCATTTTTTAAGGCGGTTAGAAGGCATAGAGTTTTAGAAGCAACTTTTCAAGTAAATTTCCAAAACCCAGTTTAAGGACCAATTCAGTTCTGCAGTGGGCTTACATAATAGAAACCTCCCATAAATGACCCCATGTTAAAAATGACACCCTCAAATTATTAAGGGATAGATTTTGCTGGAATGATTGTTGGGCATTATGTTGCATTTGAGGAGACCCTGAGCTGGTACCCTGCCATACCCTGCCACTCCATTCATTCTCTATTAGAGCACCAGAGATAGTTGAGCGCTGTACTCTGCCATCTCCAATGCTCCCATAAAGATTGAATGGAGCATTGGGGCACACTCAACCTGCTTCTCTATCCGCCCCGGTGAATGGGATCCCCTTTCTCGGCATCGGTGAGGGTCCCAGCAGTTGGACCCTCAGCGATCAGCACCTATCTTGTGGATAGGAGATAACTAGAGTTGATCGAACGTGCTCGTAACGAGCACTGTACTGCTTGGATCCCCTGCGCTCCGCTGCGCAGCCATCCGGATCTATCCTTAACTGCCTGTAAGTCAATGGGCATGGATCCGTTTGGTATCACACACTAGTGTGTGACACCAAACGGATCCGTCCTCCTCACCCCACTGTAAGTCAGGTAAGTTCTCCCACTTAAAAAGATGAGAGGCCTGTAATTGACATCATAGGTAGACCTCAACTATGAGAGACAAAATGAGAAAACAAATCCAGAAAATCACATTGTCTGATTTTTAAAGAAATTATGGTGGAAAATAAGTATTTGGTCACCTACAAACAAGCAAGATTTCTGGCTCTCACAGACCTGTAACTTCTTCTTTAAGAGGCTCCTCTGTCCTCCATTCATTACCTGTAGTAATGGCACCTGTTTGAACTTGTTATCGGTATAAAAGACACCTGTCCACAACCTCAAACAGTAACACTCCAAACTCCAGTATGGTGAAGACCAAAGAGCTGTTGAAGGACACCAGAAACAAAATTGTAGACCTGCACCAGGCTGGGAAGACTGAATCTGCAATAGGCAAGCAGCTTGGTGTGAAGAAATCAACTGTGGGAGCAATAATTAAAAAATGGAAGACATACAAGACCACTGATAATCTTCCTCGATCAGGGGCTCTACGCACCCCGTGGGGTCAAAATGATCACAAGAACTGTGAGCAAAAATCCCAGAACCACACGGGGGACCTAGTGAATGACCTGCAGAAAGCTGGGACCAACGTAACAAAGGCTACCGTCAGTAACACACTATGCCGCTAGGGGCTCAGATCCTGCAGTGCCAGACGTGTCCCCCTGCTTAAGCCAGTACATATCCGAGCAAGTCTGAAGTTTGCTAGAGAGCATTTGGATGTTCCAGAAGAGTATTGGGAGAATGTCATATGGTGAGATGAAACCAAAGTAGAACTGTTTGGTAGAAACACAACTCGTCGTGTTTGGAGGAGAGTGAATGCTGAGTTGCATCCAAAGAACACCATACCTACTGTGAAGCATGGGGGATGGCAACATCATGGACCAGGACGACTGATCCGTGTACATGAAAGAAGGAATGGGGCCATATATTGTGAGATTTTGAGTGAAAACCTCCTTCCATCAGCAAGGGCATTGAAGATGAAACGTGGCTGGGTCTTTCAGCATGACAATGATCCCAAGCACACCGCCAGGGCAACGAAGGAGTGGCTTTGTAAGAAGCATTTCAAGGCCCTGGAGTTGCCTAGCCAGTCTCCAGATCTCAACCCTATAGAAAACCTTTAGACGGAGTTGAAAGTCCGTGTTGCCCAGCGACAGCCCCAAAACATCACTGCTCTAGAGGAGATCTGCATGGAGGAATGGGCCAACATACCAGCTACAGTGTGTGCCAACCTTATGAAGACTTACCAGGTTTGACCTCTGTCATTGCCAACAAAGGATACATAACAAAGTATTGAGATGAACTTTTGTTATTGACCAAATACTTATTTTCCACTATAATTTGCAAATAAATAATTTAAAAATCAGACAATGTGATTTTTCTGGATTTGTTTTCTCATTTTGTCTCTCATAGTTGAGGTCTACCTATGATGTCAATTACAGGCCTCTCTCATCTTTTTAAGTGGGAGAACTTGCACAATTGGTGGCTCACTAAATACTTTTTTTGTGTGTATGTGTGTGTGTATATATATATATATATACAGTACAGACCAAAAGTTTGGACACACAGTTTTCAGACACACACAGTTTTCAGTATTGGCATGACTATGGAAATTGTAGATTCACACTGAAGTCATCAAAACTATGAATTAACACATGTGGAATTATATACTCAACAAAAAAGTGTGAAACAACTGTAAATATGTCTTATATTCTAGGTTCTATATTCTAGGTAGCCACCTTTTGCTTTGATTACTGCTTTGCACACTCTTGGCATTCTCTTGATGAGCTTCAAGAGGTAGTCACCTGAAATGGTATTCCAACAGTCTTGAAGGAGTTCCCAGAGACGCTTAGCACTTGTTGGCCCTTTTGCCTTCACTCTGCGGTCCAGCTCACCCCAAACCATCTCGATTGGGTTCAGGTCTGGTGACTGTGGAGGCCAGGTCATCTGGCGTAGCACCCCATCACTCTCCTTCTTGGTCAAATAACACTTACAACAGCCTGGAGGTGTGTTTGGGGTCATTGTCCAGTTAATAAATAAATGATGGTCCAACTAAACGCAAACTGGATGGAATAGCATGCCGCTGCAAGAGGCTGTGGTAGCCATGCTGGTTCTGTATGCCTTCAATTTTGAATAAATCCCTAACAGTGTCACCAGCAAAGCACCCCCACACCATCACACATCCTCCTCCATGCTTCACGGTGGGAACCAGGCATGTAGAGTCCATCCGTTCACCTTTTCTGCGTCGCACAAAGACACGGTGGTTGGAACCAAAGATCTCAAATTTGGACTCATCGGACCAAAGCACAGATTCCCACTGGTCTAATGTCCATTCCTTGTGTTCTCTTCTGCTTGTTGCCTGTCCTCAGCAGTGGTTTCCTAGCACCTATTTTAACATGAAGGCCTGCAGCACACAGTCTCCTCTTAACAGTTGTTGTAGAGATGTGTCTGCTGCTAGAACTCTGTGTGGCATTGACCTGGTCTGTAATCTGAGCTGCTGTTAACCTGCGATTTCAGAGGCTGGTGACTCGGATGAACTTATCCTCCGCAGCAGAGGTGACTCTTGGTCTTCCTCTCCTGGAGCGGTCCTCATGTGAGCCAGTTTCTTTGTAGCGCTTGATGGTTTTTGCGACTGCACTTGGGGACACTTTCAAAGTTTTCCCAATTTTTCGGACTGATTGACCTTCATTTCTTAAAATAATGATGGCCACTCGTTTTTCTTTACTTAGCTGCTTTTTTCCTGCCATAATACAAATTCTAACAGTCTATTCAGTAGGACTATCAGCTGTGTATCCGCCTGACTTCTGCCCAACACAACTCATGGTCCCAACCCCATTTATAAGGCAAGAAATCCCACTTATTAAACCTGACAGGGCACACCTGTGAAGTGAAAACCATTTCAGGTGACTACCTCTTGAAGCTCATCAAGAGAATACCAAGTGTGTGCAAAGCAGTAATCAAAGCAAAAGCTGGCTACTTTGAAGAACCTAGAATATAAGACATATTTTCAGTTGTTTCACACTTTTTTGTTAAGTATATAATTCCACATGTGTTAATTCATAGTTTTGATGCCTTCAGTGTGAATCTACAATTTTCATAGTCATGAAAATACAGAAAATTCTTTGAATGGGAAGGTGTGTCCAAACTTTTGGTCTGTACTGTGTGTGTGTGTGTGTATGTATGTATGTGTATATATATATATATATATATATATATTAGATCACAATGAACCAAATATTTACATCTCTGCTGCATCTTCTGGGGTTCACTTCAGGGTCTGAGCAAATGTTGGATGTTGGGCAATAAATTGCTGGGCCACCGTTAAATTAAAAAAAAATGTTCAGAAAATAAATTTCTGCCAAGCCCACATGCCAACTTCAATTTCTGATCAGCCCTTAAACTTTGTAATTTGAGACTGATAATCCTCGGGGGTGGGGTCCATCTGGGATCCTCAGTTTGCCTCACTGTATGATGAGGAAGGTGGGATCCTCTTCTCCCTCACTGGCTGTATTCGTATCAGAGGCAATGATGATTTAGGCCTCCTCAGCTGAGTACTTTCTTTGGGATGATTGGGACATATATGTAGCGGTCTAAAATGTGTATTAATTATATTTATTCACAAGGGTATTTCATTCTCTTACAGGCTTGTAATACATTTTGTAATAAAATTCGGACAAAGAAAAAAAATTGAGAAAAAATTTTGTAACATTATAGTTGGAGATAGAGACAGAGCTCTAATTTCCCTATATATTAAAATATCAAAATGTTAGTAAATTTCAGGTAGTGTTGGCTCAGATTGTTTGAGCCCTCCACGTGCTGAGCACTAATGAGTGCCATACATTTTTAGTGATCACGTCTGTGCAGGCTTGTTTTGTTTTTAAGTGTATGAAGGACTTTGTTTTTGCACCAAAAAACAGTACAGGAAACTGAGCACAGATGTGATCATTAATGGATGGGAGTGTTTGTTGCTATACTGTTTAGCACCATTTATCCCCATCTGAGCCTACCTGCAGCACGCTCACTGGCTTTTACAGCAAAGGAGCAATCGGGGCTGCAGGGGGCGGTACAACCTCCTTGGACTCGTGGCTAAGATGACTGTCTGTCAGGGACAGCCCCCATCTTAGCCTAATTGCAATTATTCATGGTGACCGGTTTTTTCATTGTACATGTATGGTGAGAGTTAGGAAGTGGTTAAGGGGTGGTGTGAGATGTCTCCGTTGCCTGTACATTGTTTAGGCAACCATTTTGTAGGCTGAATAAACTATGACAATAGTTAATGTATGATGTGCAGCAGGCTGAGCAGACTTACAGTTTTTACTTTTAAGCAAATGTTATGGCATTTTTAAGAATTTTTCTTGGTTAGAGTCTGTCAGTAGGTTTTGTGCTATTAAATTAACCATAGAGACCGCTCATAGGGGCTTGCAGACCCAATTAAATGAATGCTTTCTCTGGGCATTGTGTCGAAAAGCACTTTATTCTAATGTGTAACTGAGCTGTTCTGTGAACAGAGGACGGCCCATGACTGTAGATGGTGTGAACAGCCGTCTATCTGTAGGACGATGCCACATGTCATGGCTGTGTAGCTTTTTGGTTGAGTGAAAACTAGCATGCAGTTTTTGCAACAACATGCCTGTGTATGGTGGGATGAAAGGCTTTAGGCCGATGGCTGTCTGAGATGTTTGACCACGACTCCTTATACATACATTTTATCCCCTATAGACAAGGTGATGTCATAACACCTGAAAAAATGTTGAGCTACAGAAAGGAAGAAAGTTGCTGGTCCTCTGTTTCCTTTACTCTAGACACATGACATGGAAGGTGATGCCACTCAGCAGGGCTGTATGATTAGTTGAATTGACTCAAGCGGTGCTAATATCAATCCACACGAACACCATTGGAGCCCAGCAGTGCCTGAAGCCTGCTGCTGCTGTAACTGCCAGAGTAATTTCCATCTTGGCAGTTTAATCCCCTAGATGCAGTAGTCAAGAGTGTCTGCAGCATCTAGATAGTTAGAGGGAAGGAGGGAGAGTGCTCGCTTTGTCCCCCATCAGCCCCCCACAAACACAATTACAAGGTGCCCATGTGTTCCCTTGGTTGCTGGGGGCTCAACAAATCCCATAGGCTTGCCATGTCTGTGTGTCTAGTTAGGCTATGTCACAGACACAGCTTAAAGGGGTATTCCAGTTGTTTGATACCGATGACCTATCTTCCAGACCCACACCGGTCAGCTGATTTCAGCATGGCCCAGCTGTTCAGTCCATCCACAGCTGAAGACATGGAGGAATTTCAAGCGTGCTTCTAGGTTCGGGAGCCTACGCATAACCAGATCATGGACAAAATCAGAATCCTCTGACTATTGGCTACTTGTGTATACGTTCTACTCAGCAGTCATGTTGCTTTCTTGTAAATGGAATTTTCTGAAACCATGTTAACAAAGTGCAGATCAAGTTTTCATGATCTGACGGTTTTCATTCATGCAGGTTATGGGAAGATGGATGGAAGCAACGCTACTATAAAAACAAATTTGATGTTGATGCCTCCGATGAAAGGTTTCGACGCAAGGTTGTGCAGTCCTACGTTGAAGGTCTTTGTTGGGTGCTCCGCTACTATTACCAGGTACATGTTACACATTAGGTGCATCTCCTGTATTAGCTGCTAATAAGAACCCACTCTGTAAACACGCTTCTTCCAGCTGAACTTCCATCAGCTCTTTGCTGCTCGTCAGTAGGGTGAATAGACAAAATTGCAAAGAATTGCAATTATTTAATAAGCGCTGGCAAGCTGTCAAAGGAGCAGTCAGCTGCTCGCCCTGCAATATTGTGATGTTATATGAAGTGCAGTGTAATTGAAGTGATCAGTGCCTGATGAAAATCTTTACATAATTGAAATGTTAGACAAAAGATTACTTACAAATATAGAGAAATTGTACAAGGCTGACTAATGGGCATTTGCATGCCTGTGGAGAAAGGTAGGCGCGTAATATATCTAGTTGAGGAGAGCGAAAGTTTACCCGCTAAGCAACAGCTGTCACACTTATCTGCTGTGTGTGTAAAGTGTTAATATCATTTTCCATTAGCCATGCTGTGCTCCGTCATTATTGTTAAAATTATCTTTTGCAGTAGTTTTGTCTGTCAAGCTTTTCACGCTGAGGCCTGTAGTAGTGTTTTATCCGAATAATCATGACGGTCAATTACTGCGATTACAATTTCACTCCATCGTTAGACTTTTTAAAGTGTGTGTGTATATATATATATATATATATATATATATATATATATATATATATATATATATATATATAGAAAAGGAAAAAACCGGCAGCACTAAAAAAGTAAGTATGGGGTGCAAAGCCTATGACCTGACTAGGATCATAAATATACGGAAAAAAGGCAGCACTCACCACAAAATAAATAAAATAAAAAGTCTTTTATTCACCCCAGTGGGCCATACGACGTTTCGGCTCTATAACATGAGCCTTTCTCATATATATATATATATATATATATATATATATAACGCAAGACAATCACATTTTCTTCCCCAAGGACTTAAAGTGGGTCTTCTGGGACCAAGCGGACCTTACAGACTCACCTTAAAGGGGTTATGCAGGGCTTAGATATTGATGAACTATCCTCATGACAGGTCATCAATATCAGATTGGTGAGCCTCTTATACCCAACACCCCCGCCAATCAGCCGTTTGAAAAGGCCATGGGGCTCTTAAGCTCCGCATCCTCTTCATTGTTAATATGGTCACCGTCTAGATTGTAGCGATAGCGCATTCTGGTAGAGGAAGGTGTAGTTACATAGAGCACATTAACAGTGAACAGCCGTGGATAGGTCATCCATATCTAAGCACTGCAAAGGAAAAAGTTCCTAATACATATATTAATATATATAATTTCCAGATCTCCTTTGGCATTACATCAGTACCAAAAAAAACAGAAATAATTCTGTCAGGTTGTTCGTCAGGGGTTGACCCAGGCACCTTAGCTCTAGTGAAGTGAAGTCTCAATGCTTCAGCATACCAAACTTTTTGGACAATTGTCGTCTTCCGCACATGAACATATATATATATATATATATATATTATTTTTTTTTTCCGTTTCTGTTCCGTTTTTTTTACAGATCCGTATCCAGAACCATTCACTTAAATAGGTTTGCAAAAAAACCTGAAAATGAAATGTGCATTCTGTTTCTGTATGTCTGTTCCTGAAAAAAAAATCGAACATGTCCTGTTCTTGTCTACAAAACGGACAAGGACAGGCATTGTTATAATGGATCCACAAAAAAAAAAAAACGGATGCAGTATGGATGTCATCCGTTTTATTTTGCGGACTGCAAGATACATACGGTCGTGTGCGTGAGCCCTTACTTTGTGGGAACAGTTTAGGAAAGGCCCTTTTCTGTTCACTAAACAGGGTCCATAAAGGGTTGGTTGGGTTTAGTGTGGAAGAACCTGACTGGTCCGCACAGAGTCCTGACAACAACCTCATTGAACGCCTTTGGGATGAACCAGGATGAAGATTGTAAGGCAGACCCTCTTGTCCAACATCAGTGTCTGACCTTACAAATGCTCTTCTGGATGAATGGACACAAAATCCCCCCCAGCCAGTCACAAAAATCTTGTAGAAAGCCTTCCCAGAAGATTGGAAGCTGTTAGGCTACTTTCACATCTGCAGCACTGCGATCCTGCCACCATTTCCAGCACAGAATGCCAGGATTCAGCCGGACCAGCAGTTTCTATCCAGCTGATTCTCTGCATACTTGCTGCAGTGCGGTCAGATCTCCGCCCTGGACCCCGTTATATGGGGCCAGCGGGCAGTCCGATTGCATCTGGCAGTGTCGGATCTGGAGAATTACACCAGGCTGTTCTCTGCTGGAATCCATGCTGCAAATGTGAAAGTAGCCTCAGCTGCAAGGGGGGACCACCTCCATATTAATGCCTGTACATTGAGGTACCCAGGCCCCGTGGCGTTACTTGTCAATAACTCCGTCTCCATCTTTCTGTAAGCCTGCCCAGTGTCCTGATTAAGCCTGAAATCCTGCTCGTGTGCACATAGTCGCTGGGCCCGGGCATGTGCCGTTAAATACACTTATTCAGGTTAAACTATTTTGTACCAGCCTGATAATTGATGCAGCTACCTACAGTGGGTATAGTGCGGAACATACCTGGGCCCTGCAGTGATGTGCGCAGGTGTGGGATTTCAGGAGCAGAGACAGTGACGCATACCTGGGGTTGGTGGTAATGTGCGCTGGTGTGGGATTTCAGGAGCAGAGACAGTGACGCATACCTGGGGTTGGTGGTAATGTGCGCTGGTTTGGGATTTCAGGAGCAGAGACAGTGACGCATACCTGGGGTTGGTGGACAGTGACGCATACCTGGGGTTGGTGGTAATGTACGCTGGTGTGGGATTTCAGGAGCCGAGACAGTGACGCATACCTGGGGTTGGTGGTAATGTACGCTGGTGTGGGATTTCAGGAGCAGAGACAGTGACGCAAGCAGTGCACTGGGTAGTCTTACAGAAAGACAGGGGAGGAGTCATCAGCAACTAGCATCGATGGGGGGTATATGGTCACTTGCAGCAATAGAAACCGACCCTCGGCACTTGCGGGCTCATTTCTATATCATTTGCATAACACTTCAAGTTCAAGAAACAAGGGTACCTTTTGTGAAAGATGTGTATATGAACTACAATAGTTGACAAGCTCCCTTTTATTATTTAATTACTCACATTTTGCCTGTGGAAGAAAGATTCTAATATCCTTAGGGCCTATTCACTCGACCGTGTGAATGGGTCCGCTTCTATTCCGCAATATTGCAGAATAGATGCGGCCACATTCACTTCCATGAGAGCTGGCGGCTCCGCTTGAAAAAAAAAATAAAACATGTCCTATACTTGTCTGCAACAGCCCGGCCATGTGTTCTGAATGTTGCGGAACGCACGCCGGGCGGCACCCGTAGTATTGCGGGTCCGGATTTTTGTGGACCCGCAATACTACGGTCTTGTGAATAGGCCCTTACTGTTTCAAAGTTACATGGATCGGACACTCATCCGTAGCAGAAGTAATGACCAGTCAGACTGGAAACCTGGTAAATGCGATGCGTGCGGAATCAAAATGTTCAGAAAAGAAGTGTCATATGATCAGGTTCCCCAGCGGTCGATCCATACAACTTTGAGACAGTAAATGTATTAGGAACTTTTTCCTTTGCAGTGCTTAGATATGGATGACCTATCCTCGGCTGTTCACTGTTAACGTGCTCTATGTAACTACACCTTCCTCTACCAGAATGCGTTATCTCTACAATCTAGACGGTGACCATATTAACAATGAAGAGGATGCGGAGCTTAAGAGCCCCATGGCCTTTTCAAACGGCTGATTGGCGGGGGTGTTGGGTATAAGAGGCTCACCAATCTGATATTGATGACCTGTCATGAGGATAGTTCATCAATATCTAAGCCCTGCATAACCCCTTTAAGGTGAGTTTGTAAGGTCCGCTTGGTCCCAGAAGACCCACTTTAAGTCCTTGGGGAAGAAAATGTGATGGTCTTGCGTTAGCTTTAGATAAATAGGAACCATTGGTCTGTCCTTATTATGATGTATATATTTTCTTTCACTTGGTAGAAAATGTTATCCCAACGTTCCCCAGGATAACACTTCCCTGCTGTACTGAACTGTCAGTTTGTGCATTGTAAACCTGTTAAATTTTCTTTTTGACCCAGGGTTGCGCTTCTTGGAAATGGTTCTTTCCTTTTCACTATGCTCCGTTTGCGTCTGACTTTGAAAATATTTCTGAACTCTTTAAAGAATTTGAGACGAACACGAAACCTGTAAGTGCCCTGAAAAAGGCTAACTGTCAGTCAGGTCGTATTATGTGCTACGCTGTTGCAAAGGAAATGTAGTTTTACATACTGGTCAGTCAGATAATGGCCATACATGTAATGCAGAGGCTCATATTTACTGATGTGTAGACCTAGAGATTATTGTAAACTGAACCACTATTTGGTGCCAATTGTCAGGTTTTTGCTGGGAAGGGACATGGCTTTGCAGGAAAAGGTGTGGCCTAAGACATTTTCATCAAAAATGCAACACAATTCTGGCTTAAAAGTCTGAAGTGAGCCTGCCAGTAGGTTGTGTAAAGTAAGCCAAGTGTATGGATTTATTTACAGCCTGAGACGCTGATAAATCTGGGGAATGTCTAGGTGGGCGGCCTAAGGGCTGATGTTCAGGCAGTGCGAGCGCCAATGGATGATAACACATCAATCAGCGCTCGTTTACAATGGTCTGATCACACAGTCCGATGCAAAGTGAATATGGTTCTTTTGATTACTGATTATTCTGAATCAAGTGTACAAAACATCCTTCATTAAAAAGGGAGACATGCTGCCGATAATTGGGCATTTTTTTTCGTCCCCATAAAATATGCCCATCAGCCTTGATCTGGCTGCTCGATTATAGGGGCCAGTTATTGGGAACGAGCATTCCTATGACAGCTTGGTCCTGATAATTGGCCATGTGGTCAAATAGAATTACTAAATCTGCCCCAATTGACCATTCTAAAGATGGCGTCAACGTTGACCGGCTGTTCAGACATTCCCCAGACTTATCGCAGTGGCTCAGGCTGGATGATTAATCTGATGGAGACTTTTCTTTCACTGTATATCGGCTATTGGTCGGCTTACTTTGAGACAGAATTTTACTAGTCTTCAGCCTCTCCCCTTTTCACTAAGATTTGCCCCTTTGACCAGCAGGCCGGGAAGAAGTGTAGAAACCCTTTGTACGTCAAGAAGTGAATGGATGGGGCTGCCGGAAATAGCCAAGCCAGTGCTCGGGTATTTTTCGGGGACCCCATTGTAATGAAGGAGGGAGGCTGCACATGCCCAGTGCTCCCTCCACTACTTTCAGGGATCTGTTCTCAACGTTGGTGCGACTCCCAGAGGTGGGACTCGCACCTTTCAGACAATGGGGACATACTCTAGCGCTATGCCCCCATTGTCTGAGATGGGAATACCCCCTTGAAGCTGAGGCTTCAGATTTCATCCCCCAGTGTGATTCTATGTTGCGTATTGGTGCCCCATCTGTAATTTAGTGTTCTTGTACTCTTGTCCACATAGTTCAAGCCACTTGAACAGCTGATGGGAGTATTTCCTGCTGCTAGCGGTAACTTCCTGCCTGTCACATGGAGACGACTCATGAGCGATCCAGTAAGTTGGTTTTCTTGTTTGTTTGTTTTTTGTCATGAAAGGGATTTTTCCTTTATTTCAATGATTTAAAGAGGTTATTTGGGAATTTGATATTGGTGGCTATCCACAGGATAGGTCATCAACAGAGGTCGCACTATATTTTTTCCAGAAGAGTAAAGATACTCCTCTTACCATTTCTGAGGAGTATTTTTAGCCGAGGAGGAGTATGAAAGTTGCTAGTCAAATACATAGACTACACTTATTCACATCTGCTTTGGAGGTTTCATTTGGAGCCTCTGTTGAAGATTCTGGTAAAAAGACAGGATTCCTGACAGAAACTGAACAGACTCCATCATAATCAGTGGGGTCTTTTCAGCTACATTTGGGTCCGTTAGGTTGGGTTCACATCACATTTTTGTCATACATTTAACATACACAAAAAAAAAAGTATGTATGTTAAGATGCCTGAGGATAGACCATAAAGATCAAATTCTTAAATGACCCCTTTAAGCTCATATCTGGGGCAATTTGTTCACAAAACTGCTGTTTTCCCCAGCTTCTGCACCATCACCACCATGTTTCTAATGTCTGATATTTTATAAATCCTTTCTTGTATCGTCACTATTGCGTGTTTTTGTCTTTTTTTTTTTTTTAAATGGTATGGATTTAACAACTAGAAATCTTTTGCTTCATATTTCTAATTATTTTCTTAACAGGAATCTAGTATAATTGACTTCTATCCTGATGACTTTGCCATCGATTTAAATGGAAAAAAGTTTGCCTGGCAAGGTGAGAATCATACTGAAGCCTGGTGTTTTATTTTTGATACACCTTTAATAGTGTGTTATTTGCTAAAAAGCAAATGCTGAACAAATGCTACTGTAGTCTCAAATACACAGCACAAATCTAACATTTCAGGAGTTGCATGATGTACCAAAGCGTCACTCCACCTGCTTTTTGTGCAATCTTTCATCTCCTTGGTGGCACCTGATCTTATTAACATTGTATATAAAGATGGACAGCTTGAGTATTCCAGATTCTTGGATCAATTTTACCCCTGGCAACTGAAGCATGCGGGAGTAGATGGACAATAAAGAGTCTACAGGGGGCCTCCGTGTTAAGTGCTGATTTTATCCATATGGAAATGCACTATGGATGTAACTACTCTACAACTGTCAGTAGTTTGGCAGTATTTTGGTACATCTGGCTCAAATGTATGCTTCTAGAAGGAATTCCTAATGCAATATATAACTACTAGTCAACCTTGTCTGACCAATTCTCATACTCTAAAGCTGTCCATAAACTTGGTATAAAGAAAAAGACAAGATCCCAAACAGAAACTGAACGGACTCTCATAGTCAGTTGGGTCTGTTCTGCTCCATTCGGGTTAGACTGGGTTCACATAACATTTTTGTCATATATTTAACTTACACAAAAAAGTATATATGTTAGCAGATGCCTGAGGATAGGCCATCAATATCAAATTCCTAAATAACCTCTTTAAAGGGGTTGTCCAAGTTATGTTTTTGTCGCTGAAATGGCTGATTTTTGTCCATTATAGGCTACAATTTTTTTTTTCTAGAAATTACACGATTTTGTTTCCAATGTCTGATTTTGATTATTTGAGAGACAGAGATTGATTACCTTCCATACGATTTCTTATGTGCCAGATTAAAGGTGTTGTGCAGCCAGTACATATTGATGACCTATCCTCAGGATAGGTCGTCAGTATCTGATTGGTGGCGGTTTGACTCTCCGCACCCCCGTTGATCAGCTGTTTGAAGAGGAGGCAGCGCTTGTACAAGCCCTTGTAATTACACTTTGCTGCCACTGCAAGCGAGACAACACGCGGTGTAATCTTGAAGAGGAAGTAGCGCTGATATGAGCGCTGCCTCCTATTCAAACGGCTGATCGGCGAGGATGCCGAAAGTCAGACCCACACCAATCACATATTGATGACCTGTCCTGAGGATAGATCATCAATATGTATTCGCTGCACATTTCCTTTAAGTGTCTGTACTGAGTGTGTTCAAACCTTCCATTGA
Organism: Rhinella marina; assembly: GCA_900303285.1. Lineage (NCBI taxonomy): Eukaryota > Metazoa > Chordata > Amphibia > Anura > Bufonidae > Rhinella > Rhinella marina. The sequence goes on along the minus strand of ONZH01025646.1, from coordinate 213,362 downwards.
AGGAATATGTTGACGTGTGCCACGGTTTATGCATACAGTGGTATGTCGCCCATTGACTCTACCTATAAAAGAAATGTGTACCACATGGGATATGGGGGGGCACACTTTGCTGTGCAGTAGTAAAGATATACCAATGTGCACTGGCCCAACAAATGCAAAAAGGACCCTCTTTTGACCTCAGTTGGGTGAGTGTAGCCCTTTGGATGTGTTTGGCATATAAGGCAAACCTAGGGCTCCACCGGACAGTGCACAGAGCGTTAGGCTCGGCCTACACTGCAGCAATAAGTCGCACGACACAGTACAATTACACTGCTGCATGTGTATTTTTTAAAATGATAGTCAATGTTGTCACACTGCAATGCGACAATTCAGCTTCCAATGCGACACCATTGATTCATTGATCATTATAAAAGAAAATATTGCGTGACCTGTGTAGCCCTAGCCGTAATGTGATGTAATTACTTTGGGAACTGGACATCTGGTTAGTGGACAACTTGCGTCATGTGGTAAGTAAAGTTGCTGCTTCCCCCTCAGACTTTGTGAAGTTGGCCTATGTTGCTTCCGGCTCATTAGTCTCCTTACGATTCTCCTCGCCTTCTTTAGTTAATTGATTGCTTCCTTTCCCCTTCAGGTGTTGCTCTGTTGCCATTTGTTGATGAGCGGCGTCTAAGAGCTGCTTTGGAAGAGGTTTACCCTGACCTCACTCCTGATGAAAGTAAGATTATGATATTCGCCTGTGTTGCCTGTGTAATCACGAAGGTTTTTTGCATTAGCGTACTTGTCGTTTATGCTCTGCTAGGCTGCAAATGAGCAAGATATAATGGATGGCTGCTATTGATTGCCTTTAAACAAATCGGTAACCTTTTGCTTCATAGATGATTTAATTGCAGTAAATTGAATGATCCTTGATGCAAAAATGGAGCCTTGGCGGGGACAGAGTAGAATAGAGGCACCTTGCATTAAAACTTGTTAATTAAACTCTCATTTGCAGGTTTCTTGTGTGACTTAAATGATCTGTTTTCACAGCAAAGCCTTTTTATGAGTATCTGTTAAAACCACAGCCACCAAACAATTAGAAAAAGTGGGAATTTTAGCTTTATAATTAAGTTTTTAAATTGCTTTATGAAAGCCGAAATCATACGCAGGAGCGAATTAGCGCCTTTGGATTATGCATTAATGAATTTAATGGCAGCTGTTGAGGATACTCTCAGAATAAGGAATGGTTTGTGCTGAGCGCTGTTCTATGCTTTGTGTTAGAAAGAAGAAATAGCCTTGGCGGCGATCATCTGTTTGTTGGGAAACACCATCCCCTGAACGACTTCATACACGAGCTGTACAAGACCAGTACTAGAGAGGTACATGATTGTCCAGTATACCAGTACTAAACTGTACTTAATTCATCTTTATCTTACTAGCCGCCTATAAACTGACAGGAAATCTTTACATTTTCCATTGGTTTTTGACCTTGGTAAATTCTGTTTGTATAAAGGGGTTCTCCAGGACTGAATGACTGTTGACCTATCCTTAGGATAGGTCAGTATCCGATTGATGGGTGTCCCACTCCCAGCACAGACACGTCGGCTGTTTGCAGGAGCTTCAGGTGCAGGATCCTGGTGAGGCTGTGAAGTCCTAGTGCCTGTTTCCTTCCGATCAGTGGTGGTGCTGGGAGTTGGACCCATGCCAATCTGATATTGATGACCTAATCGAAGGATAGGAGATTCAGTCCCAGACAACCCCCCCCCCCCCCCCCCCCCCCAATTGGGAGAAACCGTCCTAAAAATGTCACTCTTTATTGTAAATTTAGAATTTGTCTGACGTAAATCTCGTTGGCGTGCAACTCAGGGGACACAAGTGCGTTTTATTAGCCCTTAGTGACATGGCTAAGTTAAGCCTTGAGGACCCGTAGTAACATTTTTTTCCCCTTTGTGTACTAACAGTCATGACCTTGAACTTTGTGGGGCAAGATGTAGTTTTTTAGGAAACCTTTTGAGGTTCATGTAGTGCATTAAATAGGACCTGTCACCGCTTCTGACATGTCTGTTTTAACCCCTTCGCGCCCAGCGCCGTACATGTACGGCGCTGGGGCGATGCGGGCCCATGGCGCCCGCTCGCGGGTGCGGCGGGCGTCATGGCCGGCAAGTCTCTGCTGTTTCTAACAGCAGAGACTTGCCGCTACTTACCGCCATCGGCGGCGTCTTCCTGCTTGATTAGATGCCGTGATCACACGTGATCACAGCATCTAGTTGCGTTTCAACCCGGAAGCATTCGCTTCCGGGTGGTGTACAGACACCCCATGTGGCCAATCGGGGTGTCTGTACACCATATGAAAACTAATCCTCGCTGGTGAGGATTACAGTTTTCAAAGTGCAATTCTTATTCTGGCCACTAGATGGCAGGCCAGGATAAGAAATGAGCAACTCATGGATTTCTGAGTCTATAGAATCCATAATTGCTCATAAAGAAAAAAAAAAAGCCACAATATATAAGCCCATATTTGAGCTTTCTAATAGTAAAAAAAAAATTAAAAAATATATAAAAAAGATGTAAAAGTTCAAATCACCCCCCTTTCCGTATAAGTAAAAAAATAAATACCTAAATAACAATAAATATAGACATCATGGGTATCACCGTGACCGAAAACGCCCGTACTTTTAAAATATAAAAAAAAAATTCCAATACGGCGAATTGTGTGGCGGAAAAAAGCGTCCAAATGGTGATTTGCCATTTTTTGTCGTTTTTTTTTTTTATAAAAAAAATTAAATAAAAAGTGATCAAAAAGTCATACACACCCCAGAATGTATCAATAAAAACTTCAGATCGTCCCGCAAAAAATGAGCCCCTATACAGCTCTGTACACATAAATACCAAAAAGTTATAGGGGTCAAGATTTGACAAGGAAAAAAAAAAAAGGGCAACTTTCTAATTATTTTATCACTATGAAAACGCAGAAAAAACTATACATATTAGGTATTGCCGGATTCGTACTGAACAGTAGAATTAAAGTAACGGATCAGTTTTAATGCACATCGAACGCTGTAAATAAGAAACCCGTAGAACTGTAGCGGAATAGCGTTTTCTTTGCAATTTCACCCGGTTTGGAATTTTTTTCCCGCTTCCCACTACACCGTATGCAATATTAAATGGTGGCGTTGGAAAGTACAACTTGTCCCGCAAAAAACAAGCCCTCATACAGCTATGTGAACAGAAAAATAAAAGCGTTATGGCTGTTTGAAGGCAGGGAGCGCAAAACGAAAATGCAGAACCGAAAAAAGCTCCGGGGGTGAAGGGGTTAATAGCTTCATGCATTCCCCCTGTAATAACAAGTCTGGAACATCTATTCTTATGACTCTATGTTGTGCTATTCCTTTATTATTTCTACTAGAAGCTATGAATGAATTGCTAGCAGTCTGCAATAAGGGTATAGAGGAGAGGTAACCAGCTGGGGGCGTGTCCCTGCACAGCCTCACTCTATCCAGTCAGTGCCACCAGTGTCAGACTGTGCAGGTACACACCCAACTGGTAACACCCCCTCTGTTCCCCTACTGAAGGCTAATAGCTATTCATTCATAACTTCTTGGAGGAATAATAAAGGAATGGCACAACATACAGACATAAGAATAGATGCTCCAGAATTGTTATTACATGGGGAATGCATGAAGCTATTAAAACAGACATGTCAGGAGTGGTGACAGGTCCTCTTTAAATAACTTATTATTTTTAGGGGGAAAGATAATAACCACATTTTTAACATTATTTTGTGGGATTTATTTTTACAGTGTTCACTGTGTGGTATAAATGTCATTTTATTCTGTGGATCACTATAATTGATGCCAAATTTCTATTTAATTTTTTAAATATTTTACTTATTTGATTGCATATTTTCTTTCTGTACTGCAAGCTGTTAAGGTGAATATAGACTGATTTTGTGTACGTTTTGTTAAATTACTTCCCTAGCCAACTGGAATGCCGCCAGAGCTGTGCCATGGAATTCAGGGAATGCTTGAAACTGACGATGGCGCCGTCCTTCCCAATGAGTAAGAAAAGTACACATTACTGGTGATGCTATTCGTAGTCTTTAATTTACATGCACACAATTGGTCAGTGAGCACCAGTTCATGTCTGTCCAATCGCTGCTGGTCCTGCATCAGTCTCCTGCCACTGTATCCAATCCTTGGCCCACTTTGCTGAGCCGTTCATGCATACATGATCCCTATAGCTGTAACGTGATGTCATTCTTACAGGCTCAGCAGCATAGGACATTTTTTTATTTTTTATTTTACACTGCACCATGCATAATTTTAATACATTTTGGCATTAATGCTAACCCCTTTAAATGCAAATTCATTCATTAGGTACATACCATATTTTCCGCCCTATAAGACGCACTTTTTTCCCCCCAAAAGTAGGGGGAAAAATGCTGTGCGTCTTATAGGGCGAATACAAGTGAGCGCTTCCATAAGGAAGCGCTCACTTGTACGTAGGGACCCCCATCAGACCTCAGATCAGCCCACCCAGCCACTGATAAAGACCATACTTACCTGTTCTGCGCTGCCGCTGCCGTCCGGTCCCACGCTCCGCGCTCTTCTCTCTTCCCTGCCAGCACGCACTATGACCTGACGCTGCGGCGTCAGGTCATAGTGCGTGCCGGCAGGGAAGAGAGAGGAGCGCGGAGCGTGGGACCGGACGGCAGCGCAGAACAGGTACGGTAAGTATGGTCTTTATCAGTGGCTGGGTGGGCTGATCTGAGGTCTGATAGGGGCACAAGACGCTGATCTGTGGCGTGAGGGGGCACAAAACGCTAATCTGAGGTCTGATGGGGGCACATTCTGCTGATCTGAGGTCTGATGGGGGCATGATATGAGGTCTGATGGGGGCACATTCTGCTGATGTGAGGTCTTATGGGGGCACATTCTGCTGATTTGAGGTATGATGGGGCACATTCTGCTGATCTGAGGTCTGATGGGGGCATGATATGAGGTCTGATGGGGGCACATTCTGCTGATGTGAGGTCTTATGGGGGCACATTCTGCTGATTTGAGGTATGATGGGGGCACATTCTGCTGATCTGAGGTCTGATGGGGGCATGATATGAGGTCTGATGGGGGCACATTCTGCTGATGTGAGGTCTTGTGGGGGCACATTCTGCTGATTTGAGGTATGATAGGGGCACATTCTGCTGATCTGAGGTCTGATGGGGGCACATTCTGCTGATCTGAGGTCTGATGGGGGCACATTCTGCTGATCTGAGGTCTGATGGGGGCACAGTGAGATGGTATGGGGGCACAGGGGGCTGATATGGGGGTCTGATGTGATGTCCTTAAATTTATGGGCAGTCTGATAAGAGGATCTGATGAAAAATATTTTTTTCTTATTTTCCTACACTAAAACCTAGGTGCGTCTTATAGGGCGAAAAATACGGTACATGCACTAAACATATGACCCTTATGAATAAAACTTTTTAACTGTTGACCATAGCATCCAGTGTGATCACTACTTTAAAGGGGTTTTTCAAGACTTTTATACTGATGACCTGTCCTTTTGGGTCCAACACCTAGAACTCCCACCAATCAGCTGTTTGTGAAGGCACCAGTGCTTGCAGTAGCGCCGCGGCCTTTTCACAGGTTCCCTAGGCCATGTGATGTCCAGTTCATTGGTCACATGGCCTAGGCGCAGCTCAGCCACATTGAAGTGAATGGAGCTGAGCTGCAATCCCAAGAACAACCACTGTACGCTGGATGGCGCTGTGCTTGTTGACTAAGGAGATGGCTGCAGTGCTACTGCGAGCGCCGGTGTCTTGTCAAACAGGTGATCGACAGGGGTTCCAGGTGTCGGACTCCCACCAATCAGATACTGGTGACCTATCCAGAGGATAAGTCATCAGTAAAAAATCTCGGAAAACCCTCCCTCCCACCGCTCCTATCGGTAAATTTTCTTTTTTTGTACAATTCTTATGACACTGCTCCAGCCACTTGTTGACCTAAGCGATGCACAGTATGAGACTTGAGGCCAGTGATTCTCTGAAGAGGTGTTCAGGACGTCACCAATGCAGCCAAAACACTTCACTAGATGCAGCGGAGGGAGTGACAGCTATTTATCGGAGGGGGCTTCGAAAGTGTGTTCAAAGTGTGCCTAAGCTTATAAATAAAGTTTATTAAAACTTGCTGTAAATGTACAAAAATGATTTTTTCAAATCTCCTTTATTTTTTTTGTTTTCGATATGATGTAGACACCCAACATTCAGCTGCCATCACAGTCATTACTCCTGTACACTGCTGAGTGTGGGAGTATGGATTCCCCTGCAGTAACTGAGCGCTGTATACGCAGGCGGAGCTCCATAGCACATCCCTGCTTCTGTATGTATGAACGCTGCTCTCCTAAAGCCTGGCTTATATGTACTAGGTCAGGCTTTAGCGGAGGGAGGGATGTGCTGTGATGAGCTGCTGCCTTGCACCTGCTCTTTCCACTCTGGGGGCGTAGGGCAGGATCTCAGCACATATTTTAATATATTACATTTTATGCAGTTAGTTTAACTCCGATGTATTTTTACTTTTTAGGATTGTGGAGTCTCCAGTGCCTATGCTGAAAAGTTTAACACAAAATTATGCAATTAGGTATGTATCTTAAAAAAATGCCATGTACTTGCAAATAAATATTCTAAAACTTTGGAAACTTAGTTTTGTTATTTTTGATTCAATTTAGCATAAAATTTAAAGACCCGGAATATGAAGATGGTTACGTTTTCAAAGCTGTGGTATTACAAGGTGCAAAGTAAGTAACAATGGTTATAAAGATGAGTGCCAAAATGCTGCTTTTATGTGAAAATTAAATGTATGTTGTTTCCCTGGTCTTGTAGAAAACCGCCAGTTACGTTAAAACCAGGAGATTGGGAGAAGGCCAATAGAAATGGCCGGCCTTGGAACCCACAGCTGGGTTTCAATCGAGACAGAAAGCCGATGCATCTTGATCAGTCGGCATTTAGAACACTAGGGTAAGTGGCTGCTACTCTATATTAGTCACCAGAGAGCTCATTGCATCTGTTACACTTTCATTTTCATTTCATCATTTTTATGCCATATTATTATATATTTCTAGCCACGCCATGCCACAAACCAGAGGACCACCAAGGGGGAGTGGACAGTACAGCAGTGCCCCTCCACCAAATGCTTACAATCCTGTAAATGCGTACAGAATGCCCAACCATCGCCAGCCGATTCCCAATCTAATGTCAAGTAAGTTCAGGGTTCTGGTAAAATTCAGTGTAAATCCGCTCGTTTCATTGCTCCTATGTGTTTCCATAGTTACAGACTACAAACCAGCCTTGTGCAGTCTGATCCTGCAGCTATACTTCTTTCCACCCAACACCTACTTAATGCTTTCTTAGCAAAAAAAAAAAAAAGTAAGAAATGCATGATAGGTGTGTGTGTGGCTACAGAAATGGGGTCTGTAGTTTTCTGTGGAGAGGTGTAGGTCTGCATGATAATTATGGAAGATTTTTCATTTAGACTTTTCCAGAGTTCATTTTCCTTTCAGTGAGCACTGACGCAGTAAAACAGTGGTTATAAATGTGGACACAACCTTTAGAGAAATGAAGATCATTTAACTAATCTCTGAATGTGTTCTATACATGTGATATACTTGTCAGGAGTTAATTCGTGTCGAGTGACATATTGAGCAAAACATTTTGTACACCCCCAATTGAGTCATATCTCCTGAATGAGTATGTCAAAACCTATATCTAGCATTGTTATTAGTACTTATTCAATGCTGAGTGGAAATGTTATACTGGGGTGTCTGTAAACTGAGGCCTTGGTAGGAATGTCACATGTTAACCAAGGTGAGAGGTATGACTTAAAGGGTTTGTGCACCTTAGTGGTGGATTTTGCCAAACCCTTCCCTCTTGCGAAGACCTGCGAAGGGAAAGCATACTCCCTGACCCTTCCCTCCCTAGCCTCGGCTGCTGCGCTTCCAGGATGCAAACTTCCATTTTGACGCGGCTGCAGACAATGACCGTCCGCAGCGGTGATCTGCTCCCCTTGTGTCATGTGACCGTTTGACGTAGCTGGAAGGGAGCAAGTCATGGCTGCAAACTCGTAAAAAAGGAAGGTTACATCTTGGGAGAGAAGGAGCGGGGAGCCAGCATCAGGAAGCAGGTAAGTATGCTTCTCTTCTCAGGTCTGCCCTAGACAGAGGGTTTGTCAAACCTCCCACCCCAAAGGTGCACAACCCCTTTAAATAGTTCACAGGACGTGACGTAAACCTTCACAGTTAGAAATTAACTTAACCCCATCTGTTCACCACAATGTAAGTCACTATTACATATGGATTTGGATGGAGCACGCACTTTGTCCTCTTGCAAAATAATAGTGAAAACCGTTAGGGTCTATAGATTAAGCCAGGAATGCCCAACCTTCGGCCCTCCAGGTGTTGCAAAACTACAACTGCCAGCATGCTTGGACAGCCTACAGCAGGCCGTTGTGGGAGTTGTAGTTTTGAAACAGCTGGAGGGCCGCAAGTTGGGCATACCTAAATTAAGTAATTTATCAGAGATCCAGCGATGGGTATATGATCAGTATGCAATGAGAAGTGCATGTAGCACGTCTGGCAGATCTAGAGCTGTTCTGGCTTGTAAATGTCTTCCATCATGACACCAGCCATCTTCTATACCTTTCCTTCTACGACTCTCAGGTATCCAGGTCATGGTATGTCTACCGGTAGAAAGTGAATTTCTTTTCTTGCCACTTGGGTAATTGGATTCTGGCTATAGAGTAAAAGGAAAGAGAGTTGCACGTTGAGTATTGAAACATTTCTATGGTGTCTAAAATGTCTAGTTCACTCACTACTAAAATCTACATTTTACACGAGGCTAGTAGAATTTGCCAGCAGTAAAGCATAGCATTGGTTAACGTCTGAAGAAGTCAGAAAGTTCTGAGCTTGGCGGCACATTTCTATGTATTAAAGAATATCTTTATGGAAATTGCATTGCTCCGGCTGCGGTACTGAATGACAACTAGATTGAAGAATACTGGAGTCTTGAAAGAAAAGCGCATAAAATGTGCTCCGTATATTTCTGGGATCACAGTCTGGTACGCACTGAAAGTGACATTACTATGGAGAAGGGCAGTGCGGTCAATCAAACAGCCACCTCTTTGAAGTGGCTGCGGTGGGTGTTCCTTTCTGCTTTTCCTTGATTTGACATTGATGTGCCAATTTTCAGCTGATGAATAATTGGCTATATGCTGATAACTCGCAGGAGTCAAGTAGAGTCTGCTAGCGCTCTCAGTGAATGGCAGATTTAGTTTATGCAAACCCGAGCATCTGATTTCTGACTTTTTTTCCATTGCACTCGGTAAACTTGTCACTTAGCTGAGTGTGAGAGCGATTGTGATTAGTGCAATCAGTAAACATGAGGTCTCGTCTTTGATTGCTGAGCTGATTAGTTAAATACTCTCTTAAGTACCTGTTGTGGAGCCTTTAGTTTATAGTTTGTTGTCATCCGTGCTTTGGCGTCACCGTCACACGTCCTTTTTATCTCCCTCGGCTATCTGTACTTTTTAGAAGTGCTATTTAGTATCATCAGATACATTCAAGGCTTGAGTTCAGTATGGGAAATTGATCTCTATAAGAAATGGCGCCATTAATATTAATGTGCACTTGGAAATGTTTAGGAGCGTCTCCACATACAGAGCATTTACTGCTGTGGCTGATGAGCTTATAATGCAAAATAATGTATCTAAAGTTTTCGATAATTTAGATTGTTCCATCTGATGGCTGTGTGGTTCGTATCTCTTTCTGATTTTCAAGATCTCGCACTCGTTGCACGCAAACGTGAATATTCATTTACACTGAAACCATTGTAATGCATGGCTCTTCTTAAGATAGCGCCCGTACTTTGTTGTCCACTCACAAAAAATACTGAAATGTTCTTAAAATCCAAGATCAGGATTCTGCTATTGTAAATTATTTTTGAGGCGTTGCTGCATAGACCGATTTTAGAAGAGAATGTGCTGTATTTCAGGGCAATAGCCAGGTCGTCTAGTCAGCTAGTTCCCTCTGTGTCGGTGGGGTTCTGCAACTTGGAAAGCCAGCCCCTAGTGAGATGAGAGGAATCATTGAGGTTCCAGCTGATAGAAAGGTTCTCATCCTATAAAATGCCGGCGGAACGCGAGGACATCCCATCATTTTATCATCTGTTATAGACCCCCAACTTATTCTGATAATGGAGTCGCAGGACTGGTGCCCCTTTGTGAATGTTCCCTAGCAGTGTTTCAGCCATCATGGGAACTGCAGTCAGCCCCATTCATTTAAATAGGGTTGTGTTGTGGTTCCCTGCACATTGGGTGGCTTAATGCTGCTGTGCAGGAAAAAACAGTACACCAGAGCCCCCCATTTATAAAATTACATGGCTCCCATTAGTGGTGGGCCAGGTAATGGTCTGATGGAATCCTCCATGGTGATGTCAAATGTTCCCTACTGACTTCTATTCACAGTAATTCTACAATATCATACAAATGTTCCAAATTTTATACCTGTGCCGATAATATCGCAACGTTCTGTTGTTGAGCATTTTCAGCATGCTCTATACTAATAGTTTTAGTGACTCTCTAAACCAGGGATCTCAAACTCGTGGCCCTCCAGCTGTTACAGCACTACAATTCCCATCATGCCTGGGCATTCTTCGGCTACCAGGGCATGCTGGGAGTTGTAGTTTTGCAACATCTGGAGGGCCACGAGTTTGAGATCCCTGCTCTAAACCAAGGTCCATAACCTTTCTATAGCCAACATACCTGGTGCCCTCCCTTCCTCTATTCTGGTCCCATGTCTGATTCTTCCTAAGTTGGCTGCCAGCATCTCAGATTTCCCCATGTGTTGAAGGAAAGTCTGAGACCTGTCCCTCCGCCCTTGAATGGACAAAACTGCTACATCATTGGCTCTGATCCATCTGTGGACAGTAGAGGAGTAGAGGGTGGCTTATGTTAGACTTTCTTACAGTGCTTTGCATTAGGAAGTCTGAGATGGCGGCCATCTTGCAAAAAATCGGATGTTGACCAGAAAGGGTCATGTTTAGTTCAAATTTTAGGTCTGGACTGGGGGGGGGTCGCTTCAAAAAAGAAAATTCCTGGATTTTGTGTTTTTTGTTTTAAACTTTTTTTTTATTTTCAGTTCCTCAAAATCAAATACTATAGTAGTTTACCTTGAGAAAAAAGTCTGTTACCATACTATACCTTATTGTGAAATTCTGCTGTGGAGATCATTAATTAGACGTTTACTCCTGAATATATTATTGTGCGCTCAGTTCTTCCTTGTTCTGCAGATTTTTAGCAATATCCTCTCACAGCCACATGCAATTTCTCCCCAATCATGCATGATGTAGTCCTTCCACTCCCACAGCTAAATGAAGCATATGATGGTATTTAGGCATTTAATAATATTTACTGGAACTTTGATAATTATTTTGAAATTAAAATGTAGTGCCAGGATCTTCTCTCAGACAAACTTCAGTAGTGGTCACCTGCTCATACCTAGATTTCAGCATTTCCTAGTTATGCTGTTTGGTTGAACACCAGCTTCAGTGGAAGTCTAGTCCAGTGGGGCACCCAACAGCATAGCTTGAGGATGTAGAAATCTGTATCCCCCATGAACACCCACTGATATAGTCTTCTACCATGTCATTTATTTTTTTTCTGACCTTCTACATTGATGGTCTTGTTTACTACCAGCTGGCTCTACCAGATAACAGAACACTTTGGCATTGTGGCCCCTTCTCTGCAGTACCCAACCCAGCTGCATCCATATATGTATAAGAACGCTGTCTCTGGTACTACAGCTTAGTCACAGCCACCTGTTCTTTCAACCTCTGACGATCGTGAGGTTTCAGGTATCAAACCCCCACAGAGCATGCATTGATATGGCTTGTGCTAAAGACACTTTTTTATTTTGTTTTATATGGTTATTAAAGGTTTTTTGGAAGACTTTTCTACTGATGACCTATCCGGTATCTTATAGGTGGGGGTCCGGGACCGGAGATCCCCACTGATCAGCTGTTTGAAAAGGCACTGGCGCTCGCAGCAGCACCATCTCAGCCTTCTCTCAGCTCAACAAGCACAATCTTGTACATTGTATATCACCTGTGCTTGGTATCACAGCTCAGCCCCATTCACTTCAATGGGACTGAGCTGCGCTTAGATCATGTGATCAGTGAACGTGATGTCACTGGCCTAGGAATAGGCTACGAGAAGGCCATGGCACTACTGCAAGTGCTAGTGACTTCTCAAACAGCTGATCGGAGGGGTGCCAGGTGTTGGACCCACACCGATCAGATACTGATGAACTATCCAGAGAATAGAAAAACATCTCTGAAAACCCCTTTAAGCACAAAAATCCCAAGTGTGTGTTAGAGTTTGAGTGTTTAAAGGGGTATTCCCATCTTAGACAGTGGGGGCATATCGAGAACGGAGTGGGGAGCGCTGTGCCTGGAGGACCCCTGGTTTCCCCGGGGTCCGGCCATCACCAGGCGCTGCTCCTATAGGAATGAATGGGAGCGCACAGCGCCTGCGCGGCCACCGCTCCCATTGATTTCTATGTAGCTGACGGAAATAGACTATTTTCTGTGGTCCCATAGAAATGAATGGAGGGCGGCTGCGCATGCGCAGTGTGCCCGACACTTCTGGGGCTCCGTTCTGAATATAGGTGAGGGTCCCACCCTAGTGATATGCCCCCATTGTCTAAGATGGGAATAACCCTTTAATTCTGATAACCTATCAGAAACTGTGTCTGACTTCTGGCACTCCCACTGATCAGCTGTTTGAGTCCACAGCATTTCAAGTGCACAGCACGGCCTCTTCCTAAGCCACTGATGTCACATTCATCAGTCACTTGGCCTAAGCACCGCTCCGTCTCATTCAAGTGACTGGAGCGGAGTGGCAATACCAAGAAAACCCGCTATACAGTGGACGACGCTGTCTTTGGTAAGCTGCAAGGAGACAACGAGGCTCACCATTCAACCAGCTGATTGGCAGGGGTGCCGGGCGTCAGATCCCCACCGATCACGTTCTTCGTGAAGATAGGTCTTCAGTATTAAGCCCTCGTACAATCCCTGCTTACTTAATCAGTAGCGATCAAACAAATGATGTGTAAATACAGGCCCATATGATTTATGTACCACAAGTGTATCTGGAGAGAGAATTGTTTTTTTCCACATATCTCGAATGTTACATTTTAGCGCATAAGGCCAAAATGCCTGTATCGATTAGGGAGAGAGGAGATACTTGGCTGGGCCTTTGTAATTGGGTCTCACTTAAATAATGATGATCTCACAGAAGGCCAGAGATTTGCAAGCTCCGCAGTTTCTGGAGTGTTGTGTACTGAATTAGTATCTATTGATTAGAAGCCTTTCATGCTGTGCACTGGCCATTCTTGTTTAGCCGAAGAGCATCCATCTAATTGCCTGTTTTGTTGTGGCTGTGTGTCTACTGTAGTATGGTCGGAAACAAAGGAAAGAGTGGGTGGTCCTTCAGATCACATACAGGCACGGCCTGCTGCAGGATCATGACTTGTATCTATGCCAGATATTCCTGAGCTGTATTCTACAAATAAAGCCTATGTAACGTGCCTCATGTAAAACGGAGATCTTCATACTGGTCTTCAATGATGAGATTGAAGTGGTTTAACAGAGAAGGAACTAAGATTTCTAAAGTGGGAGAGGAGTGCACCAGCCCCTCTTACCATTTCTATGAAATATTTAGTGGTCAGCGCTATAAGTGAATGTTTCCTCCAGTGTTTGTACCTACCAGAGAAGACCTCATAATGTCCAGCGGTGGTAGTAAGAGCGGTGCTCTGGAGGATGAGACGTAAAACACGTATATAGTTTTATCGGGCCTGTCTGTGACATGGGACGCTGTTTCTATGTATTGTGTTTTCAGTTTCTATGGATCACACATTTTTCTACATGCCGCTAACTGTTTGTTTTTCTCTTCCCCATAGACCCCAGAGCACAAAACTCTTGGTCAAATCGTCCGCCTCTTTTTAATCAGCCACCACCACAAAGGTAAGACTTGTCAAAACATAGGCTTTCAATTGAGCGCTTTGCCATAGACATGCCATGAAAGTGACTCCCGGTAGCCGGATATTGATAGCTTGCCTTTATCTCCTCGCTAAGTTCTGAAACGGAACAAAGATTTGGGTTGTAGGATAGGCTAAACAAATTTCTTTTCAGAAGCTGCATGGAAATTAACGAGGCATAACTAATGACGTTCCACTTTATAAGCTCCATGCTGGAACGGCCGTGTTAGCACAGACCCGCTATTGATTCTTGCTACAAACCTCTTGAAGTACTAATCAACTCCTTTGGTCCAACTTTTTCAAGGCTGACAAGCCCATTGTGGGCCAGTGTCACTGTAGGTCAGTAGTTATTAGTCGCCACTGAAAACAGTTTCTTTAACTACTTAAGACTCAGCTGAATTACAAGCAGAAGGGTCTCGGAGGATTATAGAATCCACAGACTAATAAGTAGCGTGCAATGGAAAGAATGTGACGTGGTTTAATAATGAGGGATGTTATACATATGTTCTCTGACAAAACACAGAAGTTTGTAAAGGTCCCTACTTGTCTGCAGCCATTGTAAAACTTCTAATGAACTCTCTTAATCCGCAAGAAGGACTACATATGAGTCGGACTATGGCAAATTTCTCAATGTTACATAGCTACAGGCAATATTACCCTTTGGTTAGATTTTTGTTCCTTTTTGGTGGACGTTTTTATTTCCTTGCAGCAAAAAAAAGCAAAGGTTTATTTTACCCCAGACACATCGCAGAAAGTTGTAAGCTTCCGGTTATTTTGTACCCATGCATTGGTGTGCGTGTGTGCTTGCAGGTACAAGTTCGCGAAGGGTCTTTGAATTGGTTTGCCACGCCAAGGCAATTAAAACATTTTGTTGCTAGTAATATGGGTGCCAATCTAGATCATAATACATGTTGAATTTGTGTTCCCATATAAACTGTATACCAAATGTCGGCGTATGCCAATTAGTGCTGATGTTGCTAGGTCACGGCGGTCAATTGAAAACCACATCAATAGAACTTGGAAATGTTTTTTTTTTTTTTTTTTTTTTTTTCTCTCCCCCCCCCCCCCCCCCCCCCCTCCTGATCAGACCTTCTGACATATTGCACAGAATAATGGATGGGAAAAAAAAAAATCTGACAAGGACCCTACCGTAGATTCTGAATTCTTTGCTGTAAGAATTCATTTGCAGTCTGCAATTAACTCGAAAGAATGGCGAGCCTTAGAGGGCCCGGACTTTCAGAAAATAAAGCATTGTCCTGTGTTGCTTATGTTTACCCTTTGGATAATGTACTTTGACTTGGAAACCTAGTGTTGAGAGTTCAGAAGGAACGGCGCCCACAGCTGAACAGAAACCGCTTCTGGCTCTCAAAATGCAGGAATGGACAAATTGTTACTTGTGTCAGAAATAGTCTGTGATGCAATAACCTTTCTTTTATTATTTTTTTTAAAGAAATTATGGGCACATGCAGATTCCGCATCAGTCGTATCCAAATCAGCAAGGTGGACCAAGCAATTACTACCAGAGACAAAGAGAGGACAGGAACCGACAGGTAAATAAGACCAGCCCTATATCCTCACATGCTATATTAATTTGCCCCATGTTATGCGGCTTCTTCCAATAACGGAAGACTACTCTGATTTATTTATTTTTTTCTCCTTTAAGTAAATGAGTGTAGTATACCTGTTGCGGTTTCTGTTGTAGTTTTTCGTTAACCGGACGGCAGTGATGCTTGTCAGACAAATCTCCCCTTTTTTACTACATGTTTAGAGATGTTCTGAGCTTATTTTAACTTCTGATTAGTTCTGTGTCCTCGCTTTTGTTAAGAAATCATTGTTGGGTTTCGGCTGGTCTGAATAAAGCTGTTTGCTATTGTGTATTTTAATCCTGTAAACAAACTCTTCGCTTTATGTGTTTTTCAGAATTACAACCAAGGGAGAAATTACCAAATGCCGCCGCATCAGTCGGGAAGATACAACTGGAAATAAAAAAATTTTTTAGCACCTTGTGTGTTTTTCTTCTGCTGGTAGAAAGTTTTCATACAAATGTAATACGAATACTGTGTAAATTGTTTTTATTTTGTGCAGGTAGATTGTATGTGTTTGATTAATGTATCTTATTTAATGTCCTTTTTTTTTTTTTAAATGACATTTGTAAGAAATCTTACTGTCGGCTACCCTGGAGTCATGTAGACACTTAGCAATTCTATGACCTTTGTATGACAGCATCATGCCGCGAGGATAGAAGTGATGAAGATTTTGGCCTCCTGTTTTAATGGGAAGATTTTTTTTTTTTTTTAAGCAGGGTTTCAATGTTTTATATTTTGTTCTTCCTAAATGATTTTATAAAGACATGATCATTATAGTAATTACTGTGTCCTGTTTTTTTTCCTTCCTAGTATTTTCCCTAGAATATTTTTTTTTTAAAGTTATTTTTAATGTAATATTTGGACCCTGTTTAACAATAGTTTTTCAGATTTTTTTTTTTTAATTCATATTACTATGTACATATGTCTAGGAGGCAATGCAAAGGTATAGTTTAGAAAGTGCTTTAACAATCACATGTTTTTGTTAAATAAGCCAGTATTTTTCTTCATGTACCACTCGTGCATTTCCTCCATGCCTATAGAAATGGTTATACTGTGCAAAAAAATTCTGTTCCGAGCATGTTACACTTTAAGACTAGGTAACAATTTTCAATCTTCTGTTCTGAAAATGTTGGACTGTAATACAAGGTGGTAAATCACACTTCACCATCTGCATGTTTTCCACTGTACAGTTATTTTATTTTTTTTCATGGGGTCAATTTAGCCCCGAATGCCAGAATTCTGGCTTAAAAAAGTTGCAAGTAGGGGCTTTGTGTCTTTTTGGGTTCACTTACACCAAAATTTTACTTTTTGAGCACTGTGACCCAGATTTGGGGAGAAAATTTGGTAACAATTTCAGAGTAGATCACTTTAAAAAAAAAAAAAAAAAGTTTCAACTCCACACCAAACATCCCCAAGGCGTAGTTGTTAGGAAATAGCTGCCTCCACAGTGATCTTGCACTTGTAATTTATCATTACTGCGCACCATTTTGATAAATTTGACACAGATGAACACAGCAACTCCAATCTAGAACTAACCTCAAATACACCTTCAATGATAGAAGTCTGTTTCTATTCTCAGTGTAAGGGGAAACACATGTCCAACTATCCATACTAAATATAATATATATAAAATATCTCCTATTAACATTTGCTTTTGAAATATTTTTTGTAATGCCAGAACTATGTGCCCTTTAAGACAAAACTGCTGCCAAGTGCATGAGCTTGTGGAATTTAAGAGACATCACAAAACACCAGTGTGGACGCTACCTTCCTTGAAAGGGAACCATAAAACCTAAACTTACATCCAAATCTAACTGACTTTTTTGATTCTTATATGGTTACTATTTGCCAGGTAAATACAACAGACATCAGATTATCTTAATAATTATACTTTCAACCATTTTAGTTTCATGTAACAACTAGCTGAAATCCAATAAATACCAATTTCTACAATTTAACCATCTGTATGATCCTTGTGCTTCATTTGATGCTATAGTACAGGGGTAGGCAACCTCCGGCACTCCAGCTGTTGTGAAACTACAACTCCCAGCATGCATACTGCCTCTGCTCTTCTAAGAACTCACATAGAAATTAAAGGAGCATGCTGGGAATTGTAGTTTCACAACAATTGGACTGCTGAAGGTTGCTGATCCCTGTCCTAGTGAGATTAATTTTGGAAGGAACCTATGTTCTTCATATTCTGTTGGTAGACCGTTCTGAGGATATCTAGATTTACTTGGTTACAGATCAATTCTGTTTTACTTGGGAATTTGCTCACAAATCCGTTGCTCATGACTTCTAGCCAGTCCTGATTCTTTTGCTTATGGCTCGGTTACCCACGAACTTGGACTTGGAAGGAATCAGGACCAGTTTTTGCATTGCTGTGATATAAATTTTCAAAGCTGGTTTGAGTATCTTCTGCATCTGACTACCTGTAAACAGTGGGAAACCTAAGAGATAATGTATCTCCTACTGTGAAGTCACCCACTTTATTATTCACGTCTCAGCTGATGCAGAACCTCATCTTGAACAGTAAGGAGGGAGATTTCTGTCCAGAAATTCATGGGTTTGATATGTCCATCATCGGTTTCAGGGAAGTTCTGCAGCAGCTGAGCTTTGTATACTGATCTTCAGCATCTGAAACACCTTACAGCATATAATATGCTGAAGTTGCTGGCCACCTCTTTAGAAAAAAAAAATGGAAGCTCTACATATCAGTGATTGTCACAGATTGCTTCTGTCTGAATATGGGTCACCTGGCTGCCCTTTTTTTATCTTATTTTTTGGTGGCTGGTTTCAATTTAAGGTCTAATGCGTCACAATCATACACCAAAGTGTGTAAAACTTCTTTTTACACCCCAAATGTGGTGACAAACCTACACCATGTCAGTGCCTTTGGATAATGTCATCTGATGACTTTCCCAGGTTAAGAATTACATAAATCATGTTGGTAGTCTAACTGCACACAATGCGGATTAGGTGTGGAAAAACGCAGTGTCATACAGTACAAGCAAAGTGAATGAGATTTACTTTGCTTATTTTGTAAGAGCTGAAATTGACACGCCGTGTGGATCTCAGTCTGCAGCATGTCAATTTTTTGTGAGATTCTGCACCTTCTCTAGAGTGATTTTCCCCATAGACTTCACGGGGGTTCAAAATCTGCAACAAAAAACGCACAAAACACGCACCAAAACTGCAATGTATGTATTTTCTGCCCACACACAGATCTGCACCATGTACAGGTACCCAGAGGTTTCACATGTATATCTTTTTTCTTTTGTATTAAGCTGACCCCCATCTTGTTAAGCTTATCCTCTCTATCCTACTTGGACATGATGTATACTGGCCAATAGTTAAGGCTGAGGTCACACTTCAGTTATTTCGTCAGTTATTTCCATCAGTTATTGTGAGCCAAAACCAGGAGTAGGTCAAAAACACAGAACAGGTGCAGATCTTTTCATTATACCTGGTCTCTGAGAAGGCTTCACTACTGGTTTTGGCTCCCAATAACTGAAGTGTGAATTGAGCCTAATAAAGTCTAAGTTTTCAGTACATAAACATATTCATAATTGCACAAAACTGTATAATTTCATTCTTCAGGATCAGTGGAAATGATGAAAATAAACTAATCTATATATATATATATATATATATATATATATATATATATATATATATATATATATATCTCCACCGCAACCAAATACTAATTGTATACTAAATGTACTAATTACATTTGCTTGCTTTTATATAAGCACCACCTAATGAATGGTATTACTTTCGATTCTAATGAAAGGCATTCACCCGACTGTGTGCACTACTAGAAATGTGAAGTGGGCTTTGCCGTATCATCAATCAGTCATAAAAGATGAATGTAGTATTTTGTAAAAGGCGCATTACATTCTTATCAATGCCAATATTACAAGCTATAAAATCTTCTACAATCTGCACAGCTATAGTCATTACACTGAGCCCAGCCTATTGTACAGTGATGTCCTTGATATTTATATCATCAGTTTACCTTCAGGTGACTTTTTACTTCTATGATGTATTTTTATGTTTTTCCTTTTTTGTTTTTGTTTCCATTTTGCCTGTTGCAAAATCCAATATACAGAGTTGAAATTAAGGCATTTTTTACCCAAAATATTAAAATGAATAAATCTAGTATTTAAATTTTTTTTTGTCCAATGTGTGGGTCATGTGCTTCTTAAAGTTAATTTTTCTTATTTTCCCTTCTCATTTGTTTAAAACATTTATAATTAGGACACTTTGACTTTGAGCTCCTGCCACCTTTAAATGACTATCACCAAGGCAGTAATAAGATTAGTACATCAATGTGAAGTGACTGATGTTGTAATCTGCTGAAAATGTAATACATTTAACAATATTTAATCACATTTATTTTAAGTTGCTATAGCCATATCTGTATACATACACACTGTATATACATAAATATTCTAGTTCACCTGCTGCTCAAATATCACGTGCTCTGCAACCAAAATAACAATATTCGGATGCTTACAATACATTGTTAGTAAAACATATTGATAAATAGCATAATTTAGAATTTCTATTTTAATTAAAACCCTGGTAGAGAAAGCTACCTGCCCCCTCCTCCGTTCCTTTGTGTAGCAGCCACATTTTTGGTTGAATTTAGACCAACTCAGTCACAATGATGCAGGCCCCGGTAGTTTGGACATTGTAATATCTCTAGACTGTGGGTGTATTATGGGAGGCTGTGAGATGCAGCTGAACTTTAGGTTTTGCTTTTGTTCTGCTTGGGCCAAGTACCCTTTCTGGACTGTTCTGTGCAGGGACACTTATCCCCCTCTTCAGTTAATGAGGTTCACCTAGTCACCACATTCGTATGCTTATTAAAGATCTGAACAGCAAAGCTTACAGGGATGTCTACTGAAAAGAAACAAAGATCCTGGCTTCAATACCCCCACCACCACAACTTCTACATTCTGCCAGGAATGTGTGTCCTTATGGTAGATTAACCCCTTTCCTTGCTTAATGCACCTGCTTTCCTGCTCCCATATACTACAGAGGTTAATCATCATCATCATCAATAAGGTCTACTGTGATCATCATAAGACATCTGCCTCCCGGTTACAGAGCATTGTCACAAAACCATGGCTTATGTGTATTATTATTGTATATGATGGGGTGTTAGTCTGACTGTTCCCTGAACTAAATTATGAGGGTGCATAAAGAAATGCAATATAGCTTTTCCAAATATGTTTGTGGTATAGCAGTCAAATTTACTAGTAGTCAAATGAATGTGTTCAATGTATTGAAACTCTGTCACGGAGAAAATACAGTATAAAGTATTGAAATAAATAATTGCCCCAACAAAATCATCAGACAATGCACTTGACATTAGTTGTTGTGTTTTTTTTATTAATTAAATTATTTAGCTGTATCTGAATAATTAGATTTGATTCTTCCCTGTTGGTAACATGTCAAACATTTACAAAACCAATGGAAGTCATTAAAACAACGCAGACGTGTCAAATAATAAATTACGGGATAGATTCGTGAGAGCTCACCAAAGAAAAACCCAAATATCATAACCAATTACCTGTTTGCATCTTAAAATAGTCATACAATTGCTGGCTATTGGTTTATATTAAATTAATGTAGATCGGGGGAAAAAAGGACAATTTTTCCGATTTTGGATTTGACACATACTTTTAACATTAATTATGTAAAATACTAAAATATGTAAAAATAAAATATACAATACTCAGCAATACATTGCAGCTACTTTACAGAATGTTCTATAAATATTACAGCTGTATTTCATTGAACACGTAACATCTGAAAACAATAACATTAAAAAAAAACTATAAAATACTGTAAAGAGGATGTCTATAAAATACTATCCTTCAAAAGTTTATTAAACACGTAATAACAGCCTGATCAGTCTGTCCTGTATTGAGCTGAAGGAGTCTCTTGCTGACTGAGTAGTTGTGTCAATAAAATAATTGTCACATTATTAGTTTCTCGCCATAAGAAAAATATAAATGTTCTTTACTTTACGTTTTAGGATTATTTCGCTTTTTTTTTTTGTTCTTGTTTCAGTGAAATATAACGGTAGTCTGCCGATGACCGTGTGCACCAGATTATGATGTCCTTCCTAAAATTGTACTACAGCTGCGGTAAGCCCTATTGCCAGTTTTTGCAGTCTGTAGTAAAGGGAAATTACATGTCAGTCTTTCAGCCCCCACTGAAATTTCCACTGGAAAGAATAGACGGTCAGCAGCTCTTGACCTATTGGTGAAACCGCATGCACAAGGCTTTAACCTCACCACGTTCTTCCATAGAGCATGCCAGGATTGACCATACCATTGCTGTAATCTACACTTGAGGTGTCCATCTGTGCTATATTGGCCACTTGATTATGGAGAGATTGAGGGCTAGGGGACATTTCTTCTAAATCTGGAGCTTGGTTTAAAGAGTTAACCTGTTGATTCTGGTGCTGGTGTACAGAGCTGTTTGAAGAAGACAATACACCATTGGAGCTGTTTTGCTGTTGCTGTGTTACTTGTCCTGTTGTTGAGCTGTTGGAGCTGTTTTGACATGGCTTACCATCTTTTACAAGAACGGGCACTGCTACTCGGCGAGGTGATTGTTGTTGGCACAGGTTGCTTTCTTGCTGAAGTTGTTGCGTGACCTTGTCTTTTGCTTGTCTTTTCATCTTGTACCTGTGATTCTGGAACCAGATCTTTACTTGAGTAGGGGTTAGGTGGATCATGCTTGCCAGGTGCTCTCTTTCAGGTGCTGAGAGATACTTCTGCTGCTTGAACCTCCTTTCCAGCTCATACACTTGAGCCTGAGAGAAAAGGACTCTTCTTTTCCTTCTAGGAGCTGCATGAAGAGGAGCCATTGACTTGGCAGCTTCTGCTATACCTTGTAAGGTGCCCATTCCAGCCATGTTCATACCAGTAGATGGTCCCATAAATCTAGAAACTGACATACATGCGATTAGCTTGTTTACATTGTAAGTCCTTCATCCAACATTTCACTTGACCTAAATTGTGTTGATACTTCTACATGATATTTATGCCAGATATCATAACTATACAAACAGTGGTTAGCTAATATATTAGATATGACAAGAAAAGTGTACTTACTTGTCGAATATCTGGGGTCTGGGTTGGCTCCATACCATCCAGTAGCTGCTGCACTATTCCTCATGGTATCTTGATACGTTGAGATATCTCCCATATTGCTAATGCTTCCATTGCAGTAGCCACCCATTGCACCATGTGAAAACTGGGAAACACTGTGTGGCATGTGATAGGTGGTGGTCACCGTGGCATTGTGGCCCATGGTGTGCTGTTGCATTCCTGTCTGGGAGACGTGAGTCTGTCTATAGGCTCCTAGAGAAGTGCTCAGGTTACCAGTGTTGTCCATGCCACCAAACTTCTTGTAGGTCTCTTCAATGGGACTCAGAATGTCGGTCACTGAAAAGGGTGTAGTATGCTTTGGGCTCAACGACATGGTTCAGCGACCAAGCAGGTAAAAAACTGATGATCTGATCAGCCTTGTGTAGTGTCAATTCTTTCTCCTTATGGATGTTGTCTACGTAAGAGAGTGCTTGGAGGACGCCTGAGATCCGATTGATCGCCTTACAAAGTAGGCGAGACCTAAGCTCTCTTATCTCGGGTTTATTTTAGCCTGTAGCCAGGTTTACAACACTCACTGAAGTGGGAGGGAAGGGGGAGGCCTGGGAGGGGCAACAGGAGACCATCACACAATACTCATTCACACATTTCCAAGATAATTGACTAAAGATGCAGTTACTTTCCTAATGAAGACCCTAATGTAAGCCAGCTAGAGCCATTCCTAGAAGCTCAACATCTATGAATAATCCAGAATAGACACCTCTAAGTAATGGTAAGATAGTTTGACATCTCTACCTACTGAGAAACAGAATCATGGAAAAGAAAGGATCCTTGTACAGAATTTCAAGCATTATAAGATACCAAGAAGAACATTCAACATCAAAATGTAAGTATGTTTTTTATACTTATTCTTAATGGTAGACACCAAAATGTTATTTGTCAAGAACAGCTACCAGCAACAAGTTGTGTAAGACTTAGTATTTGCTCAGGGCGCATACCACAGTCTTCTGGATATGGAACCTGCACCTTACTTATTGTTTCCAGAATTTATACAAAGTCCTGTCTGCAGTGCCAAAGAAAAGCGGTGTCTGACTTGTATTCATTAATATTCCAGCAGCTGTCATGTAACATCTGTAGAGTATCTATCATGTATTGCACCCTCTATTTATAGACAGAAGTATTATTGTATGACCCCTTCTAGTATCTTGGATCGACACGTGCGTAATCTTAATAGGAATCTGAATAATGGTAATTTATTATTTATAATAATTCAACAAGACCTCATTCTATAGAACACCAGCCGGAAAATAAAATACTGCTTGATCAACACTTTATTGGCAAAATTAGAGTGAAATAAAAATGTATCTATTTGAAGAATTTTCTTTTTCCAATGAAATGAATTTTTTTTTCTATTTATTCATATCAATTTAGAAAAGGTATGCTGGTACTAGCGTGAAGAGTGAGATACGGTTGTACACTTTCTACAATGATGATTTCCTAATGACATTTCAAGAGAGGGAAATATATATATATATATGTCTATCTATCTATCTATCAAAAAAAAGAAAAGAAAAAAGAGGCAGCACTCTCCAGTAAAAAAGTGAAAAAAATGAAAGTCTTTATTTACCCATGTGGGATTGCGACGTTTCGGCCCAGACTGAGCCTTTCTCAGTCTGGGCCGAAACGTCGCAATCCCACATGGGTAAATAAAGACTTTCATTTTTTTCACTTTTTTACTGGAGAGTGCTGCCTCTTTTTTCTTTTTTATATGCTGGGACCTGGGTCTGGTCTGTTTGGTGTGCACCTTGTTTTTCCCTCATTCAGTGCTGCTGAGACTTGTTTTTTGCTTTATCTATCTATCTATCTATCTATCTCTATATCTATCTATCTATCTATCTATCTATCTATCTATCTATCTATCTATCTATCTATCTATCTATCGTCTCATGTTTCAGAAGGGTTTTTCTGGTAGCAGAGGGTGAGATTAAATTGTATACATTTTCTATAGTGATTTTTTCCTACTAGTGAAATGAGAAGAAAGTGTGTTATTTCTTTATATCCTATTTAAAAGGGGTTATTTCTGATGAATATAGTGAATTCATATCCAAGTTATCTGTCAATCCATGTGTATATTGTCTACCTGTTTATTGTCTATTTATCCTGTACTTTTATGAATTCATTTGAATTCTTTTATTCAGGTTAAGAAAACTTCCTGGCTGCAGTAGGTGATGTCTTCAAGATACAAGCAGTTTCCTCAAGAGGATTACACTAATAATAATATTAGAAGTAATAATCATAATAAAAGCAATATCCCCAAGTCATGTAAATGATTTTATAGACTACCTTTAATGGACCTAGGAGACTCCCCATGTGTGGGAGGTATCAGATTAGATATACTATACACACTAGTTAGTATTATAGATACTTGGGTTTGTTTGAGTTCAGGAGAATAGCTGTGGATGTGACGATATGTTCATGCTTGTGTTGTGGTCTAAGGGGGCTGTGACTGGCATGGGTGCTCCGTAACAAGCACATGATAAAATATAGTTAATGGACCCTCATGAGCTAAGAATGAGGATTTTTTTCCCCTTAGCTACTTAAAACTAGAAATAAAAGGTGGGTGTCATTCTCATTATTTATATCTCTGTACATGAGGGTTTCTGTAGATATGTATAAGAGGGTCAGAGAGTGCTCAGGAGGCCTGAGTCATATTGAGAGCTACTTTACCAAGTGCCAGGCAGACAGCTCAATGGTTCGACCCATTAATGGTTTAACTCTTTGATTTGAGGAGATCCAATGTTTCGGATTGGGCCTTGTGCAAAGCTTACCAGTAGTGCCATTGTTATGCTGCAACAATCTTTTGTTATACGTATATTTCTTCATGAACAGCTTCCTACTGTGGCAGAGTAAGCACCTTGAACTGTATTCTTCACGTGCCCTCAACTCAACAATACTGCAGTCTAGAGGAGTTTCCATGGATGGGAGTCTACCGTGACTCTATACCAACAGTAAGTTGTGTTTAATGTTTATAATCGCATTGCCACTCTTTGTGTGTGACGGTATAGTCATATTTCACTGTCATCTTAATATTGATCCTGAAAGTCAAGGTGCAGAAAGAAATCCAATGCATCCTTTTTCACGCTTTTATTAACGCTATTCTCAGCGTAGGATTTAGTTCTGTACTGGTTACTTCATTACGATTTCCATTACAATATGTGGTCTCTGTTTATACGTATCTCTACTATTGTTATCTATCTGACGATCTATCTCATATCTATTATTTTATTTATTATTAATGTCTTATTTATACATTTCATTCATACATACCTTTCAATATGATATATTGTTCATTTTTTTGTATTTTTTTTAGCCATGGCGACGGGCACCTGCTCACTGGGATGTGCTGACTAACTTTGTTTTTTGTCTTTGCGTATATTGTTGCTAATGGTATGTTTTTAGATGTAATGTATTTATCAATGTATTACCTGGATGTGTCAGGATATTGCATAGGCATATTAAGTAAAATGAGTAAGTTTTATGGACTTGCAGCAGTTTCTTGTCTTCTGATTAATATCAGTCTCCTGAAGACAAGCTCAAAGTTTGAGCCAAATTATAATTATAATATATACGTATATTACTATTTGTGTTTTTAATTGAGAATATGCATAAAGGTATAACAGTAGGATAGAGCACAAGGAACTGTTCCTATCTATTACTATGTTCTTTATTATCAGGTACTAGTAATGTTAATAACTATTAATGGTATAAGTTGAATCCAATAAACAAACAAGTTAAGTACTGATATCCAAAGACACATCTTTTAAAATTCTGTTCTACCTAAGAGACGGAATAATGTCATGAAATATTGATTTTATTCACCTATATAGTGCTGACTTATTCCGTAGCACCTTATAGACATTATCATCACTTACTGTCCCCTATGGACCATACACAGTCTACATTCTCTAAGGAAAATAAAAAATGGAAGCCACCTTGTCGCCGGTAGATGGGCCCGATGAGCTACTATTTTTCCAACAGTGAGTATAGCAACCAAACAGTGTATTTTTCATTCATTGTGTGCTTTTATCTTTGTGCATTTGATAGAGCAGTGTGCGGTTACTTGTAGTTCTATTGTAGTCTACGTTTTCTGTTGGTGTGTTTTTGGAGTGTGTAAGAAAACCTTAGTACCTGGAGGAAACCCATGCACACAGAGGTAGAACATACAAGCAGATGTCCTTTGTTGAATTGGAACCTAGGACCCCAGCAACGCAAGGCACTAGTGCTAACCACTGAGCCAACATGGTGTTCTTGATAATGAAATGAATGCACTTCTGCCTCCAGCTCCAGTCAAGCAACAGCTCCTGTTTTTCTAATTTTCTTGAGAATTCTGCGCTTTGTGTTAGGGAAGGTTTTTCTGGGGCATCTGATCTAGGAAGTCTTCCTAGATAGAGAGGACATCAATGAGATGTAATGCATAAATTTTTATGTTATGATATTGTCCTTAAGGGAAAAAAACTTCCCGGCCATAGTAGGTGATATACAGTCTTCAAGATACACACCAGCAGTGTCCTCAAGGTAAACTTATAAACATAATATATCACAAATAATACCTAAAAATAATGCTATTATTATTCTCGAATCATGAGACTAATTAGATAACCTTCATTAGATAGAAGGTACGGGAGACTCGCCAGAGGACACCATGCTTGGTAGATATGACTGTGTATCTGTAGGTTAGATACTTGTTCTTTCTTAGTTTCATGGATATTTGGGATAGATCTGAATGTTGGGATGTGTTTAGGCAGTGGCCTAAGGGGCTGTCATTAAACAAAGCGACCCGTACACTATCATCATGATAGTAATTTGTCGATTATGTTCTCTGTTATCTTGTATAACAATAGAATCATTTATTAAGTAGAAGTATTTGATTTAAAGAAAGACACCTCCCTCAAAAATTAAATTAATGAACCTACAGAACAATGGATAATTATATATACCGTATTTCAGGATTTGGTCAGTACTAAACGCAAAAAGATATATATGTTGATAAGCTGCTTGTCTGTCTATCTATCCATTCACCCATCCATATTTATCCACATATCTTACTCACTTGCCATTACTGATATCAATTTTGAGGAAGTAATTAAACCCAATTTAATAAATGTAGTCATAGCATTAAACGTATTTGTTCAGCGATTAGAGCAAGATCCTCCAGATTCCACACAGAGCTTTTGGTCCAATTCTGGCATTATAACTAGAAAATGAAAACAAAGGTAACGCTGCAATTAAACATGTTCCCGAGCAGTGTGGGGAACAGTTGTAAAGTCTTGACTAATCACTAAGCCAATTTTCATTTTATGGTAAGGGATGCATTATGTAACCTTGGAAACATTACATTTTCTAAAGATGGCTACTGTGTACATTTACTGATGTCCGGTGGTTACTTCATGTGAGGTGGGCTATAATAGTTTTTGTTTTTTTGTTTTTTTTTAATGGAATTTTGAAAAACCAAATGGCAAGGGCTTAGATTTTCGAAGACGGGACCTAAATAATTAAATGCCCCTTAAAATGAGTATTGTAGTTTTTTTCCAAAAATGTATTGAATGCTAAAAATTATTTCATCTAATAAATGTAATTGCATTGGTCCCTTCAAAAGGTAAAAGCAAATGTAGAGAGAGAACCTCTGAGATTATATTATAGCACAAAATGTGCTACTATAACTTTATTTTGGGCTTTATCATTTCCTGAACATTTTTATAGAAGCGTTACATATCTCTTCATGACTGAATATAATTTGAAAACCTGAGAAGTATCCACTCAACCATGCGGTTTCGGATTATGATATGGGCAGTTTAGGAGACCACCCGGGCCTGAAGCCCCTCATCTAGAAGACAGAGTTGTTAATCGCCATTATGGCCATCTTGCTGATATCTGTGGTGCTATTTTTTAAACTGCCCACTGCTTTCTTAGTCATTGATGTGGCAGTATAAAAAAACAGTTTATTATTTGTCTACATTGCAGGCTTTAATATCAGTCAGCGTATGAGCAGCTGTAAGCACGGGTGGGCTCCTCTTCCACCCCACCTCCTCCATATTCCTCACCAATCATCATGCAGGCCAGCATTTGCATACCACTTCCCATCGCTGGCTGCCCACCCACCCACATCCTGCTGACTGCAGTAAAGGCAGCACAGAGAGGTGAGCAGACAGAAGAAGCCCACTAGAACTTGGTGAATAAAGTTCTGAAAGTGTCCCAGGCCCACAGTGACACTCTAAAACTGCATACAGACCCTACCATTTCAGATGCTAAGCTCCCCTAGAGGTAAGAATTCAATGCACGGATATGCAAAGTACCTGTGACCTTCCAACTACAACTCCCAGCAGCTACAGACTTTGAGTCTGGTGGGAATTACAGTTTTCAAAACTAAGATGAATAAATATTGAGATTTCTCAGTGGCTGATACCTTTTAATGGCTAACTGAAAAGGTGATGACAAAATTGCAAGCTTTCGAGGCTACTTGGGCCTCTTCATCAGGCATGCGCAACTCCAAGAAATGGCTGTAGTCCACAGCTCTCAGGATATGCTGGAAGTTGTAGCTTACCAACATATGAATACATAACAAACTTTGATAATTGGATGACCTGCCATCTGTTGGGAAACTACAATTGCAAGCATGTTCTAACAGCTATAGGCATTCAGTGCATGCTGGGGTTGCAGTTTTGAATACACAAACTCCCATCATGTCCCAAAGGTCTACTTCTTACAGCTGGGAGTTGTAGTTTCCCAACAAATGAACCACTGGTGTGATTAAAAGGTGTCCTGAAGAATTCATTGTGCCCAGTGTTTTTGTGTTTCTCTGCAACAATCACAAGGGTGCTCTTCATTCTGGTGTTGTTGTTTCCTTACTTAAAGGGGTTTTCCATTTTTTTTTTAAAAATTCAAGCACAGGTTTCTGTACCTGTTGAAAAAAAACCATACTCACCTG
Source organism: Rhinella marina (assembly GCA_900303285.1). Classification (NCBI taxonomy): domain Eukaryota; kingdom Metazoa; phylum Chordata; class Amphibia; order Anura; family Bufonidae; genus Rhinella; species Rhinella marina. The sequence goes on along the minus strand of ONZH01025646.1, from coordinate 183,600 downwards.
TTCCTTGCCGCTCTGTTACGGTGCCCTGGTTTCCCGGCTCACTTCTGCTCAGTTGACCCCCCCCCCCCCCAAGCCCCTACAGCTTATCCTCTCTATCCTATTTAAACATGATGTGTACTGGCCAGAAGAGGTAATCTTTTGGTAAATAGGCACTGCTAACCAGCCAAATTGCTTGTGTTTGGGAAATTGTAAGATGATCGAATAGTGGATAACAAGGAGTTACAGTTTGTTTACCTTTTTTTGTGCTAGTTTTTGTATTACATTATGTTTGTAATCCCTTTTACACATGTACAATGTCTTGGAATTAATGTTTTTCAAATAAATAAATACGATCATACTATTCTATGTTTTTTTTTAATTTTTTCTATATATTCAAAATATATAGATATTATTCAGATAACAGTATAATGTTGTTCCTCCATGGTTACCGAGAGGAAATATATAACTAATATATGAAATACTGATTACATTGCTTGCTTTAATAAATGTATATGAATTGTACTACCTGCTATACTTGTATCATGAAAGTGCTGATCGGGCTATTTATGACCTTCTGTAGTAGATCAAAATATATTAAGCAGTGTAGACCTTATTGTGTGTCATAAAAGATGAATGTAGCATTTATTAATAGATACATTACATTATTGTCAATGCCAATATTACAAGCTATAAAATCATGGGGAAGCTCCACACAGCTACTGTCATCGTCACACTGAGCCAAGCCTATTATATTATACTATACATAAGATCAACCTATTTTCTCATGATATATGGCTTTTAAGTGGCTCTTGTTTTATTTGCATTTTGCCTGTGTAAAATCTGATAAATACAATGATTGAAATAAAACAAATTTTAGCAGAAATCATAGTAATCACTATTGGATCCAATTGTTTAATCTGTGTGTCTATCTCATATCTGTCTGTCAATATTATTAACTTAATACTTTAAAGGGGTTGTCCGGGAATGTTGCATTTTTACCAAGTGCCCACAGCCTCCCTCGTTAAATTGAAAATTCATACTTAACTGCTTCATGCCGGTCTCGTCCTCCACGCTGTCTCTGAAATGTCCACGTTGTGGTCCCTGTCTTGTTCTCTTCCACTGCTGCATGATCACATGGTCTGCTGCAGCCGATGACTGGCTTCAGCGGTAGCGTGCTGCTTGTGACCACTCCACCGCTGAAACCAGTCATTGGCTGAAGTGGAGCATGTGATCATGGCCGTGCAGCGTCAGAAGAAAATAAGCCAAGGACTGGAACGTGGACACAGCGGAGGAGTGGGGAGCAGGTATGTATGAATCTTCTATTTACAGAGGCAGGCTACGGGCACTTGGTAAAAGCGCAGTATTCCCAGAGAACCCCTTTAAGTATTTAAAAGGGTTCTTTAGGCATTATGAAAAATACACACATTCCTCAGATATGCTGAAGACTCTCTGAAGCCATCAGAGATAAGATGTATCAAAATACAGCTCTGTCCCTAATCAGATTGTGAAAAGCTAAGCCCGACTTGCCCAGTTATATTGACCAGAGTTTGATACCTTTTAATTACAAATATTTTTCCATAGAAACCAGCCAATTAATTTTGTCAATAAACGCTTGATGGGTGAGAGGCAAAGCCTGTAACCACTTTTGTGCTATAGGTTTCCAACCTGTGGCCCTATGGCTGTTGCAAAACCACAACTCCCAGCATGCTTAGGCAGTCTACAGCTATTAACCTACAGCAGGGTATGGTGGGAGCTGTAGTTTTACAGCAGCTGGGGGGCCACAGGTTGAGCATCTCTGATTTACACCAGTTTCTCAAGAAAATTATAGATCTATCATCACTTTTGAAAAGTGAGAAAAACAGCAAGAACTGAAGTGCTGTAATTTGCAACTTTTCAATGCCAGAATTGTGGAGCAAATACACTGATAAATTTTACCCTAAGTGTTTGATAAAACCTAGGCTATTCGCAAAATTTGACCCTTGCAGCTTCCCACTTTGACATATCTGTAGTCAGCAGCACAACTTTTCTGTGCCAGCATGCTTTATTCTGGTTAACTATTAAAGGGAACCTGTCACTATGAAAAAGCAGAGCACTCTACAGGCAATAGGATATAGAGCACGAGGGGCTGAGCAGACGGATATATAGTATTGTGGGAAAAAATGTGTGAAACTAGTAATTCATTCATTTAAATATCTGTTCTTCCTGTAGTTAGGAGTCCATTGGATGGTCTCACTCAGTAATTAGCAGCCTTCTATCAACAAGCGTACAGAGATAACGGTCAATCACTGAGTAGGACCGCCCCCTGGACTCCTAAATACAGAGCAGAAACTTTAATTGATAAAGTACAAGCTAAAACTAATCTTTCCCCTATATACAAATCTGGACTGCTCCTTCTGCATTATGATGTGCTACTAACCGATCAGACTGCATGTTCCAAATAACTGCCTACCTTTAAAGGGGTTGTGCCAAGTATGAAGGTTGCCTCCTGCCCACAGGATAGGGGATAACTAACTGATCAATTGGGTCCGACTGCTGGGACTCCCACCGATCCTGAGAATGGGGGTCCCATGTTTCCATCCTGATGGAGTGGCAGGCCGAGCATGTTCCTACTGCTCCATTCATTCTCTACGGGTCTGCCGAGTATAATGGCTGTGGGGCTCCTTAAAGGAAGAACTGTACACACTGATTTCTGAGGGACCCTTCTGCACACCTTTTTACTGCCCCAGCAGGTCCTGAGAGCTGTAGACCTTTAGGACATGATGAAGTCACCAGAACTACAACTTCGCGCATGTACTCAAAGCCTGCAGCTGTCAGGACATGCTGGAAGTTGTAGTTTCACAACATATAGAGGGTCACACAGTTCTCAAATAGGGAATAAACTACGACTCCTAGCATATCCTGAGAACTTAGGGATTATGCCATGATTTGTTCATATCACACATCGACACCCACACAGGTATATTTTAAAACCATATCTGAAGATTCACATAGATGCACATAAGTTTTAGCACAGTTTTACTAGCCACATCTGAAGGAGTATGACAACATAGCCTCCATGTTATGACTGTAACCTGCTTCCAAAACTCCAGGGTAAACCTCAGCCTGCAAAAATGACCAATTATGAGTGGAGGTGTATCCAAAACAACAGCTCCTAATCAGTCCGTACCTTCCAACCATAGGCCAATCAATGGGCAGGACATCAAACATGCCAGGCTACTAGGGGCTTCTGGTGGCCCATGGAAAGCTGCTGCTTCACTGTCTGAGAGATGGGAGTTTATCGGCTCCAAGAGATGTGCTCAGGTTACCAGGGATGTCCATGTGTAGTAGGGGAGGGGCATCAGGAGACATCAAGGAGAACCTTCAACACCCAAAATGTAAGAATGTTTTCATGTTTCTTCCTAATGGTTCTCAAGAACAAGCATTGGCGCATGTGAAAAGGGGTATAAAGATTTCCATACACATAAGAATAAAGTTGTCTGAACCCACTGATTTAGACAGATTCGGACAAAAATCTTATGTATTTTCAGGTCTTGTGACTCTCCCAAACAGATGATGCCAGAGGAAAGAAGAATCAGGCATACTGAATTTCAATGCCTGATCTTTTTGTTCAGAGGCTGCTGCCAGCAGCTTACTCTTTTCTGCATATTGAGAATAAATGACCATCTGGAGAAAGAGGGAGTCCAGAGAAATAGGTTTTGGTCAAACCAGGCTTCTGCCAATAGCAGTTGAAGAGCAGTGTTCAATGTTTGTTGACATATTCTACAGTTTTATCTATATAAGAAATCTCTTACTATCATCTTACGTATTATTTCCAGAACTCGTACACAGTCCTATCTGTACTGCCGTCTTTGTGTAACATCTGTGGAGTAAGGCTACTTTCACACTAGCGTTTTATAATTCCGGTATTGAGTTCCGTCATAGGGGCTCAATACCGGAATAAAACGCTTCAGTTTTGTCCCCATTCATTGTCAATGTGGACAAAACTGAACTGAAGACAATAGAATGCTCCTAGAAGCATTCCGTTCCGTCTTCAGACCGGAGAGCAAACCGCAGCATGCTGCGGTTTGCTCTCCGGTCCAGGCATCCGCACCAAGATGGATCCGTCATGACCCCCAATGAAAGTCAATGGGGACGGATCCATTTGGTGTGCCACAATGGTGAACGGATCCGTCCTCCATTGACTTTCAATGGAGTTCATGACGGATCCGTCACCTGCACACATACATACAATACACATAAACATACACAGACATATACACATACAAATACACATACGTACTTACATGCTCCCGGCAGGTCTCCACAGCGCAGGAGCAGCAGGACGGGCACACATAGGACGATTCCACCCGGCGCCCAGCAGAGGGCGCTGTGGGGAATCGTCTTATGTGCGCGCCGTCCTGCTCCTCCTGCGCTGTGGAGACCTGCCGGGAGCATGTAAGTATGTATGTGTATTTGTATATGTCTGTGTGTGTGTGTGTCTGTGTGTATATACTGTGTGACATGTGTGGAGCCGGAGCGCGGTTCCGGCCCCACACATGTCCCTGCGGCAGCATGGATCTGGCTGACCCTTCACCTGCCGGATCCGTGCTACCGCTAGTGTGAAAGAGGCCTATCAACCATGTATTGCAACCATATGTAGACACAGTATTATTCTATCAATCTATCTAAAAAAAAATGCAACTAGGCACAACGGAAAAAAAGAGAAAAGTGTTTATTCACCCATACAGGACACGACTTTTCGGCTCACCACTAGAGCATTCCTTAAGCAACATGATAATGTGGTATACCATAAATAAATGTAGTGCAAGTGCAATTCATCAAAAATCAATGAACATAATTATACATAATAAAATAAATTGTACAGAATAAAGTGCCAGGAAACAGTGCAAAAAAAAAATTGGAGCATGGATGTCACAGAAATCTGAATCCTGATTAATCAATAATGCATACATACATAGTACTGTGAAAATTCATAACTGAACACAACGACATGCATGTAATGGGCACCACGTTAGCAAAGAGATACAGCGGTCATATTACACGGGCACGCAGGCAACCCTCACAGACATGTGCACTGCAATTAGAACAATTCTAATAAGAGGGAAACTGCCTACAAAACCCAGCAATAGCTAAAATATGTATAAAGACCAAAGAAAATATAAAAAGACCAAAACTGTTAGGTTCTTAATAGAGGAGGAGAAAGATCAGGGATCTCCTGAAGTACTGTAGTACTGTAATATTTTCAGAGTTGCTCATACCGCAGGTACCACACAGCGAATGGGGGGATAAGGAGCATACCTCCTGTATGGGTGAATAAACACTTTTCTCTTTTTTACCATTGAGTGTGCTGCCTAGTTGCATTTTTATTTATTTGGGCAATAGTCTTGTCCCATTGGGCTTTGCTTCTCTTTTTTTTGTGCCTAGTGCTGCCATTTTCTCTATCTATCTATCTATCTATCTATCTATCTATCTATCTATCTATCTATCTATCTATTGATCTGTCTATCTATCCCATCTAGAAAAAAAAGAGAAACCACAACGTAAAACAGTGGTGGAATGGGTGGAAAAAGATTCAATATAGCTTGTATTTCATTCATTTAAATCTCTCTTCTTTTTATGTTCAGGAGCCCTGTGGGTGGTCCTACTTAGTCATACAGGGTAGGTTGTCAATCACTGAATAGAGCCACCCACTGGACTCCTAAGCATAAAAAGAGCAGGGATAAAAAGTTGTACTAAATATTTTCCCATTACATCAATCTGTTCAGTTCCTCCTGCTCTGTAACATGCTTCCTGCAGGTCAGATACTTTGTTCAATGTGACAGATTCCCTTTAAAGGGAAAGTTTTATCAGAAAATGACATTGTTTAAAATCACATTTTTATGTTAGATATATTTTGTAGAATTATTTTTTTTTTCCATGTCACTATCCATATTTTAAAAAAAGTATATTACCCTGCAGTCTTCACAATGGCCACTAGTCCTAAAATATGTTAAGACTATGTCCTTTCAGAGCAACTAAATGGGACATAGACACAATGGGCAGGAGCTCACCCCATTGACTTCTATGGGAGAACTTTCTAGGCATGGTCTGTGAACAGTGCAGAGTTTGTTCATGAGGGAGCTGATAAGATGTGATATCACCTATTCTGAATGGTGGATCCTTGGTTATCTATGCAGAGGTGTTACTTGTCATTGTTATTCTGCCTGTGGTGATAATGAGAACAACTACAGAAAAGTTACCTGTACAGAACAGGAAATCAAGACCAATTATTAGACCTTGTGTCCAGTGTGAAAATTCATCCTTATCAAACTGATGTAAAGTAGAACTGGCTTAGTTGCCCATAGCAACCAATCAGATTCCATCTTTCATTCTCTAAAGAAGCTGTGGAAAATGAAAGGAGGAATTTGATTGGTTCCTCAGCAGAGCAACTCAGTTCAACTCAGCAGATGATGAAAAAAAAGCAAGGTCCTTTATTCACCCATACATCCATGCAATTTTTGGGCTCACCTCTGTGGAGCCATTTTTTGTCTTTTTCTGTGATTTTAACTATTTTGTTCAAGTTATCTTTTGAGGAAAGGAAATAAACCTTCATTTGATAGACATAAGCACACAAGAGGAGCCCATCCTCAGCCTAGTAGGACTCTGTATCAGTAGGTTAAATCGATGTGCCTTCTTTTTCCTTTGCTGTACATTTCTCAGTTTTATGGATATTTAGGGTACTTTGAATTTATGAGAATAATTATGGATGTTGGGATGTACTCAAGATTGTGTTGTGGAAAAGTGGGCTGTGACTGACAGAGGTGCTGTCACTGTGTAACAAGCACAAATGCTTGATGGTTACAAACACCCAGAGTGGCAAAATAAGCTTGATGGCTGAAGGTCACACCATGTACAAACACTTAAAGGGTTTCTACAGTTTTTAAAAACTGATGATCTATCCTCTGGATAGATCATCAGCATCTGATCGGCGGGGGTCCGACACCCAGGGCCCCCGCCGATCAGATGTTTGAGAAGGCAGCCGCACTCCAGGAGCGCCGCGGCCTTCTCTGTGTTTACCGCAGGCCCAGTGACGTCACGACTACTATCACTGGCCTGGGCGCGGCTAAATTCCATTCATGTGAACAGAGCTTAGCCCCGCCCAGGCCAGTGATACTAGTCGTGATGTCACTGGGCCTGCGGTAAACACAGAGAAGGCCGCGGCGCTCCTGCAGCGCCGCTGCCTTCTCAGACAGCTGATCGGCAGGGGTCCCGGGTGTCGGACCCCCGCCGATCCGATGCTGATGATCTATCCAGAGGATAGATCATCAGTTTTAAAAAACTGCAGAACCCCTTTAAAAGTTGTAGAACTAACAGTCATTTCAAACGTTTTCCATATAGCAATAGTATATGTGGTGAAAAGAAACTTTATAATACATCTTATTTCAGAAAAATGCCTTTTTCCCCCACTTAGGCCCACCATAAATTTGTTCGGCTATCCCACTCAGTTCCCCTACAACATGAAGCAGAAAATGCCTGAGAGGAACTGAGTCAGATCTGATCCCATAGTTTTCTATGGAATCATGCACATACATCCGGTGCATCAGTTGTCAGTTGTGATGCCGGATGCCAACTAGTGCCTGACAGAAAAACGTGGCGTGCAGCTTTTTTATGTCCAGTGCTATCAGTGTATAGACACTAGATCTGTTCACTGAAGTGCTGTGCACATATATCAGTTGTGTCCGGCTCCTGGCCTAAAAAAATACCTGGCCGGACACAACTCATATATGTGGAGCTGGCCTTATCCGACTCCTCTCCTCTTCCTTCTAACTCCTGCACTGTTTACTCATGCTCAGTTCACTGGTAAAATCCATCTTCAGAGAGACAGAGAGGAGATACCGGTAGATGATTATCACTGAGACATGAGATTACAGCTGAGCAGGAAGGTGGAAGAGAACAAGGAGCTGCAGAGTGAGGGCACAGACACACAACGATGCTGCTGTTGCTTCTAGTATGTGTTATATCTCATCCCAGTGCTGGATTTACAGAAACACTGCCTAGTGCTGCTGTATAATGTCTTCCTTGCTGCTTCTTCTAAGGATGTCTGTGAGGAATAAGAGAATGGAACACCCTCTTTTCTATGTGTGCTGTATATCAGAGACATCATAACAGCTAGTTTCTAACCATTTTGGAGCTGAGTTCAGGAACAACTGCTGATTAGAAATAGAGCCTACAAGGAGCCTACAGATGGGAAAACTGATAAATGCAGAATACTATTCAATATAATTGTTAGAAATAAAGTTTTACCTTGTGTACAACTTATTCTGAAAAGTCACCTGAAATTAAAGCTAGTTTGACTCTTTGGTTTACTTTTGAGTGGTCCTCTACCAGGCTCAGAGCACCATATGATATTCTTCACTAAGAGTCAGGTTGTTCCCAAAATGGGTGCGAGTTTTGGATCATCTACAGTGCTGCTGTGGGCCTTTGCGAGGCCACCACCTCCAACAATCTGCTCCACCTCTGTGTTTCTTGCGTGGTCTTCCCAGCCGCTTTGCATAGATCAACTCTGCAGGTTCTTGACTGCTATGCTGCTACATTTCACAGAATTTACTCGAAACAATCACTTGGTTGCAAGCGTGTAGATGTTTATTTCACCGAACTCTCTGCACAACAGATGCACAGTCCCAAACAACTGAGTGAACAAAACGGTACCACCTCTTAAAAGATCACTGCAGCAACAATAATGTAGTACACTTGTAACAGTACTCCATGTGGAACAACTCTGTCTCCACCCAAGTTAATAGTATATTGACACAGACCAATGTAACCCCTTAATGACCTACAGTATGATTTTTATGGTGGCCATTAAAAGCCCTTATAACATTTATACCTTGCTGTGTTGTAATGCTCTCTGGCTCTTTTGGACTTTTGGGTGTATGTCTCAACTTCAAGAATCCCAAAGCACAGCTTCCACTCATGCATCCCACCACTTACTCCAGCTTCCAGCCCACCTGAACACTCCTAAGTGCAAAAGCTCAGCTTCTGTTCTGACAGGTTCCTCGAGCACCCCATATATTCTCATAACATATTACTCATCTGGTGCCAAACACTGTCCTTATGTAGACTCATATCTGACGCCTTTTGCCAGCCCTGGTGGCTTAGTGCTTCAGCACCACAACATGCACACTTATATCAGAATTTGTACTCCTCTTGGACTTTTGCGGAACCTGGCACTCACTCTTGGAAGAGGACAGTCAAGAAAGTATTATTTCTGCTGCTCAGCTACTCCTACAAGGTACTGAAGCATCACCTCATACTAAGGCCTGTTAGCCCATTATTATACGGACCTGGTATGGTACAGCATAACACATAACATTTCAATGTATGCATAACATACACAGCATATAGACATGGCAACAGCATTAACATTTTCTTAAAGTAGTATACCTATAGTATACTTACCAATATTTAAAATCTCAAAATTAGGATATTTAAGCCGTAGCCTGTTAATGCCAATTTTTTTTTTAATTTGCATAATCCATGTCCCTTTTGCATTCTAATGTATGAAACTATACTGCAAAAATCATGACTTTTGGCAAGCATACCAAAGTCTTTTTTTGGGACATATGAAGTTTACCTGCCTGAGTTCTATTGGGAGCTGCATTCCAAAGTCTGAGGGAGAAGATTCAGTGATTGGACTCATCAAGATTTTAACTCTAATTTAAGGAATTTATAAAGCTTCATCAGTTCCAGATTGGACCATGTGCAAATCACACCTACAGTGCTGCTGTTATTCGATTTCCTTTGTTGCGTATTATACATATACTGTATTTCTTCTTGCACAAGCACCTTGAACTGTATTCTTCACATGCCCTCAATTCAACAATGTTACAGGCTAAAGAAGTTTCCATGGATGTGATATAGCCTCATTGTCTAAACATGAAGTCGGCCCAGCTCACCTGGTAAGATCCACGTTGGTTTTGGAGACACGAGCAGTGCAGTAGGAAAGCAGGAGGATCCAGCATCCATTAAAAAGATTCTTGTTTATTGGTAATTCAGACAAAATCGAAAGTAATCATAGTGGAATACATTTCAGGTTATGTGTAAACCTTAACTATAGCTATGACTAAGGATTGCTCATAACCTGAAATGCATAAGTGTGGTTTGCTTGTATGTGTCCTTTGGATTTTATCGGAATTACCAGTAAACAAGATTCTTAATAGAAGCTGAATCCTCCTGCTTTTCTGCTAGGGCTTCATTTTTATTTAAATAAGTACATTGGCACTCTGTGTATGAAGGGTTAGTCATATATGTCCTGTCCTATCACATTACACTGATTCTGAGAGTCAATGTATAGAAAGAAACCAGTGTATCTATCTATCTATCTATCTATCTATCTATCTATCTATCTATCTATCTATCCATCTATTTAGAAGGGGCCCCAGAGCAGTGCTGAATATTTTTATTAGATATTGGGCTGCCCTTACTCACAGCTGCTGCACTTTGTAGAAGAGGATGCCACTTACAGCAGCAGCGCTGGAGCTCCGCTCACCGAAGGTCCTTGCAGGCACAGTACACTTTCTCCATGCCGTGTTCTCCTCCTCCTATGGCTGTTCTCAGGCTGGGATCCGCAGTACTGGCACAGCCCTTGCCAGTACTGCTTTCTGTTTTCTATTGGCTGGCAGCTTAGTATGACATCTGCTGCCAGCCAATAGCAGAACGTTATGGGATCAAGCCCCACCCCCCAGCACCAAGCTAGTGTGAGCAGGTTGGCAGCTCCTGCACACAGAGCTCTACAGTGCCTGCGTGCCCCCCTCCCTCCAGGTTACTGATTAACCCCTCCATTGCTGTCCCTGGATACCACAGAGGGGTAATGGCACCCACGTCTCCAGGCTGCCTGTGAGGACCAGACATCAGCTGTCTACAGGAAAGGTAAGTGTTTGTGTGTAGAAATAAGTGTATAACTACTTGTATTGTCATATGTTTTTGTGTGTGTATACAGTATATATGTCCATCTATGTGATGAGCGTGTGTATGAGTGCATCTATGTAGGTGGTGAGTGTGTGTATGAGTGCGTCCATGTATGTTGTCAGTGCATGTATGACTGTGTCCATGTATGTGGTGACTGTGTATGACTGCGTCCATGTATGTTGTCAGTGCATGTATGACTGTGTCCATGTATGTGGTGACTGTGTATGACTGCGTCCATGTATGTTGTCAGTGCATGTATGACTGTGTCCATGTATGTGGTGGCTGTGTATGACTGCGTCCATGTATTTTGTCAGTGCGTGTATGAGTGCGTCCATGTATGTGGTGAGTGTGTATGAGTGCGTTCATGTATGTGGTGACTGTGTGTATAGTGCGTCCATGTATGTTTTCAGTGCGTGTATGAGTAAGTCCAGGTATGTGGTGAGTGCGTCCATGTATGTGGTGACTGTGTGTATAAGTGCATCCATGTATGTGGCGAGCGCATGTATGAGTACGTCCATTAAGTTGGGGAGGGGCCCCATACAAAAATTTGCTGTGGGGCCCAGTCAGTTCTAGCTACGCCCCAGGCCCACCTCCTTAACTTTGACCTTTACAGCAGCCTGCCCCTTTAACAGTGAGTTCCACAGCACCCCACCCCCTTGACAGTGACCTTCACAGGGGCTGTACCCTTAGCAATCACCTCTACAGCACCCGCCCCTTAACACTGACCATACGTTACAGTCCCCTTAACTGACCTCCACCATTCCCGACCCGTTTAACGGAGACTTGAAATTGATCCAGAGGGAGGAAAAAAAACCCTGTGAGGTAGAAGCCAATTTTCCCCACTTTAGGGGAAAAAAATTCCTTCCCGACTCCAATCAGGCAATCAGAATAACTCCCTGGATCAACAACCCATCTCTAGTAACTTTAACCTGTGATATTATTACACTCCAGAAATACATCCAGGCCCCTCTTGAACTCTTTTAGTGAACTTACCATCACCACCTCCTCAGGGAGAGAGTTCCATAGTATCACTGCTCTTACCGTAAAGAATCCTCTTCTGTGTTTGTGTACAAACCTTCTTTCCTCCAGATGCAGAGGATGTCCCCTCATCACAGTCACAGTCATAGTACATAGTTATTAGTGACCGCCACAGTACCCCGCCTCGTTAACATTGATTTTCACAATAACCTGCCCCTTAACAGTGACCTCCACAGCGGCGACCCCTTTATTAGGGACCTCTACAGCAATCTGCCCCTTAACACTGACCTCCATAGCGGGCTATCCCCTTAACTGTGACCTCCACAGCAGCCTGCCTCTAGGGTGGCCAGAAGTCTGGTTTTAGGCTGGACAGTCTGACTTTCAGACTCCCTGTCCTCCGTCCGGCGCAGGGCCTGGATGGACACTGCATGGAACAGCTCACTCTCAGACAGCAGCACTGTACTTTCTGAGCTGTAGGGAGAAAGTCACCATCCCTCCCATCCCTGCAGCTAACAGAAGTAGATTTTTTCAATCCCTGTCGGCTGTGGAGTGGGAGGGGGTGTGGCTTATTGGGACCTGGGGGTGGGGTTTTTAAGTCCTGTAACCTCCACAGCACTCCACTCCCTGCACCTACAGCAGTGAAGAAAAATGGCTGGGTTGTTATGGAAACCTGGTGTAAAACTGTGTGTGTGTGTGGAGACTAAGGACCTGCAAGCTTCTATTGGCTGATAAGGGACATGTGACCGTGTGTATAGCAGTTGGGATATGGAGGGAAAGACCTGCAGGCTTCTATTGGCTAATGTAGGTTATGTGATGTGCCATATTTGGATTTTTTGGGAATATCCCAGGAACGGTACTAGAGAGCTGAGACCCGGTCTAAAACCTTCCCGGACATCTGATGTACCTGTGTGCCAAATTTTGTGATTGTAAATGCGACAGTGCGGATTTCTTTAGCGGACATACATACATACATACATACACTCAGCTTTATATATTAGATATAGTAATATGTTTAATAGTTCAATTTTATATTGTTATTGACATTATTAGGGTGCTTTTACACAAATTTTTGCTGGTGTTTTTCTGTGCATTTGCACCTGCATTTTCTTATGCTGTAAAAATGCCTGCTCTGGATGTTCTCTGGAGGCCTATGGAAAATATGAAAAGCAGGGGACACAAGCATTTTTTCTTTTCTTTGCTACTGGCATTTTTCTTAATTAGGTGGGGGCTTTCTTTGTTTTTCTTGCGTCTTTTCAAAAATGCATCATGGTGTAACTTTTGACCTTTTTTTCAGGGGTTTTCACAACACCTTTCGCATAAGGGAAAAATACCACAAAGCAAATGTTAATGGACCCTAAAAAAATACAGCAAAAAAACAAACAAACTTCAAGTTGCATGTTGTTACTCTGGCTTTTTTAGTTGTAAAAAAAAATGTCAATTCATGGTTATGGAGACCTTTATTGTTATAGTTTTATATCTATTTGTATTAAATAGAATTAAACAAAATCAGTATGTTTTATTGACTGGTAGAAGACACTTGTTTTTATGATTGCTAACAAATAAATGCTTTTGAAAATTTTCAGGCGATAGGTTCAAAGTCTGTAACTAATAATATTTCTAATAGTTATAATGTATGCATGCTGTATATCTCTGAATTATTAAAATTGATAATGTACAGAACATTATAAACAACATGTTTAAACACACTTGTCCTATTTGTTGACAGTGAGTCTTCAATGGGTTTCATTACTAAGTACTGGTTATTTTGTAGGGGCATTCCCATCTTGGACATTGATGGAGCCCACTCCTATCTCCAGAAAAGAGCCCTTAAAATGACTTGCGCCCGGTCACCCTCTTTTAATTACTAATGTCCCGTAGCAATGAATGGAGAGGATGCCAATCCTGTGTGTTGTGCTCTCCTTCACTTCAGGGGGTCCTATTTTGGAGATAAGAGTGGCTCTCAGAGGTGGGACCTGCACCTATCTGACATTGCTAGTATATCCTAGTGATATACAATCAACGTCCAAGTGGTAAATTATTAGTTTTTGTATTCGTTGTGACAAATATTCCCCTCACACTTTATGCCTACACTAGTTTTCATTTGCAAGATTTCCAAGAGATGTATTTCAAAATTACGTTTTTTTTTAATCCTAATCATTGGTGCCTTTAGGGTATTTATCTGCGTAAAATTCTAAAATGGAAAATGAAGTAATAAAAGGGAAGGAAGAAGATAGCAGTGCATCAATATTGTAACAACCCGAGGAGACAATGAGGAGATGTTCAGACTCATATGTGAATGCAGTTCTCCTGGCTGGATTGTGCTATGATATTTAACACAGCACAACAGTAAGCATATCATGGCTACTAGACTCTGAGGGGGTAACGACTGCAGCTCCAGAAGCAGACAACATCCACACTCCTTCTTCCCTGGGATTGTGTCTCAATGAAATGTAACCATCCTCCATAAAATATGTAGATGACAAATATGGCCATCATGAAAACTGGTTTACTGGAATGAAACCCACCTGAACATATAAAACATGCAGACTACCTGGTGAAACATGTTAATGTCAACTGAACACAATCATTTCAATAAGATCTGCAGACAAGCTGAGGGCATTGTACATGGGGCAACTTAAAGGGAACCTGTCATCACTGAAACACCCCCTGAACTAGAGTAAGTGTTGTATAGTGTAAGTGATGCTGAATCCGAATATGTAATTTTTATCTTTATACTACCTTCCATTCCGACGCTGTGCTCCCACAAACTTGCAGTAGAATGCACTCACTGGACTCTTCTTTGAGTCCTCTCCATTATATGAGTGAGCACTGGAGTCCAGTGAGTGCATTTTACTTCAGGTTTGTGGGAGCACAGAGTCAGAATGCAAGTGAGTATGAAGATAAAACTTACATATTCGGATTCAGCATCACTTACACTATACACCGCTTACTCTAGTTCAGGGGGTGTTTCGGAGATGACAGGTTCCCTTTAACTGTCCCTTTTTTTCGCCAAACAGATAAGGCTGCTAGAGGGGTCTGATATCTCCTAAAGTTGGCCATGCACATTAGGTAATTGTTGTCCAAACACGCTGATTTTGCCAGGACCCGCCCACCATCTAATGTGTATGTTAGTGTCCAGACTTTCACCTGCCGGGAAATGGGGAAAGAAGGATCAGGCTGAATTTCAACATAAATTGTCAGAGATGTCTGGCAGTGGATTATTGCACAAGTTTTTTTTTTTACTACGCAATTACTAATAAATGTTTGGAATTCACACATACCACTTATGCCTGCATCTTCAAGTGCAAATATTTGCAGCAACTTCTTCACCGCTCACGTCAGGTCTAAAAAAAAGTGAGCTTGGCGTGGACAGAGATATTCATAATTGTCTTACATTTAGAATCAGCGCTGGATGCGCCGAAGTTATGTAAAGACTGGCGCTTCTGCATAACTTTGGCGGATCCACCGCCAGTCTTAATAAATGTGCCCTATAGTTCTTATGTTGCCTCATTCCAAAGGTGATAACAATTTTTTTATTTTTTTATCAATGTGGCTGTATGTGTCCTCATTTTTTGCAGGACAAGTCATATTTTTTAATCAAACCATTGTGGTATACATATAAATTAGTTTTAGCATTTGTTGGAGGGAGAGGTAATGAAAGAAAGCAATTCTGCTGTAAGGTGCATGTTCCTTTTACATATATGTTGTTCACTGTGATGTTTAAATGTACTATCTTCATTACACGGGTTGTTATTATTGCGGTGATATCATGTTTTTAAAAGAAAAACAATTGAATACACTTTTGAAAAGCAATTTTTGATTATTTTTACAGTTTTTTTAAATAAACTTATTTAAGTTTTATTTATTTATTTTTTAGTCCCATTTATGTATGGATCTGGTATTGTGTTTGTCTTTGTTGTTTGTCCATCTCTGCTCTTTAATAGCATAGGGACCGTTGACCACTTGTGGTCTAGCTATCTAAGGCTCGTACGGCAAGTAGGTAGGGATAGCGGACTGGGTTCTAGCCTTAGGGCTCACTGTCCTTGTCTGTCCCTACCTACAGTCGTAACAGTATATTTATGCAATGGGGAAAGGGAGAAGAGGCTTCGAGTGGACAACTGATATACAGCATCTTTTGAGGCACCAAAAACATTTACCTTAGTATCTTGATATAGTGGTATTCATGACCCCATTTGAATGCACTAATACTGTGTTTCTATCCCAAATACACTCATGTGTAACAGACCTAAAGGCCCCCATACACATGAAAGTATTGTGTATTGTCAGCCAAACCTGCTGTCTTTGCTGAGGCCAGTTCACAATCTAATGTGTATGGGGAGCCACTGAGTCTCCCTAAAAATGATTTCAGATGATGTGAGAAAGAAGTAACATTACACAACCAGTTTTACAACTGTAAATTTGGTACAGTCATATTGACAGATACCTGCTCTGTGACATCACTGTACACATTAATCTCATTCTGTGGCATCACTTTGTGCAAGAACCATTTCCTAGACACTTACAAAATGTACAATGTATTGAAAACAATAAAATATATGTTAAAAAAAATACAATGCATATACAGACACATGACAGTTTGTGAATTTTTCCCATAGTGTGATATCACTGTGTTACACCTGTCATCAGGGGCGTAGCTAAAGGCTCATGGGCCCTGGTGCAAGAGTTCATCATGGGCCCCCCTTCCCTCAGTGCTTTGTGGCCAGAGGCAGGGAAGCACATAGCCTTCGTGCTGCCTGAGGCAAAAATTTAAATGGCACCCCTTCATGCCAAATTCTTGACCCTGCCCTCCAGCCAAAGATGTAACTTGACCAGCCTGCACTCTATACTTCCAGTGTCTTCTTATGTGGCACAAGGGTCCTTGGGCCCCCTCAGGCTCCTGGGCCCGGTAGCGACTGCTACCTCTGCACCCCCTATAGCTACGCCCCTGCCTGTCATACTCATGTTACCAATCCCCAGCAACTCCTGTCCCGTAGCTTTCTCGTTCCCCTTCTGGTCTCTTTACCCTGCCTTCCTGCAATGAAGTTTCAAAACAAAAAAATTACCACTCTAGCCAATCACTGGATGCAGCAGAAACCACTGAAGACGCTGCTGTGCCTAGTGATAAGCACCAATGCTTACATGTTGAAACATCATCGCTAGAGGTCAGGATACACCGTCAGGAGACCACATTGTTATTGAGGGATCTGCGAGTTGGTTCTACCAGACTCTGTTATATCTATGATCCCTATATTGAGCCTCTTGTATACTAAGGAGAATCCTACAATTAATTCTCCCCTTTAGAGCTGACATCACTTGGCTCCTTTGGCTCCTGCTCTGATTCCTATGCTTCAGTCCCAAACCATTATTGTAGAATACAACATGCCATGCAAGCCTGGGACATGAAGCCTGGGAACCAAGCATATGCTTGGTCAGTTGCAGTTAGGAAGGTCAACGACCAGATGTAGCTTAATAAAGCCTTTGTGAAATGAAGTTAGTCTGGCTTTAGAAACCTCTGGTGATCAACTGGTGCGACAGTAGAAAGCTACACCTAGTCATACATTTTCATTGCTTTGGGTGCTGCAAGGGAAATGTAGCATTACATGCCAATCAGTGGATGAATGGACCGGATCCACCAGACCAACAGACACGCATTGTTATCAGCTTTTTCTTGTAGAAAGGGTCCTGATTATGAGACCCCATCTATGGGATACATAAGCCCTTTTAAAGAGACAAGTAGATGTACAGTCAATCAAAGGTTATTTGAGTTATACTAATGAGTTATCTGGCATCTCCTTAAGTTAAACCATAGACCACATAAGATAATATTACAGATCTAAACCAGAAAAAAATACATAATAGAAAGAAATGGGTATGATAGAATAAAGGCTAATAGATGTTAGATATATTAGATATCCCAGATGGCCGCATGTATTTGTTATTTTCACTCTTATGTATATTGATCTAAAGAGGATTGCTAAAATATTTCTCCGACTAAAGGCCTCTTGTTCTGAAAGAGGGCTGTCCCCTAGCAACAGTTCACCAGTGAATAGACCATACTTCTCAATACCTTTCACTTAAATCTGTTTTCATCCTCTGTAGATCCTTCCTTGTAATCCTTTGGTAATATATGTGACAATTGGGAAATGGATGTTGCAGTAAGAAACTGAATAGTAAATTGTATTGTGGCCTTAGAGGTCAGCTATCAAGATAATAATCATGAGTAATGCTGTGAACCACACTCTCGCTGAGCTGATTTCTGCATTAACCAATACAAAGGTGTATGTTTGAGACATTTTAATAATTATGAAATCATAGGGTTATCAATTCTTTAAATTAATTTAAAAATAAATGAATGCTGTCATAGCCCCCAAAATTCAGTGCTGTTTTTAATATATCATTTTAGTAGTCAGAGCTTGAAATCTCAATATATGGACAATAATTAAAGGAAATGAGTCACCTACCGTATATATTGTTATCTGCCAATTAAAACCATAACACATATTCTTTTTTTCTAATCTGTTTTTTATCTTCTGATTGTAGTTTTTTTTTTATTCTACTTTCAATACATGATTATGGGCTCAGCCATCTTCCTTGAGCTTTACAGCAGTCACCATGAACCAATGGTCAGGAGGGGACCTCATTGACGTCTAGGGGAGAGTTTCCTAGCCATTGTTGTACAGGGGAAGTAGATATGTAACCATGACTTTTTGTGAGTGGTGGATCCTATGCTAACATATCTATAAGTAGGTTTTATCTTTCATTGTAATCTTGCCTATGATGATAATGACTAGAGATGAGCGAGTAGTGTTCGATCGAGCTGGTATTCGATCGAATACTACGCTATTCGGCGTACTCGATTTCGTTCGAGTATAACGGCGATGGCGCACTTAGAATTCGTTTCCCCTCCCACCTTCCCTGGCGCTCTTTTTCCACCAATCACCATGCAGGGGGGGTATGACAGGCACGCTGAGCACGCTGGCAGCGCGAAAACGGCGTCTACATGGATTGGCTGGAAAAACCATGTGACCTCGAATATTAAAAACTCAGCTCTTCCTGCTCGTACGCATATGCTGCGTGAACTTAGTCAGGGACAGAGGCTGGAGAAGGGAGAGACAGGTTTTAGCTGTTGGACAGGCAGGAGCGTGATTAAAAGCCCTTATCAGGGCTACTATAGTGCAGTACAGTGATAGCTTTACTACAATATAGACTTTACAGAGAACGGCTGCTGTATTCAGGGATAGCTGCTGGAGTAGGGACAGAGAGAGGCATTAGTGGTGTATTAGGTGCTCTGCTACATAACAAACTATATTTGGCACTACTGCTGTGTACCTTGAAATATAAAATATATAGGCCTTATAATTGGCAACTGTACTGTGCGTTCTCTTGCAAACTAATTTAAATACCTGGTGTTAATACACACCGTCTGAACAGTTAGTACACGGCTGTGTACCTTGAACTATAAATATATAGGCCTTATAATTGGCAACTGTACTGTGCGTTCTCTTGCAAACTAATTTAAATACCTGGTGTTAATACACACCGTCTGAACAGTTAGTACACGGCTGTGTACCTTGAACTATAAAATATATAGGCCTTATAATTGGCAACTGTACTGTGCGTTCTCTTGCAAACTAATTTAAATACCTGGTGTTAATACACACCGTCTGAACAGTTAGTACAACGGCTGTGTACCTTGAACTATAAAATATATAGGCCTTATAATTGGCAACTGTACTGTGCGTTCTCTTGCAAACTAATTTAAATACCTGGTGTTAATACCCACCGTCTGAACAGTTAGTACATGGCTGTGTACCTTGAACTATAAAATATATAGGCCTTATAATTGGCAACTGTACTGTGCGTTCTCTTGCAAAATAATTTAAATACCTGTTGTTAATACCCACCATCTGAACAGTTAGTACACGGCTGTGTACCTTGAACTATAAAATATATAGGCCTTATAATTGGCAACTGAACTGTGCGTTCTCTTGCAAACTAATTTAAATACCTGGTGTTAATACACACCGTCTGAACAGTTAGTACACGGCTGTGTACCTTGAACTATAAAATATATAGGCCTTATAATTGGCAACTGTACTGTGCGTTCTCTTGCAAAATAATTTAAATACCTGTTGTTAATACCCACCGTCTGAACAGTTAGTACACGGCTGTGTACCTTGAACTATAAAATATATAGGCCTTATAATTGGCAACTGTACTGTGCGTTCTCTTGCAAACTAATTTAAATACCTGGTGTTAATACCCACCGTCTGAACAGTTAGTACACGGCTGTGTACCTTGAACTATAAAATATATAGGCCTTATAATTGGCAACTGTACTGTGCGTTCTCTTGCAAACTAATTTAAATACCTGGTGTTAATACCCCACCGTCTGAACAGTTAGTACACGGCTGTGTACCTTGAACTATAAATATATAGGCCTTATAATTGGCAACTGTACTGTGCGTTCTCTTGCAAACTAATTTAAATACCTGTTGTTAATACCCACCGTCTGAACAGTTAGTACACGGCTGTGTACCTTGAACTATAAAATATATAGGCCTTATAATTGGCAACTGTACTGTGCGTTCTCTTGCAAACTAATTTAAATACCTGGTGTTAATACACACCGTCTGAACAGTTAGTACACGGCTGTGTACCTTGAACTATAAATATATAGGCCTTATAATTGGCAACTGTACTGTGCATTCTCTTGCAAAATAATTTAAATACCTGTTGTTAATACCCACCGTCTGAACAGTTAGTACACGGCTGTGTACCTTGAACTATAAAATATATAGGCCTTATAATTGGCAACTGTACTGTGCGTTCTCTTGCAAAATAATTTAAATACCTGTTGTTAATACCCACCGTCTGAACAGTTAGTACACGGCTGTGTACCTTGAACTATAAAATATATAGGCCTTATAATTGGCAACTGTACTGTGCGTTCTCTTGCAAACTAATTTAAATATCTGGTGTTAATACACACCGTCTGAACAGTTAGTACACGGCTGTGTACCTTGAACTATAAAATATATAGGCCTTATAATTGGCAACTGTACTGTGCGTTCTCTTGCAAACTAATTTAAATACCTGGTGTTAATACCCACCGTCTGAACAGTTAGTACACGACTGTGTACCTTGAACTATAAAATATATAGGCCTTATAATTGGCAACTGTACTGTGCGTTCTCTTGCAAAATAATTTGGGCATTTTAAGGCTTCTGCATGTGTTTGAGTTGTTTTTACATTTTAAAGAAGACATGTCTGACCACATCTCACACACACAATGACAATTAGGGGTGGGGTCTATTTGCTTTCCCCCTTGCCTATGCCATCTGTGGTTGTCATAGGCAACGTGATTTTAAGGGATGCAGAATTTCATCTTCTTTTTTGTCTAGTTTGGCTTGGGGTCCATGGCAATATAGAGGAAAGAAGGTTTCCTTGTATGGTCTCACTTTACAGAGAGGTTATATTGACTTTGGAGTGTATTGTTGAGAGGCTGTGATAGTGGCGTAATAGTGCGACTTGGGCGCGTTATATGCACCCAGACATGCTTCCCCTGCTGTCCCAGTTGCATTCCAGCAGTGTTGGCATCCTTTTCTGAGGTTTCAGGGTGGACTTGGTGACCTCCAAGTGGTCGAATTGAGATTTCCAAGTGGCGAGCATTTTTTTCCCATAGACTTTAATGGGATTCGATAATCTGTCGAATAGTCGAATTTCGCGGTCTATTCGAATTCGAATTTCGAACTTTCGAATATTTCACTACTCGCTCATCTCTAATAATGACGACTGCAAAAAAGTGGTCTTCATGGAACTGGAAGTCTCAGAATGTTATTAGACTTCAGGCTCAAGAGTCCACAACTTGAACGTCCAAAAGGACTCACAGATGACAATTGAATCTATTTCTAGTATAAAGTTGCACTTGATCAATGATAATTAAAAAACGGAAACGTTCTACTGATAAATGATGATAACGTGTCTGGAAAGGCTATGATTCATTGCACTGATGTGGACCTTTGATCTATGGTTGTTTAACCTCATCCTTATGCACTATGTTGTTCCCCCATATATTGCAAACCACATGGGCATTGGATGAGGTATATAGCAAAAGAGGAGCTACAATTAAAGTTTAATTTAATAGTAAAGGATTCTTTAGTAATAGAGGAAGAGAAATAGTGGTTCTGTGGGCAATATCTTGACAGCAGAGGCAGTTGTTGATCCCCATTTGATGTTCATTTGTTGAACACCCCCTTGGCTTGAATAGGGTTGCTACTTTGTACAGTTATTTCTTCAATACGTAAAGTGCTGGGGGCTAACACTGACACATTTTAATACCCCTCCTGAATGTGATTTCTGGTTGATTAGGTTGTATATATTTCAACACTGGATCATTATGTATTATCGCCCAGGGAGATCGTAGTCTGTTTTTTTCCATTTAGCTATGAATCTGCATTTATTAGAGTACTCTGCTTGTTCAATTAAGACAGTCCTGCTGAGTCCATATGTTACATCAGCTAGGGAAGAGTGCAATCCTGAGCTTAATACACACCACTTTCCTTACCTATTTGGATGATCTTCCCTAAATGGCAGTACCAACAGTGCCTAACCTCTCTAAGTGATGGTACCTAAAAGGGGTACACAGACTAACCAGAACAGAACCAGATGGGAACAACAAAAAACAAATCAGAATCAAAACACAGAACCAGGAACAAGCCAAAGTCTAAATCAGAGAATAGTATCAGGACCAAAACAAGAGACAAACAAAAAGTCAAATACCAGACAGGGTCAGCACCAGGACAAACATCAATGATAAATTTGGCACTTAGAGGTGAAGTCAAAATCCAATGTCAGAAATCTAGGGATCTGAAATTTGCAGCAAAGGACACATATGAGACAGAAGGCCCAATCACAGGCAACAGTGGCCAGCAGTCACCTGTTTAAAAAACCTGCTGTAAGGAAATAGATGCTGCTGCCAAACCTGATTAGCCCGAAGTCCTTGGTCTCTGAAAAGTCAAGCCCGCCAGATGTCCATATGCATGGGATGCCAGGATGGAGCCTGATTGGCCTGGTGTCCCTGACTCTAATAACCCAACCAGCCATGCTGGTTGCCAAGCCAATGGTGCAATGCTGGTGGCGCCACTGCCAAAGAGTAGCCGGACTTGCTGTAGGAGCGTGGCCGGATGAGTATATGACATTGTATTTTTATTGTAAGCAAACAAAGCAAGTTTTTTGGGGTAACCTTTATCCTTAAATCTCCATGTATACCAGTTCACACTATGGAGATCACGCTTCCCCCCATTAACACCACTTCACCTGTTACTACAGTTACTGAGAATCCAGATACAGATGAATCTGATGTTCAAGATTCCACACTTATTGATCTTACTCAGCATCTGTCTTCCATTGAGAATACTCCAACTGTTTTAATTGAATCTGTCATTATTACATCTTCAACTAACAATGTTATACCCAGTCACTCAATTAGCACCTATAGAGGGAGGGGTTAACAGAGGGGACACAATACTCACATTTTATCAGAAGAATAAAATAACACAGTGGGATCTTTAATTTCTCTAAACAACTTGGGATGAATGAAGTTTGTCATTCTGTCATCTAAACCTGATCTCTTTAATCTTTTTCTGGATCTCAATGAAGGAAGTTAACCCTAAAAAAATAACTAATTAAACAGAAAAATATGAGTAAGAACCACACTAATACTAATGCTTTAGATTCTGCAACTTTGCATTTCAGGCCACTGATATATCGATCAAACATACTCCTGTTCATACATCCAGTGCCTGCCCCATCCAACATCGGATGGTTTTCTGGAAACCTTTTATGCTCTAGTCTTCCAAGATTTTAGATCCTTAGATCATATCCTGTTTCTGTACACACCAAGGATAATTTAACTAGAGAACAAAGGAAGGCCATCAAAATGATTGTCATTCATCCCACAGGCGGGACTGTAATTATGGATAGAGCTGCTTACTTTCAGAAGATTTTATCAGATTGTGATTTTTATGAGAAACTAAATTCTGACCTCCTCTCATGAGTATTTACCTGAATACTGTTCACTGATCAACAATGCAGTTATTAATCTAGTTATAAATAAAAAGGAAGATAATTTTTTACCATACACCAATATCAGAAACAGTTTTTTTTAAATTTCTTACTAAAGTTCATAAATCCCTTATCAATATTCAGGGGAGGACCCATCTTCTCAGGGATTCGGTCTATAACCTCCAATTTATCATATTATGTATATTTATTTCTGCAGGAGCACATACTGAACAGTATTAGGCTTCTTTCACACGTGCGGCCAGGTGTTCCAGCCAGCAGGTCTGGCAGACAATGCCGGGAATGGCATATTTGCCAGATAGCAGCTAGATCTCTGCTGGACCCAGGGGGAAGGCAGTAGTATCCAGCAATGCCGGATCAGGAGAACTTCGGCAGGATGCTCTCTACCAATGGGAGCTCGAGTCGCCCCAAGTTATGCCAATCTCTTCATGGGGGGCTTCTAGTCCTTATTCATTGGACAGTCCTCCACCTGGATGAACTGGACTGGACAATGTGATGTAAAATTATATAGTCCACATTTAATGACTATATTAGTATGTATATTATGCATTATTCCCCTACCCAAATTGGATTTCAGAATCTTTCCATATTCAATTCAGAAGATAGTAAAATAGGTACCATAATTCATTTTAAACAAATTGACTTAAACAACTACCTAACATTTGACATTGCTGTCATTTGCCTAGATTCAAAATATTTCTTATGGTCAGTACCCAGGGCCGCACCGCCAATTAGGCGAGGTGAGGTGATCGCCTCAGGCATCGTGGCCCTGGAGATGAGTGGGGGTGGCGGTAGGGCCAAGGGAAATGAACGCTTCTATTGTGAAAGCACTCATCTCTCTCTATACTGCAATGGGGCACAGGAGCAACATCTCCCTGCCCCACTATTCCTTCTAACAGGCTTCAAGCCTAGTGCCTGTAGCCTATCAGAGGCCAGTGCAGGCAGCGCGATGATGTCATCATCTTCACCCAGCTTGAACCCGGCAATGTACAGCACATGGCACAGGCCGGAAGAAGCCTGCACTGCATCACTGACAGCCAAATGGAGGTAAGTATATGTTTACTTTTTTCATTTGACACGTGCTGTTGGTCAATATGGGGAAGGGGGGAGAGGATTTAAATGTCATAAAGATGTGATTTTTTGTTTTTCAATTAAACTCATTGATGGTATTGAATTTCAGGGCTCTTTCTCAAGAATCTCAAACACCTGGGATAATTAGTTTGCCAGGTGAGCCCCATTAAAGAAAAACTACTTAAGGACGTTCCACATTATTAAGCAGGCCACAGGTTTCAAGCTGCTGGTGCCTCTGTAGTCCTGTGAACCTCAAGGTGTAGGATTCTCCAGAGGCTTGTAGTTGTGCATAAACTTACTATTCGGCCATCCCTAACCAGTGCTCACAAGCAGAAACGGTTGCAGTGGGCCCAGACACACATGGTCCAGATGGATGGAGTAGTGGATGGTTGGTGGATGGCCACCATGTCCCAACATGTCTACGATGTCAGCAAGAAGGTGTTGGTAGGCCCCTTTAGGGTCCCTGAAGGTGTGGAAATGACCTTGGCAAAGTATATAGAGTTTCTGATTGACCACTTTGTTCCATGGTACATAAAGAAGAACTATGCCTTCCGTAGCAAATTCATCTTCATGCATGACAATGCACCATCTCATACAGCAAAGTATACCTCTGTGTCATTGGCTGCTATGGGCATAAAAAAAGAGAAACTCATGGTGTGGCCACCATCTTCCCCTGACCTCAACCCTATTGAGAACCTTTGGAGTATCTTCAAGCAAAAGATCTGAGGGTGGGAGGCAGTTCACCTCAAAACAGCAGCTCAGGGAGGCTATTTTGACATCCTGCAGAAATTCAAGCAGAAACTGTCCAAAAACTAACACGTTCAATGGATGCAAGAATTGTGAAGGTGATATCAAAGAAGGGGTCCTATGTTAACTTGGAACTTGGCCTGTTTAGATAGTTTTGATTGAAATAGCTTTTGATTTCAATAAATGTAACATCTTAATGCTGCAAATTCAACAAGTAACCTTTTTCAGTTCTTTACAACCTGTAAAATGTTTTGAAACTTTGTTGTGCACAATAATTTGGAAAGTGCATTTTTAGTATTTAAATTTGTGAAAAGAATACTGCTATCATTGGAAAGTTTGTTCAATAAAATTTGATTTGTACTGTTAAAAATTATACTGACTGTCATTTGCATCGACCATTTAGAAAAATCAGAGAAAAATATAATTTGCATAATAATTTGGAACGCATTATATACTGACATATTTTGGGGCGCATTATGGGAAATGTGGAAGAGGAGCACTATGGGGTATCTGCTGGGGACACTATATAGAGGTATTATATACTGGCATACATTATGGGGGCACTATGGGGAAGGGGTAAGAGAAGCACTATGGGGGCTTCTTCTGGGGGCACCATATAGGAGTATTTTATACTGGCTCACATTAAAGGGGGAACTATGGAGAAGGAGGGAGAGGAGCACTATGGGGGAATTACAGGGCGCACAATATAAGGGTATTTTAAACCTGCACACATTATGGGGGCACTATGGGGACTTTGGCTTTACTGGGGGCACTAAGAGGGGGTATGTTTTGTACTGGCACATAACAAGGGCATTTTTTTGTATTGACACATATGGGGCATTTTTATACTGGCAAACATTAAAAGGGGCATTTTTGGTTTTTTTGTACTGGCACACCTTATAAGAGGGCATTTTTTGTACTGGCTCACATAAGCAGTTATTTTTTGTACTAGTGCACATTATAAGGAGGCATTTTTGTACTGGCTCACATTATAAGGGAGCATTTTTTTTGTACTAGCGCACATTATTAGGGGGCATTTTTCTACTGTGACACATTATAAGGAGAATTATTATTACTGGGTATTATGGTGAGCTTTATTACTACTGGGGGACTATGAGGAACATGATTACTAGTATGGGCACTATGGGAGCATTATTAGTTCTAGGGCACAGTGGGGACATTAGCACTGTTGGGGGCAATATTACTGCTAAGTGCGTTCTGGCAGAGAATTATTACTATTGGTGGGACTTTTGGGAGCACTATTACTGTGGGGGGCACATTGGCACAGTATCAGCTTAACACAATTATTTTTGGGGGACATTGTGTTTACACTAATAATGTCAGGAGCACTATTTTCTGGGTGCAGTTATTTTTTAGGGCACTGTGTGCCAATAATTATTGAAGGTGGCACAATCTGTATGCTACTAGTATTTTCAGGGGGACTGTCTGAGAGTGTATCAAAAAGGTACTATAGTCCAACTAGGTTTACAGGCACATATTATTCACTCATCAGAAGAACTTTTCAGTTTTGAAATTATTTATCATTGATGACGTGCCAGTTTATACTAGAAATGAATTGTCTTATAAATAGTGAGTTCTTTTGGATGTTCAAGTTGCGGACTCTTTAGCCGGAAGGACTAAATGAGATGACTGAGTGAACCAAAGAATACCATAATGATAAGCATTTTAAGTATGATTTTATTGCTTTATTTCTTATTTTTTATTTTTACAAGTTCCTGATTTTTTATTCATTTGTTTGTTTGCTCAAGCAATCACCCTTTTTAGAGTTTTCCCAGCAACCCTAATTAGAATATCTAATTAATTTATTATTTTTCTTTTGTACCACTTTGGTTTAATTTTTACTACATCATTCATATTAACAATATTTGTCATATTATATATATGTCTTTATTATTGTTACAAAGTGTTTTTGACTCTTCCAATGTATCGTTTTCATCATTTATTTATTTTATGATATCGGTTTTGCCATTATGAACTTGCACTGGTTGTGCGTCTGGTGTTAGGGTCCATGCAGGTTCTCCCCAGCAGGTGCGATGCAATGACATCATCCCTCCTGCTGGGCTGAGTAGGAGACAGAATGAGCAAAGGATCACCCTCATGCTTGTGCACACCCCTGCTTAGCTCAGGGGAGTGCACAGTCACTGCATTATACCTGCTGCTGGGAAGAGTATGATGTTCTTTGCTCATTGGAACAACAGGCTAGGTGAGTATTACTGTTTTTATTTTATTAACACTACAGTGGCTTCACTATTGTCACAGGGGCACTAAGGGGCCAGCACTACTGTAAGGGGGGCACTAAGGGGCCAGCAGTACTGTAAAGGAGGGGCACAAATGGACCAGCCCCACTGTAAGGGAGACACTAAGGGGTCAGCACTACTGTAAATGGGGCAGTATGAGGCCAGCACTACTGTAAGGGGGGCACTAAGGGGCCAGCACTAATGGAATAACTACCATGTTGGGGCACTAAGGGGCATACAGGGCCCAAGTGGCATAATGTAAAGTAAACTCTTGATATTTTGCACATGACTGAGCAGGTGGAAGGTTGGCATACATGGGCGGTCTTGACTAGCATGGGAGAGGGAATGCAGTGAAATTGCACAGGGTGGGGAAACCTATTCAGAAATCTGCTATGAGAGCCAGCCTTTTCTATTATAAGTTTCTGCCTCCAACATTGGCAGAAAGCTCATAACTGGCAGTTGGAGGATCGGTAGAGTGGATAGTGGGGGCAACTCATATCCAATGGTCAGATGGCAGGTGAATGAAAGCAATTTTATTTTACCTGGGATATTGGGTCGCCTGGAGAACCAATCTCATTCTACCTTTAAATAGTGTTCAAAGTATCTTCCACTTTGTATACAGTGATTAGGTTGCCTGATGTTTGTGCATGGCTAGTATATTCCATAAGAATATGAAAATGTTGTTTTATTCTTAGGAACCAATTAGATACCTTCTATTGATAGAAGTCCATATTCTGAATAATATATGGGTTACAATACATTGCACTATGCATACAGTGTTACTAAGGGCTTATTCATGGAGCACATTTCATTTTATCTTAAAGTTAGTAAAGCCTTCCAAGATGCCTATTTTCTATCCCAGCATATCTGTTGCTATATTGGTTGCCATATGTATTCTAAGCCCAGCTTTTGTTTCATGAAAGCTATTTAAGTTTCAGTTCATAATGCAAATATTTCTCATTATATTGTGAATAAATACAAAAGCATTTTCCGATGTATCTCTGTCCAACAAAACAATTCCCTTTACTAATTTTCCCACTGATGATGGAATGGCTATTAATTATCAGCATTCCAGGGGGGCTGGAAATTCTTCATTCACCAAGCTGAAGATTCTTCCAGTCTCTTAGATGAAAACATGTCTTTAGC
This sequence comes from Rhinella marina, assembly GCA_900303285.1. NCBI lineage: Eukaryota > Metazoa > Chordata > Amphibia > Anura > Bufonidae > Rhinella > Rhinella marina. The sequence continues at coordinate 154,390 of ONZH01025646.1, read as the reverse complement.
CTCCTATCAATGAAGGACCATCCACTGCTCTCCAACATGAGGGTCATGCTGCTTATCACTCAATACTGTATCAAATGGCCATGCCACCAAGACTTACCGAGCATACTTCAAATACAGTTGCGTCAAAGGCATTGTGGCAGCTGATAAAGATCTTGTTAATAACGTGTCTGAAGTGGAACTTACAGTAACTGCTGGGATAGATAGAAGCACTGACCACAATTAAGCACTTATCACAGGAAGGTCTCAATTCTCCATGGCTGATCTGTAGACATGAGACCTCAGGGATGTCAGTATGATACATATCAATGGTAAATGACCATAAACTTCCATGTAAATGATTATTCCTACAAGCATCCCATTTTGATGTCAGAAACTTATGATTATACAGGGATAAGCGACGCTACATGGGCACTACTTATCCCTACCTGCGGGTGCAGTCACAGATTTCATTTCCTCCTCACCTGTCAACCACTGACTGACATTTGGTGATTCCTTTCTTTTTCAAAGAGCTCTGTGGATCCTGAGCTATCCGCACTGCACTTCTGGTCCAAGCTTGTCAACTTCCTCATGGACAGGGTCGCATGCGGCGCTGCAGCCAATGACTGGCCTAAGCAGTTGCAAACCCCACATGATGCAGCTTGGATGTGCCTCTTAGGGACACACTGTAGAGGCCAGTCATTGGCTGCAGAAGCGCACTGACCCTATCTGTGAGGAAGTTGACAGGCAGAGACCGGAAGTGCAGAGCCACCTGTATCAAGGTGCTGCTGATCACTCAACAAATGAGCAGGATGCTCATAGTAATAGTAATAACATATTTCCTGCAGCACCTACTACAAAATCGTTGTTTGTTGGCAGCACATAGCTCTGTGTAAAAAGGGGGATGTGCTGCCTAAATAGTGCAAACTGAATGGGGAACCTATGATCGTAATAATGATTGTTCATCTCCTTTTCATTTTGGATCAGGTGTGTGAAAGGCCCTTTAAACGACCACCCAATATCTTGTATATTGTCGATCAATGCTTCTAATTTGCCCAACATGGGATAATTTAAGGACCTTAAAATATAATGAATATTAGAAGTTACCCCAGAGTTGTATCTCGGCCTGCAGACTCATGCATTCATATGGTTACACAATTCCCGGGTAACTGGAAATATTCATGGGGTGCATCATGCCATATATTAAAGGGATTGTCCGGGTTCAGAGCTGATCCCGGACTTATTCCTGTTTTCACCCAGGCAGCCCCTCTGACATGAGCATCAAAGCATTTCATGCTCTGATGCTCTCGTGCTCTGTGCAGAATTACGCAGGGAAAAGGCTTTTTCTGGAGATCTGGTGACGTACTGGGTTCTCCATAGGTAAAGCTAGGCGGAGGCTTCTGCCTAGCTGCAACCTGTCGGCGGTCTTGTGTTGTGTCCCACATGCTTTCAGCAGAGTTCTGCTTAAGCCTGTATTAGACTGGCCAATTGTCGGACAGTTCATTGTTAACGAGCGCTTGGAGGAACACTCATTAGTAGAGATGAGCGAACGTGCTCGTAATGAGCACTGTAGCACTCGGCTCCCCTGCGAACGAATGCCCGCAGGCATTGCCAATTCGTCCTCAGCTGCATGTAAGTCAATGGGGACGAATCCGTTTGGTATGACACTCATACCAAACGGATCCGTCCCCACTGACTTTCAGTCGGGTGAGTAGGAGGGATGCGTTTGGTATGAGTGTCATACCAAACGGATCCTTCCTCATTGACTTACACGCAGCTGAGGACGGATCCGCAATGCCTGCGGGCATTGCGCAGGGGAGTCGAGCGCTACAGTGCTCGTAACGAGCACGTTCGCTCATCTCTACTCATTAGCCATGATCAGACAGTCTAATACTGCCGCTGATTACATAATGAAAGTGCTGGTTCATCGGGTACTCCAGATTTTCAAGCTTGCTTTAAAATCGTTTGCCGCCGGCAAATCGTGCTGTGTAATCACAATCTGCTCCCGGAAAACAACTGGACAGCTTGGGGGCAAGCGATGGCATAGTGATTGCTCCTCCCCATGCTGTGGAGGAGATCGATGCATGTAATAGCATCGGTCTCCTCCGCTAGCGAGCAGGCAATTGCCAGGAAGGAACGCTTCCCTCTCGACAATTGACTGCCTGATCTGGCTGCGTAATACAGCCTTTAATGGGAATATTATATTATTTGTGGGTCTCACCTTATGTAACGCCCCATTCTTTCCAATAAACCATGCAATTTCACAATACAGGGAAAACAAGCACAGTCATTTCACAGTACTGCGGTAATAAACACAGTGGTGTCACAGTACAGAGATAATTATGCAATGTTGCAGTGCAGTAGAAGGATCATAAGAGAAAAACAACACACCAGGGGGCACTTACCTAGTGCCAGAATCAGTGCCTAATGCCAGAATCAGACCCCTAAAACGGTAAGCTTCTCACCAGATGTTGTTATGCAATCCTGACAACAACACTGGATGAAGGCAAAGACCCTCTTCAATAGAAGGAGACCAGACTGCTGCCTCCGGACACATCCAATAGAGGCCGGAAACGAGCTTGGAACCAGGAAAATGAAAAATGGATGAACAGCACACTGCATTAGGAGTTTATCCAAAAATGTAATAAAATTACTCTATTTTTCATCATATAAGACGCACCTAGGTTTTAGGGGAGGAAAATCAGAAAAAAAAATGTTATTAGACCCATTAGAACCCCAATCAGACCCCCAATGTTAATCAAACCTCAGCATAGACACCCAATGTTAATAAGGCCCCCAATGAGACTTCAGATTAGACCTTCAATGTTGATAAGACCCCCAATCAGACCTCAGATCAGAGAAAAAAAAATAATCAGCTTATCTCTCCTGCTCTGGACACCACTGCAGCTCCTGAGATACATCTCCTGCTGTTCCTGCTGTGCTGTGACCCAACATTGCAGAGCGTGCGACCAACGAAGACCAGGAAGCAGTGAGTACAGAGCCCACACAGGGAGTATGGATTCACCGCTCCCCGGTCCTCCTGTACTAATAAGTGTTTTCATAATGGAGGCACTTATTAATATTCACCCCATATATAATGTCACAATATGGTAATACTGCATTCAATATCATCACAGCACAGGGATAATAATCACACCATCCTAATACAAGGATACTGTACAGGAATAATATTGCACAGATGTCACATCATAAGGAATTGAACATAAATATGGACAATTTAGTGCACCATCTCATGAAAATTTAACACAAAAGACATGGGCGTTCACAAATCTCATGGGACCCCATAGCAAACCTTTGTATGCCACCCCTCCCGTTCCACCCTGTTTCCCAGTACGTGGGCATCAAACAATCCCAGGCAATGTGGAATGCAACACGTGACATCTCATATTTCTGACAAATTTATTTTTTAATTAAAGAAGAACTCCCGCAAAAAAATGTATTCTCTGACCTGTTAGAAAGGTGCATGATGTAATCTATAGTGAATGCAATCTTCTTATCACAGACTGCATTTCTGAGTTATCCCCTCTCTTCTAATTGTAGCTGGGTCATGTGACCAACTCCCTGACCTCCAACTGACTCATGACAGGAAGCCAGTCACTTCTCTATTCATTCCTACGAGACTGAAAGTAAGGCTCCCATAGGAATACATAGAGAAATAGACTTCCTGTCCACACATAAGATGCTGTGTGAGTTGGTGGGTCTGATTGCTGGTCACATGACAAAGATGAGAAACATCAGGGAGATATAACTCAAAAATACAGCCACTGGTAAGAAAATGACATTCACTACAGATTACATCATGTACATTTCTAGCAGGACATGGAATAAATTTTTATTGCAGGGGTTCTTCTTTAAGTGAAAGAAATTTTAATTACAAAAAAATATGATTACAAAAGTCACCTTCTTCCTCACCCACTATATGTCTATACGCTTCTTCTGAAAACAATATTATTCAGTGTACATACATTGATGACTCTCCACATACAGCTCTATGTGTGCTGCTTCCCGCATATAGTATATTATAAAACTGCTTGCCTGCATCCACCACTAGGGGGAGCTCAGTTCAAATATATAATACATAATATATAATGCAATATATGGAATTACTATAGACTGCAATGGAAGCTTTAAAAATCTCTTTGCACTGAACTCCCTCTAGTGGCAGCTACATGAAAATACAGTGTTTTCAGGTTGTGAATAGAAGAATTTCAGTGCTGGCCCACAGTCCCTCCAGTCCCCATAGCACTTGCATGGTCTGCCTATGTGGAAGATATGCCACTCATTCACGATGGCTAATGGTAGACTAAATAGACAAAAATATGATCCATCTTGTTGAAAAATCTCCAAATTCTGCCAATCATTTGCCATTTTGCACAAGCCCTGTGTATTTTATAATTTCTCTAAATTGGCTTCCTAATCAGCCAGTTTACCCTGCCATGTTGCTGTGGGGTTGTTTGTACCGTAGTAATAATTCCACTAACGACCCATTGGTTTCCTACTTTTCTATCATACTCTCTACCTTTTCAACAACCCATCCTTCCACCCCAATACTGTGCCCACTGTGATCCCCAAAACTATATTGCAGAAACCGTCCCCCTGAAAATACTAGTAACCCCCTATAATGGGTTCTAGTACAAAAAATACCCCCTAACAATGTCCACAAGCACAAAAATACCCCCTTATAATATGTACCAGTGGTACAAGTTCCCACTTATAATGCATGCAAGTACAAAATATACCCTTATAATGTGTGCCAGTGCAAAAAATGCCCCATTATAATGTGTGCCAGTACAAAAAATGCGGCCTCTTAGTGACTCCAGTAGATGCCCCCTATAGTAACTCCCTCCCCCTCCCTATAGTTGCTTAACAGCATGGTGCCAAATGAAAAAGCATAAAGTCAAATACTTACCTCCATGCAGCTGTCAGCGATGTGGTGTAGGCCTGTTTCTTGAGCTGTACACTGCCCGGCTCAGGTGGTGCATCACCTGTGCCGAGCTCTGATAGGCTACAGGCACTCCTAAAGCCTATGAGTGGGAAAGGTGGGGCAGGGAGACAACACCCCATTTCCCCGTCCCAGCACCTAACTGTATCGCCAACCTGAGGACGGCAATACAGAATTGATGGTACATAATTTTGAACCCTCCTTGCTTAGGGGCCTGGTCTCAATTGAGATTTCTGAGAACCCTATAGCTACTCCCCTGACTCCATTTAAACAAGGGGTCCCAGCAGTTGGGCCCCCAATAATCTACCAGTCATTTCTTATGCAATAGATAGGGCAGAACTTCTTGTTCCCCGAATAACCTTTTAACCCTGTGTATACTTTTCACAGTTTCCATATTAGATTTCATTTGCATAAGTAAATCTGTAAATATATTGCAATACATGTCTTGTACTAATTTCCACTTACAGTCTGTATTATATTCAGAGTTGCATTCACAATCCTGCATGCATCAGAGCTGAAATACCCCAGCTTTTCATGACGGACCTGTGTCTTCACATAGCTTGCTCTGGTGAATTCCATGATAACAAAGTAGTCTTTTCACAAAGTGATTTGATAAAATAAATCCCTACCACAGAGTAGGAGCTAAAACTAATAGCAGTGTATGACAGCCAGCAGAACTGCGAATACAGCTCTGGAGAATATAGGTTTTGAAGTAAATTAATGCAATGTATTTACAAGGTTACTCGGTATGGTATGTTTGGCATGTTTCATTGAACAAATCAATAAATACTATGTTCAATGGTGAACATGCCCTTTCAAAGATCATGCTATCATATAGTCACATACTTCTTAAGGTTTTATATGGTCACATAAAAGAAAATGCACTTAAAGAAAATCATCTGCTACATACAACCGAGACAAAAGGAAAAAGTAGATATTTCTTTTGTGTCGAGATTTTCATCTAGATGCACCTTATGTTCAAAAAGCATCACTGAAGAAAGTATTGTCATATCTTATGACTTTTCTTATCTTATGTTTTACGTATTCTTCTATTTCAAAATTAGAATAATTCTTAACGGTTTTGTTATTAAATTTCTGTATATTTGATGTTATGTTACTTTGAATAAAACTAAAATTTACAAGAATAATTCTTAACGGGGTTGTCCCACAAAAAATTTTCTACATTTTTCAAACTAACACCTGGATCTGAATACTTTTGTAATTGCATGTAATAAAAAAATGATATGGCTACTGAGTTATTCAATAAAATGTATTTGTATAGAGACGCCTGCTGTTCTTTTTCTTGTTTCTTTGTCCATCTAACTGAGATGGTCGCACATGCTCAGTTTCATCCTTCAACTGCCTACTGAGCTGTGATAGGGAGAGAGCTGCAGCATAAAAGACACACCCCCTGAGCTGCAGCAGAAAAGACACGCCCCTTGAGTTGTCAGCTTGATATAAATCTAGCAGAGCAATAAATGGGGAGATCTCTGGACCCATGTGAGGTACAGGACTGGGTTTGGACCCATTATAATTTCACAACCTAGTCCTTTAAATGTTTATCTATCTATCTATCTATCTATCTAAAAAAAATCCAGAAAATCAAATTGTATGACTTTTAAATTATTAATTTGCATTTTATTGCATGAAATAAGTATATCATACAATAGAAAAACAGAACTTAATATTTGGTACAGAAACCTTTGTTTGCAACTACAGAGGTCAAACGTTTCCTGTAGCTCTTGACCAAGTTTGACAGGGATTTTGGCCCACCCCTTACAGAGCTTCTCCAGATCTTTCAGGTTTTGGGGCTATCACTGGGCTACATTGAGTTTCAGCTTGTTCCAAAGATTTTCGATTGGGTTCAGGTCTGGAGACTGGCTAGGTCACACCGGGACCTTGAAATGCTTCTTACGGAGCCACTCCTTAGTTGCCCTGGCTGTGTGTTTCAGGTCATTGTCATTCTGGAAGACCTAGCAACGACTCATCTTCAATGCTCTTACTAAGGGAAGGAGGTTCTTGGCCAAAATCTCGCGATATATGGCCCAATCCATCCGACCTTCAATATGGTGCAGTCGTCCTGTCCCCTTTACAGAAAAACCACCCCCAAAGTATGATGTTTCCACCCTCATGCTTCACTGTTGGGATGGTATTCTTGGGGTTGTACTAATCCTTCTTCTTCCTCCAAACACAGCGAGTGAACTTGATACCAAAAAGTTGTATTTTGGTCTAATCTGACCACATGACCTTCTCCCATGCCTCCTCTGGATCATCCAGATGGTCACTGGCGAACTTCAAATGGACCTGGACATGTCCTGGCGTGAGCAGGGGGACCTTGCGTGCCCTGCAGGATTTTAATACATGACGACATAGTGTGTTACTAATGGTAATCTTTGAGACTGTGGTCCCAGCTCTTTTCAGGTCATTGACCAGGTTCTCCCATGTAGTTCTATGCTAATTCCTGATCTTTCTCAGAATCTTCCTTACCCCATGAGGCAAGAGCTTTCACGGAGTCCCAGACAGAGGAAGATTAACAGTCATCTTGTGTTTCTTCCATTTTCTAATAATTGCACCAACAGTTGTTGCCTTCTGCTTATCAAATAGTTATTTACCCCACTGCATCTGTCCCTCTGTCTGTCTTCATTATATTTATTAAAAAAAGCTGAAACATTTTAAAAATAAGAAAGAATCATTACTTACCTCTCTGATCCCCTGCCACTGCCATTCCAATAGTGCTTCAGTCCCCACTGCTCTGCACTTTGTGTTCCGATCTGACACATTGTAGATGCTAGAAAAGGCCCACACAATTATGGAGCCTTGATCTCGCCCTACACTTCCTCTGGTGCCTTAATGTCTCTCAACTTCACAGTAGAGGCTGTATACTGTTAGATAACAATGCACTAATGAATGACTGCCTGAAATTGGAACACAACCCCATTTCTTGTGAGGTATAACACCAACATTTTAAAAAGGAAATGGAGCTTTGTAATAGTCATGGTCATTGAGACTAGATTCTCTGATGTTGTAACACCAGCACATTGCTCTATGTAATACTAATATATTCTTCAGGAAATGTAACAGTAGAAAGTTCAACTGCTGATGTTACATGCAGGGGTAGGGAACCTCCGGCTCTCCAGCTGTTGTGAAACTACAACTCCCAGCAAGCATACTCGCTCTGCTCTTCTAAGAACTCTCATAGAAATGAATGAAGCATGCTGGGAATTGTAGTTTCACAACAGCTGGAGAGCCAGAGGTTCCCTACCCCTGCTAGAGCTTTGCACAGCCTCTAACACTATTTCTAGAGACTTGGATGGACATACCAAATTGCAACCTCCACAACTGCCCAGAAATCCTGTAGACAAGGAAAAACCACCACCTTATGAGAAAAAGAAAAGCACTTTATATTGTTTCTTGACATGGAAAGCAAACACTATGGTAGAATTTCCAAGGCTTACTTTTACAAATGGTTTTTCAATGTATTTCCATGGATAAGGGATTTTTTAGAGAACCACGTGGGAAATGCTCCATAAGGAGTTCCTTTCTCTCATGAAGAGCTCAGGGCCGATGTCCTTGCTCAGAGGTCCTCTGATGTCCATGACCACACCTTCCTTAGGATGCAGTGGCATAGCTTGGGTTCCAACACAACAACTGTGATAGAGCCTTCTCAGGTGGCAGAGGGCACCTGAACCACAGTGTGACTGCTACCACTGAACCTTATATGTTCCAGTTAGAAAGTGTAACTGTAGCATTTTCCTCTGGTAATGTCGCTCTAGTATATTAGGAATTAAACCACCAACATTCTCTGTTCCTTAGGATCATAATAATGATCTAAACCTTAGACTGTTGCTGATTTTTCATAGATTCCAACATCACTGAGACCATCTATGTCACTCATGCCTTAACACAGAGCCAAGATTTGATAGAACAAGACTGATACCTGCATTACAGTAATGTGTACTTCTACACTATATTGTGAAACACTTTATGATCATTTGCATATTTTTGGAATTTTTAATCATAAAGTTGACCTGATTACACATTCTATTCACGTGTCATGGAACGCAGCTGCTATGGTTATTTCAGCACTTAGTAAAATGATCCACATCATGAAATAGGCTTTCCAATAATTAGTCAATGATACAAAAAGTGGATGAGTCCATCAACATTGCCCCCCACCCTAAATAGGAACAGATAGACTTGCATTTAGATGGCACATATAATGGTGGGGTACAGGCAGTATTGTGCGGTTTATGATTTCAGAATACGTGTAAATATACACTTGTTGTGTCCGTCTATGATTAATTTATTGATGAATCACAATACGAGATTTTCATTGGCTTGGGAAATAAAACTGGGATTTAAACTGAAAGCCAAACATAGTAATTCTGCTGAGAAAGGCCATCATTCCTCCACCTACGAATATTTCTGTTCACATTTGGCACACACCACAATAGGAAAATTATTGTTGTCTAGAAAAACGAGACAGCATACAGGATGGAAAAAAAATATTAAAATCAGAAAAACCGGTGCCAGGGACAATCAAGGGGATCATTTGTGCTGTCTAAAATGCAAGAAGTACAGCCATATTTTATAATCTACACCTGTCCTTAGGTGGCCATAGATTGGAAGATGATTTTTGACTGAGTAGTCTCCAGTAAGGACCAAATTGTGGAATTTTGATATTGATGCCTATCCTTAGGATAGGTCATCAATATTAGATCAGTGGAGGTCCATGTCCCAGAACCCCCACCAATCAACTGTTTAAAGAGGATCCAATGTTCTGGTGACCGCCATGGGCTCTTTCTAGGCCTGTGACGTCATGTTCATCAGTCTCATGGCCTAGGCGCAGCTCAGTCCTGTTCAGGTGAATGAGGCTGAGCTGCAGGACCAAGCACAGCACTATACAATGTATACATTGTGCTAGATGAGCTGCGAGGAGGCCCCTGCCTTCTTAACAGCAGATTGGAGGGGGTCTGACACTCACCGATCTGAAATTGATAATCTATCCTGAGGATAGGTGATCAATATAAGAATCTCAGAAAACCCCTTTTACCAATCCTATGCTAAAGAAACATCAGATCAATCCTACATCTGCAGAAATCCTATGACAGACTGGAGGAAGTTTGTAGATGAGGACCAGGAGTGCACCACCAATGTAGCCAGGTGAGGTGATCGCCTCAGGCAGCACCAGGTAGGGGAAAGAGGGGGGTAGCAGCAGGGCCATGGGCAATGAGCGCTTTCATTGTGGCAAAAGGGTTAGGTTAAGAAATTGGCATGGGGGGTGCCGTTTCAGTTTCCGCCTCAGGTAGCAGAAAGGCTAGGTGCACCCCTGGTGAAGACAGCATGCATTTGGTAGATAAACCTTTAGAAATACAATTTAATTAGTAAAATATATTTCGAGGCCTCAAATGCAACCCTTTATTTCCTTTTTAGGGTTGCATATTTCATTCATCAAGAGATGGGTTAAAGAAGTTGGCTTGCAAATAACACTTTTCAACGTGGTTCTTGTGGTAGTGCGTACGCGTGACCCACTGATCCATTCACTTCTATGGGACTGATTGATAGAAGTAGCCAATCAATGTATTTCAATGAATGGAGCAGTGGTCACACATTACCTCTCCATTCACAGAGGGGGTCATAAATCCCTTTTTATTTCATTGCTGTGGATAGGTGACAAATTTGTGGGCTAATCCCTTTAAGAAGCTGGCAGACACATACAGTATATAAATACACCACATAAATTTTATGTTAAATAGCTCAGGCTACGTTGGACTACTCTTTCGCACATTGCTCCTTTGGTGGGATAGATGAAATGTCTATTTGAAAGGATTTTCTGGGGATTTGACTAAATTCTAGCTTCAGAAAATGTGGAACACATAGCTAAAGTCAGGCAGTTACATGAGCACAGCCTGATTGAGGAATCACGGACATAATGGAAAGGTAAGCACTGGTGAAACAATCTTCCTTCCACAGGTCCCACTATGGTCTTTAGCTGGGAATTTGAAGTGGCCCAGGAAAAAAATGAAAATAGGCTCCATGTTGTAGGCATGTACAAATTGTCAGAAGGTGGGGCTGACAATTGTTGGTGTATTCAGCAATACCACAGTGCAGCACCAATCAAGCAGCAGAATTAAACTGTGGCACAAAATACTACCCCAGCAGCACCATGTAGCAGCACAAAATTCCTTCCCAGAAGCTGTGATGGTCAGCGCCTCCTATCCTCCTCCTCCCCCAGTTAAGATAGAGGGGACTGAGGAGGTGATACATGGGCCAGGACACTAAGCTAGTTCTCCAGTCAACAGTTCTACAGAACATGTAGGAAACTATAGCACTACCTACCTATGACATCCAGTTATGCTTCCTGTGATTGTAGACATTCTCTTTCCTCATCTTCTCCATTTGGACTAGACTTCCAGAACAACCTCTTTCAGTCATGCCTTGTCTTTGTTGAGTATGTCACAAAGACATTTTAGATTCAGCAGTTTGCCATCATCCTCGCCCCCCACCTTTTCAACATAAAATTCCCCATGCTGGTGCCCTAACAGTGTTGTCTTGTTGCCACCCCAATACTGAGTCCACTGTGCTCCCCAATGCACCCAAATTATGCCATACAGATAGTCCATCTGAAAATACTAGTACAGTGCTAAAGTAATTGTGCCAAGCACAGTGCTCACTACAGTTTTAGTGCTCACTTATAGTGCCCTAGTAGTAACAATGCCCTTATAATGCCACCAGTAATAATAATGCCTCCTATAGTGCCTCCAGTTGTAATAATGCTTCCCTATTGTGACCCCAGTAGTAATATGCTCCACTAAAGTGTTTCCAGTAAAAATAAACCCCTAAAGTGCCCCCAGTAGTAATAAAGCTCCCTACAGAGCCACCAGTAATAATAATGTCCCCCTACAGAAAAAATAACTAGAATGTAAAACAAAGCATATTGTTTTTCAAACTGTAAACCTAAACAAAAAAAAGCCCAGAATATGGGGGTCATTTAGTAACCTGAAATATGTGCTGCAGTCTGTTTCTTTTCCCAGCTCATGCCAGGTCTAAAAAAGTCTCATTCATCATGTTCTACGTCTGGTCTAAATGTGAGCCAGCTAGGAATCATACAATTTTCTAATATTCATGTATTTAAAATTGGGGGATGGATCTGTTTTCTATTGTGTCAGAAAAAAGGATCTGTCCCCATTGACTTACCCACTGTAGCCATTATTTTAAGGGGTTAAAAAGTAGTCTTATACGCCAGTATATACTGTACATTGTGAGTCATGACGGATCCGTTTGGATCAGTGATCTCAATTGTTGGCCACAGCACTCAACCGAGATTGGCCTTGGTGGGTGCGCATCTCGGTGGTAGTACCCTCCACCTTGGGTATCCGAACAAGTCTAAAATTTCTAAATATTAGAGACAGCACTCCAAATGCTTGATCATAATTTTTTTTATTTTTGTTCAATGCCAGTGGTATGGTATTAGCAACGTTTCGGGCCCTGGTTGGGCTGGCCTTCGTCAGGCTAAAAAAATACATAACGGATAAAGGTACATAAGAATGAAGAATATTGTTACATAGTACAGGTAATGTGTCAATGATGAGGTCATGATTATATACAGTGCAAAGGAATCCCGGTACTAAATCCAAGTAGAAAAAATTGACATATGGTACAATAGTGGTACAGGTGATACATCATACATATATACCGTACACAGAAATCATGGTACTACATCATTGGTGTCATTATGTTATGTTGGTATGATCAGATCCTGATACATTCTCGTGCGGAGCACCAAAAGTGCATCATCAAGGTGGCGGTAAGTACATGTTTTAGAGCAACAAGTACCTGTGTAAAACAATAATAGGTGTGAGGAGATGGCTGGTGCATATAACACAAGTAATAAATTCACAAGAGGGTCATGATAGTGACATATATACTGTGGGTTAGATACTGGAATGGGGGTATTGAAGCAGGAGCGACAGGGGGTTGAAAGATCAACCACATGTGTCTCACATGCCTTCAGTGCATGGCAAGTGGGCTTAGATCTAGGCAGGCTGAAACTAAATTCATTAAGGCTATTAAGATGCTGGTAGCAATCATTTCATATTAGTATAGAGTCTAAACACTTTATGAGTGAACACAATGCAAAGGCTTAAGGGAGAATTACCTTAGAGTTGCAGGCACGGTGGATGGTACGGTGTCCATGTGGATACATGGCGCCGGTTCATTATAAAGGGGCAGGGTAGCCGGAAGCTAAACCCTGTAATTGCTGCTGCGAGGTCGCGGCCTGCGCGCCTGCGCAGAAGAGACCTGCGCTGTGGCAGGCGCCATCTTGGAAAAGGTCAGTTAGGTAAAGGTAGCTGGCGTGTGTGCAGAGTATAGGGTAAGTGATGGCGGACGCCATCTTGGAATAGGTTAGTCAGGTTCAGGTAGCTGGCGCATGCGCAGAGTATAGGGTAGGTAATCATACTGATGTGGCTACCCCATGGCTGCATGTAGATGGTAATCTGGGGCTTGCCGTTCAGGGAAGGTTCGTATTAAAAAATGAGCGCTGTGCGGGCAGGCGCATACGCTATGGGTAGGAGAGGAAGCGGCTGTCGCCATTTTGGAAGAGGTCATGCTAATGACTTGCTCCATAAGAGTAGGCAGAAACCTACTATATTCATTTTGGTAGCTGTTGTTTAGACTCTATACTAATATGAAATGATTGCTACCAGCATCTTAATAGCCTTAATGAATTTAGTTTCAGCCTGCCTAGATCTAAGCCCACTTGCCATGCACTGAAGGCATGTGAGACACATGTGGTTGATCTTTCAACCCCCTGTCGCTCCTGATTCAATGCCCCCATTCCAGTATCTAACCCACAGTATATATGTCACTATCATGACCCTCTTGTGAATTTATTACTTGTGTTATATGCACCAGTCATCTCATCACACCTATTATGTTGTTTTACACAGGTACTTGTTGCTCTACAACATGTACTTACCGCCACCTTGATGATGCACTTTTGGTGCTCCACACTGAGAATGTATCAGAATCTGATCATACCAACATAACATAATGACACCAATGATGTAGTACCATGATTTCTGTGTACGGTATATATGTATGATGTATCACCTGTACCACTATTGTACCATGTCAATTTTTTCTACTTGGATTTAGTACCGGGATTCTTTTGCGCTGTATATAATCATGACCTCATCATTGACACATTACCTGTACTATGTAACAATATTCTTCATTCTTATGTACCTTTATCCGTTATGTATTTTTTTAGCTTGACGAAGGGCAGCCCAACCAGGGCCCGAAAGGTTGCTAATACCATACCACTGGCATTGAAAAAAAATAAAAAATTTATGATCAAGCATTTGGAGTGCTGTCTCAAATATTTAAAAATTTTGGATCCGTTTGGATCAGTTTCCATCAAGCAGACACCAAAACGCTGCAGGCAGCGTTTTAGTGTCCGCCTCCAAAACTGAACTGAACTGAAGCAAACTGAAGCAAACTGATGCATTCTGAATGGATCCTTTTCCATTCAGAATGCATTAGGGAAAAACTGATCAGTTTAGGACCGTTTGTGAGAGCCTGTGACGGATCTCACAAACGGATCCTGCAAATGCAAGTGTGAAAGTAGCCTAAGCTGAGCAAAAGTCCAGCTTGATATCAAACAGCTTGTAGATGGCTGCAAAGTTAGAGTTAAACTGTACTCCCCAATCAGACACATTGTGGAAGGGAAAATCTTGTAGTCAGAAAATGTGCTGCATGAACAACTTGGACAGCTGACTGGCAGACAGAGGAGTAAAGTGTGTGTGTGTGTGTGTGGGGGGGGATTCAGCTGGAGGTACAAAGTGAGCCATCTTCAAAAAATTGGTCAGCCACTACTCTGATGAAGAAGGTAGGTTGGTGGTAAAGTCCATGGCGTTGTGTTGCCACTGGATGTAAGGCACTGGAAAGGGAAGTAAAAGTCCTGCAGATCCTTGGAGACTTATTCTGGGCACTGCTAGGACAGGTGGCAACATAGTCCCAAACATAATAAGAAACTGTAAGCCAACAGTATGGTCAAATAATCAAGTTAGTTGTCTTGTTCAAGGTGACCGGGGACTTTGGAATGATGCCCCTAGACTAGGACCAGCTTTCTTTTGGCCACCGGACAAACATCTTGCCAGGAGGGATGTCCTTCAGTTGAACTAGAGCGACAAGCATGACGCAGGCAGTATCGATGTGTGCTGGAGCTCCTTTCGCTGATCAGTAAAGTTGATTGAATAGGAAAGGGCATCAGCCTTGATATTCCTCTCAGCCAGATGAAAGTGAAGAACAAAATTAAACTGGGTAAAAAACAATGACCAATGAGTTTGATGAGGATTAAGATGATTGTCAACTTTTTCTGATCCAGATCAATGAGTACAGGATTTACAGTACTATTTGTTAAATTTCTTGCAAAGGTGCTGTCAGTTGGTACTTCACTTTTTTTAAACTGTTTTACAACAAGAAGCTGCAATTATAAAAAAATGTAGCTCTGCCGACAAAATCTCTTACCAAGCCTTAGTACATGTAAACTGGCCAACATGGTACAAACCACTCTAAAAATGGTGCAAAAATGTCATAAATTTGTCACAAGTGCCTACTCAAATAACAAAAAAAATGGCAAAAACTCCACTTTTCTGGTGCAGTACTTATACATCACCCCTTAGTGTGGTTTGTACCATGCCCGGCAGTGACGTACATAGAGAAATATGGGCCCCATAGCAAGGATCAAACCAGGCCCCCCACACAGGACACAAGGGTTTCCGCCTAAACCCTTTTCAATGACCCTTGGGCCATTTTTCCACTGATTCATTTGCTAAAAGTTGCTCCTTTAGACGGTAGAGTCCTGACCACGCTTTCTCCTCCAGTAGAAGAGGAGATAATGCCAACTAAGAATGGGCCCCCTCTTGCCCTGGGCCCCCTTAGCAGTCACATGGTCTGCCGCTATGGTAGTTACACCCCTGATGCCCGTCAGTTTACATTTAGGGTCCATTGACCGTATTTCTGGGTCCAATATTGCGGAACATGTGCAGACCAATTTATTTCAAAAAATGTGGACAGTACACATAGTTCCGTTCTTCGGCCCTGCAAATAGAGCATGTCCTATTCTTGTCTGTGATCTATCACATGGCTTGCCACGTGCAAAATGCGGAACGCACACAGCCAGTATCCATGTTTTGCGGATCCGCAATTTGCAGACCGCAAAACACTTATGGTTGTGTGAATGTGCCCTAACTAAGGGGTGTCCAGATTTATCACAGTCACTGATGCTGGATGATAAATCTGGTGCATTTTTAGATTGTCTAGTCTGAGTTTATGCCACCTACTGTTGGCTTACATTGCCCCAGAATTTTGTACAAATTTTGGCGCACATTGCCACGTCTTAAAGGGGTTGTCCAGCTTTTTAAACTTTTTTAAGTGTCGGTAGCAACTGGTCTTACCTGTTGAAAAAAATCATACTCACCTGCTCCCCGCTTTCCCATTCCAGTTCCCTGTCTGTGGTCTTCCAGTCTCCATCCTGTAAACTTCTGGAAAGATGGGGTCACCTGTGTTGCTGCAGCCAATTACAGGATAGGGACCGGAGGACTGCACAAGGGAGTCAGAGAGCAAGGGAGTCAGAATGGTGCGATGGAAAGGAGGTCAGTATAATTTTTTCAACAAGCACGACAGGTTTCTACCGACATTTAAAAAAAAATGAACAAAGTTGGACAATGCCTGTAAGCCACGCCCTTCCAAGCAAACCATGCCCCTTTCAGCTAGGTCACAGGCAAGCTGAAATGTCTATATAACATTTAATATAATAAATCAGGTGCAAAAAAAGGTGCCCCAAAAATTCTTTGTGTTAAATCGCACATAAAATGGCCACAGGCTGAAAAGTGCTCAGTGTGGACTGTCAGTCCCTGAAAAGGAAATCTAGCAAACATGGTAACATACTGTAGATACATGGGGGTGCCCCAGCAAACCCCACATATCAACAAGGTCAAACACAGCCGCTGTTCTGGCACCAGAAGGTGGTCTATCTATGCAATCCTATTAGATGCTCAATGTAATGCCTCATTCACACGTCTGTGTCCGTGCTCAAATCCATGAGCAGGTGGTCAGTGAGGCATTCGTGAAGGATCCATGTTGGGTCCGCTTGTCCGTTTTTTGCTGTCTGTGTTGCACCTGTGTGTCACTGACACTGAACAGCTGAAAAATAATTTTCAAAGCATCTCTTCTTAATGATCTGTGAAACACGGAAGCAACATGGATGACATCCGTGAGGGATTCGTGGTTTTCACGGACTCATTGACTATAATGGGCGTGAAGAATCCAGGAACATGGATCAAGATAGGACATGCACCCGTGCTTAAAAAACGGAACCACGAACCGTGATGAAACACTGATGTCTGAACACACACATTAAAATGAATGGGGACGTGTGCAGTGGAGAACACGTACAGCACACGTCCATGAAACACTGACGTGTGAATGAGGCTTAAAGGGGTTCTGCAGTTCTGTAAAACTGATGATTTATCCTCTGGATAGATCATCAGCCTCTGATCGGCGGCGGTCCGACACCCGGGACCTCCGCCGATCAGCTGTTTGAGAAGGCAGCGGAGCTGCAGGAGCGCCGCGGCCTTCTCTGTGTTTACCGCAGGCCAGTGACGTCACGACTAGTATCACTGGCCTGGGCGGGGCTAAGCTCCATTCAAGTGAACAGAGCTTAGCTCCGCCCAGGTCAGTGATACTAGTCGTGACGTCACTGGCCTGCGGTAAACACAGAGAAGGCCGCGGCGCTCCTGCAGCTCTGCTGCCTTCTCAAACAGCTGATCGGCGGAGGTCCCGGGTGTCCAGAGGATAGATCATCAATTTTAAAGAACTACAGAACCCCTTTAAGAGACATTCAGTATCATTCAGAGAATTACATCTGTAGTGACTAATTCAGGTTCACACAGTGCAGTTTTTGATGTCTTATTGTTTTAGCCAAAACCAAATGCCAAATCCCAAAACTAGGAACAGGATAGGTGTTTTCTTAATGGCTCACGACCGTATGTATTTTGCGGTCCACAAAAAACAGATCTGCAAAAAATACAGATGACATCCATGTGCATTCCGTATTTTGTGGAATGGAACTGCTGGCCCCTAATAGAACAGTCCTATCCATGTCTGTAATGCAGACAATAATAGGATATGTTTTTTTGCGGAACGGAAATACAGATATACGGAAACAGAATGCACACGAAGTAATTTCCGTTTTTTTTTTTGCGGACCCATTGAAATGAATGGTTCTGCATACGATCCGCAAAAAAATGGAACGGACACGGAAGGAAAATACATTTGAGTGCATGAGCCCTAAAGAAATGTTATGTTAATTAAAGCAAATAAATGTGATTTGTTGTATAACCAACAGCTTTCCAATATGACTTTCTCTATTAATTTCTAATGATTTTCAAGATCTC
Source organism: Rhinella marina (assembly GCA_900303285.1). Classification (NCBI taxonomy): domain Eukaryota; kingdom Metazoa; phylum Chordata; class Amphibia; order Anura; family Bufonidae; genus Rhinella; species Rhinella marina. The sequence goes on along the minus strand of ONZH01025646.1, from coordinate 135,988 downwards.
CGCTTGCTGTTATTCAAAAGGCGTCCTCAGTGCTTAGTAATAAGGGAAAGAAATCTCTCCCAGCTAGTTATGGGACTGATTTCAGGTACTGTACAATGATCAGAACTGTGTCTTCTAATGGACTGTATACTTGTGTGTCTGTCACATCACTGGGACAAAATTGTATCCCCAGCATAAGGAGGCTTCCTACTGAATGACAGCAAGCAGAGATCTTAAAAACCATGAGAGACTAATGGCAGAAACTATATTACAAAATCTTATAATGTTCCATCATGCAATAAATTATAGAAATTTGCTCCTGGCGTTTTTGTTTTTTAGGTGGCTTTTTTTTGTCTTTTTTGCTTCTTTTAAAAAGTGTAGCATGCTGGAGCTCTCAGCATTTTTTAAGGGTGTTTTTACATCAGATTCTCTATGGGCAAAACCACCATGAAGAAAACGCTAGCGGGCAAAAAACATCCTAATAGTTGACCGGACTATTTTTTTCCATCATGTATAATGGAAACAAACAGAACCGCTATGTGCCCCATAGACATGTATTAGGACGGAGCAAAACGGAATTTCTCTTAAAGACTTCAGTTTTGCATTCTGTCCTAGAATTCCATTATAACTCTCTGGTAATGGAACCTAGAATGGAATTCTATAAAGCCGATGTGAACCCGGTCTTATGCACACTTGGCATCCGCTTGAGCCATTTCCATCAGTGATCCATTTTTCAGATGGAAAAAAAGTACTGCATTCGGGACTGAGGGATCAGAAGAATGGAAAAATAACAGTGATGTTAACTCAGCTAGATCGGCCCCTGGCTGGAGTAGTTTTTCACCAAGATTTACGCCTCTTTCCAGTTTGTAAATTTATTGGGACCAAAGTCCTGGCCCCGACACGCCTTTGCCACACCCTCGACACTCCTATGTGTCGAACGGGGCGCAAAAATGCCAGTGTAACAAAATATTGGCACTGGCGTCTAAAAAGTCACAAAAAGGGGGTCGAGCAACATTTTTACGTTAAAAACTCTTTGCAGTAAATGCTTGAAAAAAACGCTACAAAAAATACAGGTACCAAAAAACGCCAGACAAAATGTGTATGTAAGGATCCTAAGGGCACCTGTACACAGTGCGTATGTGCGTTTTTTCTGCATGGTTTTCACATGGAAAAAAAACTGTGTAATACAGTACCAGACAAATCTGCACTGTGCTTTTTTTCCCTTAAGTGCGGAAATTGACCTGCTGTGCGGATTTTGAAATTTCCACATCAATTGTTGTTGCGCTTTTCTTGTGCAGATTTCACTCGTTTCAATGGAATCTGCTGAAAATCCACACCAAAACAAAAAACAATTTTTGTGTGGTTTTTGTGCAGTTCTGGGGATTTCTTGCAGATTTTCTGCACACAAATCTGCAAAGTATAAAATGCCAATATAAACACCTGCAGTTTTTTTTCTGCAATTTTTGTGGTGTTTTTTTTCTGGCAGTTTTTGCAGTGAAGGTAATTTATCTTCCTTCCTACACCATGCCATTGAGACTTTTTTAATTGAGCCATTTTTACGTCGCCTTCGACAGTTTCCAAAAAAAAGGGTGAGGCAGTTTTATTATTTGTGCCAGAAACTGATATAAGAAATGACTGAAATCTATGCCAAGTGCATGGACTGTTGGAGGAGACATTTAGTTTAGGGCTCATGCACACAAACATATTTTCTTTCCGTGTCTATTCTGTTTTTTTTTCCGGGTGCATTCAGTTTCTGTATGTCCGTTCTGCAAAAAAATAGAACATGTCCTATTATTGTCCGCATTACGACAAGGATAGGACTGTTCTATTAGGGACCAGCTGTTCCGTTTCACAAAATATGTAATGCACATGGACGTCATCCTTATTTTTTGTGGATGTTTTTTGCGGACCACAAAATGCATTTGGTCATGTGCATGAGCCCTTATGATGAAGCCTGTGTCTCATTATAATTGAAATGCCTACTCCAGTAGCTCATTTTGGTGCAGATTTGGCGCAGAAAAGCCTATAAATTTGTGCAGAATTTCTGTTTGTAATCCTGCCCCCCTGTACAGGTAGTTTTAGGCTACCTGCACACATTTCGGAACACGTGCTGTTTTTCCGTGCGGATTCCTGTGTAGAAAAACCTCATGGTATTACTTACCAGCAAAGTGTATGAAATTGCACAGATATCATGTACACTACGCAGATTTTCCGTGCAGAAATTGACCTGCATTGTGGATTTCAAAATCTGCAGCATGTCAATAGAAGGATGAGATCTGTGGCAAAACCACATCAAAAAATGCTGTTAGACACTGGATTTTGATGCTGATATGCCGCAGAAACGCACATAAATGCACTCAGAAATTCGTGCTGACCTTATGTGCGCTCACATACACCCCTGTGCCGGTGGCCTTAGTCTCACACTGGCATTTGGCCTATTTCAGTGACTCTGATCTTTACATCACGTGACCCTTCCTCAACGCACAACCTTTAATTGCTGAGAAGCCACCAGTGGGAGATCCACACGCCATCTGGTGGCCACAGACTGTAAGTGCCGCTGATTTGTCTGCGGAGAGCAGTGCGTTCTGGTGGAGTGCTGTGCAGATGATGATGGAAACATGAACAGGATGAGGGGATTGTATTTCTTATCCTACCGCGACCCCTGGAGGCTAGATGCTCACCCTGCCATATTTCTACTGATTTTTATTCTTTCCAGGAAGACCCGTGTACAATATACCTTTATTTAATGTAATCCCTGCAAAGGAAAGATGAGGCTTTACAGATTACAGCGAAAAGGAATTCAGCGATTTCCATGCAATAACTTCTGAGAGATAAGTATCTGCCGATTGAATCCAACTCCAACTCCACCTGCAACTCCAAGCCTGAAACTAAATGTAAATTATCTATCCATCTATCTGTACATCTATCTATCTATCTATACATCTATCTATCTATCTATCTATCTATCTATCTCATGTCTATCTATAATAGATCTATCTTTCTATACCTTTTGTTAGGTTTTATTTGAGTGCGTTAAATCACTATATATTAACCATCTAATCTATCTATCTGTCTATCTATCTATCTATCTATCTAATATCTATCTATCTATCTCCTATCTATCTATCTATCTATCTATCTATCTATCTATCTATCTATCTATCTATATCTGTCTATTACTCTATTTTGTTATCTGGGTTTTATTGTAATACACTTATAAAAAATTTAAAGAAAGCACTATCTTATTCTATCTATCTATCTATCTATCTATCTATCTATCTATCTATCTATCTATTATCTCTCTATCTATTATCTATCTACTTATTGTTTATCTATTATCTATCTATCTATCTATCTATCTATCTATTATCTGTATATCTATCTATCTGTCTATTATCTATCTATCTATCTATCTATCTATCTATCTATCTATCTATCTATTTATTATCTGTCTATCTATCTATCTATCTATCTATCTATCTATCTATTATCTCTCTCTCTATCTAGTATCTATCTACCTATTATCTATCTATCTATCTATCTATCTATCTATCTATCTATCTATCTATCTATCTATCATCTATATATCCATCCATCCATTATCTATGTATCTCTCTCTCTATCATCTATCTATACATTATCTATCTATCTACCGATCTTTTGTTATCTAGACCATGTTTAGATGCCCTTATGAACAGCACAGTACAGGACTATGTAATAACCACATGAGTTTTATTCTCTGGGACCAGGCGCAGGGAGCTGTGGACGCCCTAATATGTATTGTACAGCCACTGTCATAGAGAACATGTTACATTTACAGGGACTCCCTAATATCTCTTACACACAATAACATACAGAAATGAAAGAAATGACCTTCAGCTTGAAACTACATGTATATGAACCAGTTAGTGAGATGGTAGATTCTAAGAGGGTTGTGTCTTGAAAGAAAAGACTTCAGGTGTCATAAAGATAAATAATAATAATAATAATAATAATAATAATAATAATAATAATAATAATAATAATAATAATATCAGTAGTAGTGTTATTATTATTCCACTTAAAGTAATAAATATAATACTAGCATCAATAATATATATTTTTTTAATCTATCTATCTATCTATCTATCTATCTATCTATCTATCAATTTATCTTTTAGTTAATAATCCTAGATCAACCCTGCTTTGTTAGTACTGTGGATATAGAAAAGATTTTTAGGCAAACATTTATTCTATGCAAAATTACAGCCTTTATGTCAGGGGGATTTCAGTTTCAGATGATTTCTTGTGAAGAGCTCTGCTGACCCCTGGTGGCGAAAAGGTGACGTTCTGTTTAAAACAGGTTTTATTTTTTTACTGGCCAACCCGATTACATCTGGCTATCTTATTAATAATGTTGACCCAAAACAAAGCCTTAAAAAGCAATAAAACTAGATTGCTTCCTTTCGGAGATAGCGAGGACTGAAGAGCATTTTGGAGATGGGGCTATATTTGGCTGTTCACTGGGATACAGAGATGATATATAGGCTTGGACAAAAGTGTCATTGTGTGCTGCTCCTCTAAAAGTCATAAGTGCATATTTCCTGCAAAACTGCAAACAGTAATACCATAGGAAGTATGAAGCCATACGGGGTATGATGGGTACAAAATGCAGACTGGGTGACTCAGTGCCCCTGCTAGGTCATGACTTATAAAGATGAATATATAGAGAAATAGGAACATATATATATATATATATATATATATATATATATATATATATATATATTCCTTCGTGTTTTTGTATATATATTTATATACACACACATCTGCTAGTTCTTAATATTTCTATTAAATAAAAGGAAATAAATCAGGACAAAGGGCAAAATAATTGAAATATTAATTATAATATTTACATATGATTTTCTATTTCATACCTGCAAACCCCACACCACACCATACACTATATTGTGACAGGAGACTATACACACTCAATAATAATAATAATAATAATAATAATAATAATAATAATAGCACTAGTAATAATACGGAATAATATTGATTATTATGTGCCATGCTGATGTCCTGTAACTCACAGGCAGCCGCAGGGTAAATGCTTCCCCCCACTATCTCCCTGTATCTCCCTTAATAGTAAGCTTTTGTTTTACCACTTTGGTAATTGTCCCTCATGAACACCTCTGAGAAATGTCCTGGTAAATATTGAATCAGCTTCTCTATGAACACCCTCTTGAGCAGCTCAGAAGATCCATCTTACTAGCTGGGGTGTAAGCCTAATGGTCAATAGGTAGAGAGCAGAGCTCAGGCTTTAAGTCCTGCTAGCTTCATTCATGACTGATCTCCAAACAGTATAGGAAATCAAATCCACTCTCCTCCCCAGAAAACTTGGCTTTGCAGCTCAGACAGGCCCTGAACACAGTATATCCAATTTCCACGTCAATGTCTCAATATTGCATTAGCCTCTTTAGCCTTCAAAACCAACTTCCAATTTCCTCTAACCCTAAATATGGCCTAATCAACTTTAGATAAAGCTGGGTCAGCAGGTAGACATTTCTTCACCTTTATCATAATGAGTTCCTTCACATGCCTGTGTGCAGCGCCACACTTTCCAGTCCTCTTGTCTGGTGAAGGACACTGCACAATTGAAGCATTGAAATAAATGTTCATCTATACAAGAGACTTTGTATCCGCCAGTCAATGTCAATATTCAATTAATTATAATGTCCAGATTTTTTTCCTTTGCTCTTTTCTACTGCTATGTGTGTGAAACATGCAGAATCCCTTCTGGTCTTGTCCATTATTGTAGGTTTATATCGATTTTCCCAACACTTGTGTTAATATGTAACAGACTAAAGCGATTACAGGTGCCAGCAGGTGCATCTAAAGTCACAAATCTTAGGTACAGTGGGTCCCAAATTATCTTCGACACTTGTGCCCTCACTAAAAAGGAAGACATGGATACAATGGGTCAGATGGGTTGATAAAGACTTGCACCACAAGGTTATATGATGTAGTATGGAGGACAGTCAGCTTCTAATCAATGGACATTCATGATTTCCCAGGCTGAAAAAAGTATTATTACTGGATGATGTCTGCCTAGAGTGTCATTTTATTTTATGGCCTGGCCTCTAATTTCCTGTTGAATGACAGACAAAACTTGTCAGGGGCCAGGACAAATTAAAAAATGGGGCCTGTTCTTCTCTCTGAGGTTCTTCTTCCACACCAATAAATATAGCACGAATTTTTAATTCGTCTTCCTTTCACAGACAACAATGCTGGTTTTCAATGCTGGACACAATTTGGGTTTTGTGAGAATGTCTCTCTGCCCTCCCTCAGCCCAGCTGTCCATATGGAATACAGAGTGTACAAGTTGGATCACAATGGAGCCAACTGACAGGCAGAACAAAACCCCTAGGACAGTTCTCCCTGACTCTGGGATGCACTGCTCCTGATAAACCCATTCAATAGCTGCAACCACAAGAAGAAGAAGAATAGAGGAGGCAAAAAAGAGAGAAATCACTGCTATCTCTCTGTGCTCTGTCCCCCTGGGTCTCTTTCACAGGGGCCTTGTTAATATGCACGCCTCTTACATCCTCAACTACCAGCCTTTCCTATTGTGTTGCTGTGTAATGTCTACTGTATATTGTTCAAAGATAGACTGCCCAAACTGCCCTATTAGAGGGGGAAATTTAGGGCCAGAGGGGTTATGGCCACACAAGCATTCACTGCTTTTATTGACTCAGGTACAAGCTCCAAGTTACTGGGATTATTGTATTCCTATACTGCACAGGAAACTGCAAACAACTCATTACATATGTGGCTTTATAGACTAAACTATGTTTAGTTTTTTTCAGTATATATAAATACATCAATATATATTATGAAATTTAATTTTTATAATATAGTTTATTTTTTCAAGTATATAATATAGTATTATTATTATTATTAATCTATTGTGACTGTCTATTGCTCAAAATACGGTTGAAAGCCTTATCTATGAAATTCAATTATATCAAATTAGCCACATTAATTACTGTGCACAGTCTAAAACCTGGTTATAAAATACCTGGGCTTTATCTAGTAGTTAAGGTTAATTGTGGACAATGTAAAACCGATTATATATTACAATAAGTTAATAAACACATAATCAAGGAGATATACTAGTGCCTTAAGTATTTGAGATTTGTCACTTAATTTCATGTAACCTTTAGTATAATCTCCATGCATGTATTGTATAAAAGTACTGTCTATCTATCTATCTATCTATCTATCTATCTATCTCATGTCTATCTATATCTATTTATGTCTATCTATCTGTCTTTATGTATCTCACATTTCTCTCTTTATATGTCTTATATATATCAATATTTATCTTCTATCTATCTATCTATCTATCTATCTATCTACCTCATATCTATCTATCTATCTATCTATCTATCTATCTATCTATCTATCCATCCATACTAATTATCCACAATATTTTCTTTTCTATAGTAAGAAGAGGTGACTTTTATATGCAGCAATTAAATCCATTGCCAGGAATAGTCATCATTATCACCACAGAAACTCAGGAGCCTTAATATAGACTAAAAGACAACAATGACACAACTTTATTTCCTAGAAAAGCAAATTTAAGCCACTACAATAACAAGATTTGCTCTCACTTTATAAAGCAGTCAAAGAACAGGAGAGCTGTTAAGAGACTGAAGGGTCTCTTTGCTGCTGAAGTGAGTGGGGTTTATTTCTTCTGCTACCTTACTTTACCTCTGCTGCCTCTTAACATAGACAAATAGAGCAATGGCAACCAGGCAAAGACATAGAACTGAAATAACATCTCCAGAAAATCTGTTTCAAGTCACTCCTCAGCCCTGGATTGTATAGAGCCATTGCCTACACATAGGATGTGAGCATTTGCGCTTGAAATAGACACCCGCCTTACTATGCTATGGCTATTGAGGAACCTATGAGAATAATAAAAATCATAATTTGTATGTAATTATATAATAAATAGAATAATAATTATCTAATAATAACAATAAAAATGTCAATATAATAAACCATGAATAACCACACACACACACACACACACACACACACACACACATATATATATATATATATATATATATATATATATATATATATATATTTAGCAGGTCGTACAACCAATGTATTATATCCTAGCCAAAAATTCAAGCACACCTTATTTATTTTTTAACACATCATTTTATTAAAATTCTTATAAAAAGTGAAAATCTCCCAAGGAGGCAGACGTTTTTTTCCGGTTTCTTTTTTTTTCCTCCTTTCTTTTAAATCATAGGTAATCAGATGCATATTTCTATGTCAATAACTTGGACATGAATGTTTTTTTTTATTATTGTGTTCTGCGTTGTGTTTTGGGAATAATTGCATAAAAACGCCCTGAAGGTTCCTGGTGACAACAATAACCACAACTATTTACAAAAAAAATCTAATAGTTTGGTCGGATTTTATACATGTCCATAAATATTTAAAGTTTCCTATAAAAGGAGGGAATAAAATTCTCTCTATTTTAAAGTGATTCCACTTGCTTTATGTACGACTGACAACATCTCTACAGCACACAAACATACTTTACAAAAATAAGGATTTTAAAAAAAAATCACAAAAAGCAGAAATATTTTTTTCTTGTAGGTAGGCAGGTTTACTGTCATGGAGGAATTTTGTAAACATGGAGCACAATAGTACCAGATTTTTTTTTCAAGGTGATCTGACCTCCCATAAAAAAATAAAATAAAATAAAATAAAAAAAATAAAACAATCAATAATAATAATAATTATAATATAATAATAATAATGTTTCTTATTTTACCCAACAGTCTTTTTTTCACCGTTTTGCAGTGCATCAGTCTTTGAAAATAAAAGTTCACCAAGTCCACTGTTGGGCTTGCACCAGGTGATGAGCTGTGGGGTACTGGGGGTTACTGGCAGAGCTGTACTGGGCATTATACTGCATATGCTGTAATGACTGGGCGCTATATGCTGAGAAAGGGATGCCAGCTGGAAAAGTGGCTGCTAAGTCCTGAGCTTTCAGTGTGTGGCATGGTTTACCATCTCTGACTAAGACTGGTACTGCCACCCGTCTAGGTGAGGGAAGAGGGGTGACTTCCATACCTTTCTCTGCCCGTGCCCTCTTCATCTTGTACCTGTGGTTCTGGAACCAGATCTTCACCTGGGTGGGGGTGAGGCGGATCAGGCTGGCCAAGTGCTCTCTCTCTGGTGCTGACAGGTACCTCTGCTGCCTGAACCTTCTTTCTAGTTCATAAGTCTGTGCCTTGGAGAAAAGGACCCGTCTTTTCCTTTTCTTCCCAGAGTCTGCACTGCTGGATGTTTCCTTGTCGTTGTCTGGGGATTCATCAGCTGAGGGTTCTGGGGATTTGGGTGAGGAGTCTTGTTGGGAATTGGTCGATGCAAAGCCATGTACTGCAGAAAGTCCAAGACAGGGGAAATGACTGAGAGGATTTGGCAGCAGCAAAAAAAATCTAATATAGATAGATAGATAGATAGATAGATAGATAGATAGATAGATAGATAAATAGATAGATAGATAGATAGATATAGAAATATGGACATTTTGATATAGATAGATGATAGATAGATAGATAGATAATAGCTATATAGATATAGATAGAAATATGAATATATATATATATATATATATATATATATATATATATATATACATACACACACACATAGATAGACACACACATATAATATATGCATATATAATATATCACATACCACATAATATCAATATATATATATATATATATATATATAGTTACTAATAAATATTTATATATTATATTATATTATATATATATATATATATATATATATATATATATATATATATATATAGTGTAGAATGCCTTTTTGTAAAAGAAAAATATATCTATTATCTCTATCTATCTATCTATCTATCTATCTATCTATCTATCACCTATCTATGTATCTACCCATTCAGGTGTACCCATCCATGTGTATTTTACCATAAACATATTCGTTTATGCTCATATTAGTTTATGGCCATAAATCCTTCCCCCTCAAGTAAAGACTCTGGATGGTCTCCCTCATTGACCTTTCTGCTACATCCTGAGAATCCATACTTTCTAGTTTTGTAAAATATGAAGAGCTTGTAAATGATGGGGTCCTTCAGAAGTTGCTCTCTCAGTGACTACAGGGGGCTATTTTCGTCCAAGATACGTGAATTGATTTTTAAAGAATAATCAACAATCCCTTCTTTGAGGAGCACAGCCTTAGCTTCGTGTACACATTTAATTTTCCTGCCAAAAAGACTGATCTTCCAAATTTTCTGCACAAAGATGTCTCTGTATGGAGAAAGAGCAGGGATCGTTTATTTGTGTTTCATCTGGATCCTGAAGACATAGCAGAGATCCCCAGGACTGGAATCCTGATCAGGGGAGGGTCTTTAATATAGAATATTATCTGTGGATACATTATATATTTTCCTTTTGTTATTAACCCCCTTTCTGATCAATAATAACTGACCCTACAGTAGAACTAGACTCCATAGCAGGTACTTACAGGAATACTGGATGCTCTCAGTAGTAGCCAGCCACCGTGTATAAGGATTATCGCTATTGTCATAGAAGGGGTTTTTCAGGGGCAGACCTTGCACAGCTTCTAGGGTGCTCTGACTTAACCCCCCAGCTTTTTTGGGGGGCTCAGACCCTTCTGTATCTTCATCAGCCCCTTCAGTAAGGGATCCTTCTTCATCATTGGTATCAGGCAAATCTAAAATGTCCTTGACAGAAAACCCAGTTTTGGTGTTGTTGGTTAAAGAAGACATGTTCTCCTCAGAAGGCTGCAGTCCACCGGTGATGATGATGTTAACAACAACAACAATCCTCTTTGCCAATAGGAAAAAAAGGTTTAGTTGGAAGGAAAACAGCAAGAAAAGCAGGAGAAGAGCAGGAGCAGCAGCAGAAGAGCCCACACACAGGGCTTCACAGGCAGCTTGTTGGTGGATCTACTGCAGATGAGTGATATCACAGAGCACAAGAGCACACAGGCTCCTCTCAAATAGTTTGTAACTCCAGGAAAAATGCCAAAGTGTGCTCACTTCAGGGTCTGGCTGGAGCACACTGAGCAGTTGCCTGCTGCCTGAAAAAAATAAGCCATAGCTGGAGTGATGAGTCCATATAAGGTTGGGTCTTCACACATGAACCTGCAGAGAGGAGCAAAAGTACATTAAGATCCAGAAAGCTTGGCCACGTGTGGGCGGGTCCTGGGAGTCAAGTGGATGAAGACAGTGTTTGCAGATGTGAAATTGTGGGTTTTGGGGAGATCGGAGCCTTTACCATTGGTGCTTCAGCCCATGATGAGTGGTATAACGTGTCAATTAATTACAAAGATGGGGAGGGCCTTTTACATAGTATTTACATACAAAGGACCTCCAAGTAGCTGAGATCCTGCACACTTGAGACCACGTTTAAACAAATTGTCTCCCTCTCTCCACTGCTTTCTCCTCATCCTTTAGAGGAGATTTGTAGCAAAGCAGAATATTGAGTATTTACAGAACCCACAAGACCCACTCAAGATATTGGGCTTTACCTAAACAAGATGCTATTCACATGGCAAGAGACCAACTTATGTAAACCTCTTAGGTCAATATTGTGGTTGGGGCTTAGCGATGAGGAGTAGAAATGAGAAAAAGCAAGTAATTGATTCTACTTTGCTCCAAAATAAACTGAAGGGTGTAGAAAGGTAATCATCCTGGGAGATTGGCTCTTTGTTAAAGGTAAACCGTGGCCATTGTATTGACTAGACACCTTGTAACCATGTTACTATGTAAAATAAACTTGCCCATTAGCTTTGATGGGTTCACACAGCAATTTGTATGTGTTATAGTTGTCAATAAGATAACATAGGTGTGATGTCAGTAGTATACTATATTGTGTAAGGTCTGTCTATTGTTAGGATGTCTTCATTACTACCCTGTTTGCCTTATTTTAATATCTATAAATATATATGAATGTATGCTATATAAATGTTATTATTTACTTAGTATATGTTTATTATGATGTGTTCATTGTAACACTTTCATGTGACATTATTACTATATTGAATTTATGCTATATGATATTATTTATTTAGTATATGCTATATATTGCTGTTATGCCTAGGCAATGTTACAATGTTTATAATTATGTGTTATAGTGATATTTTCATGTTACATTATTACTATATTCAATTTATGCTATATGTTATTATTTATTTAGTATATATTAAATATTTCTGTTATGCCTAGGTAATTTTTATAATGATGTGTTTATCGTAATACTTTCATGTTATATTATTATGTTCAATTTATGGTATATGTTATTTATTTAGTGTACATTATCTATTGCTGTTCTGCCTAGGCAATGTTTATAATTATGTGTTTATTGTAATATTTTCATATTTTATTACTATATTCAATTTATGCTATTGTTACATTTTGCTGAATTTTAATTACATTTCAATCAGAAATGGGCTAATGCTGCTGTCTTCAAATATAAGGTTGCCATATCTTAATGACTAGAGAAGGGTCTGAGTGTTGGGGGTCATGAAGAGGGTCTGACTTTCTCCCATCCCTGTACAGCAAAAGAAAAAATGTCTGGGAGATGTAGGGGGAAATAAAAAGCCAATGGATTATTGTTGATCAGTTGATTTCAGTATCTGTGTGCCTCCCATCTAGTATGTGATGTGTGTGACAATGCCATGGGTCTTAGCGAGCCCCCCAGCTCATCCTGGGTGGTCGGACCCGGGCAAACACAAATACAAACCGATTGCTAAGCTGCGGACAATGGGCGAAATGTAGACAAATGTCCGGCTCCTGTTGGATGCTTTTGTCGGGGCTGAGTTTTTGCATTTATTTCAGTAGCCAAATAATACATGATTGACGCCCTCTTACAATGTGCCCTAACTGTTTGGGATAAATCTGAGGTTGTTGCTAGTTGTCATGGCATTCAACCTCTTTCAATGGGGCTATCTCTTCATTCAGTTCTCAGCCCTGCCGCAGCTTTAACCCCTTGCCGGCTGGCTGGGCACAGAAGGGGTTAAGTCACTTGCGCCTTTTAGGTAATAAGATACTCAATAACATTTTTTTTTCCTTTTTGTAATGTTACAAATCTATTTAAGAATTAAAATAAATATCCGAACGGGAAATTGAATTTGGAGGCAGTCATGATGAAACCAACAATGAGTCGTTTATTTATTATGGAAATATTTTGTAGCAATTTACAAATGAGCACATGAAAATCGCATTTTATTTTTCGATTCGTCTAATGTACAGAGGCGTTCATGACATTAGTGGGATAATGAATTGAGACCCCAGGGGCAGACCTGATGACTGGAGACCCTGGCTGCTATCACAGGACAGTGGGCTCATGGGGGACACCTGACAGGTAAAGATTTCCTCTACAAGGACTTGTGGCTCATTAGTTACACCAAGCACACAAGGGCTCCATTCATAGCCAAAAATAGGGGCAATATTTGCCTGCAGCCTATGTACTGTTAACCCACAGTAGGGGTTCATATACTAGAACTGTTTTCCGTCAATATGTATTAGTGGTTACCTGCTAGTAACTGCTTCATTTTAAATGAAAAATAAATAAATAAATAAATAAATAAACGATGTAATAGATAAAAAAATAAATACAACAGACATATGAATAATGCAATTTAAGCCATAAGTAGGAACAAGCTCACGCCGTGTATTATAATTTATTGTATTCTTCCTCCTGAAAATAAGGAGTTAATTGTCAATTAGACATTTACCATATATACACAAACGAACAATTATACCATTATACTGTGAGACGCCTATCTGTTTCACTATACAGTGTGTTTTTCATAGATGTATGCTTAATTTATTTAAAGGCTACTAGAATTAACCAATTGCCTACCATTCACTGAAAATGAAAATGAATTATGGGTGATAACTTGGTTATTAGAGAAATATTGTCTTTTAAGTGCAATCTTTATATCCCTAACTCTATCTATCTATCTATCTATCTATCTATCTATCTATCTATCTGTCTGTCTGTCTGTCTATCTATCTATCTATCTATCTATCTATCTATCTATCTATCTATCCGTCTGTTGATCTATCCATTTATCTACCTGTCTATATCTATCTATCTATCTATCTATCTATCTATCTATCTATCTATCTAAGTTTCTGTTGATGTGATTGATTTTTTTCTCAAAAATGCTGCGAAAAATATTCAATTGATTTTGTATTAAATGAGGGATGAGTTTGAAATGTAAGAAGTGGTATCAATACGATGATGATAGAGAGCAGTTATATCATAGAATGATACTGCCATATATTAAACTAGGGACTCCTCAGACTTGTAGTGTGTGATTGGAGCAGGGGTCAGGATGCAGCACAGGGTAGTATTTGGGGATTGGGAGAGTTGTGGGATTATTTGAACAAGTGAGCAAAGGAGGAAAGAGATGTGACTGTGATAAGTGTCTGCACTTCAGCTCAAGTGCTCTCTGCTACTATTTACCTGTTTACTTTTACAGGTAGCTTTATAGCACAAGGGAATGGACCTTCGGCTTGTACTAGTGGAGTGTCTTTTCTACTAATCAATAGATAATATCGCCATTCTTTCCCACCACTGATATATATATATATACACACACACACACCTTTCCTCTTTTCACACGAGACCATGTACCCCTCCATGTTCCATAATATATTTCTAAATCTGCAATATGGTCATAACTATATAACATAGTTCTCAAAACACCACAAGGTCCTAATATAAAATATATTCCTTCATACAATTCTACAAATAAAATATAATCCTTAAATTCAATCTAAACAACAGAAAAGACAAACGAAACGAACCAACAAAAATACCAGACAAACAACACCACACTCTTTCTATTGTAGCTTTCATTTTGCAACTCTACCGTAAAGTGAAAATAATCAATGGTGTCTTTTGGGGTCTCCAATTTACTGCAGTCCATGAAACCTTTCCTATCCATTCTTTCAGAGTAATCGGTCCCTAATTCTTAGCAGACTCCTTGCCTCATTTTCCTATCTCCTGCCATCTCCACCTCTTCTTCTCATCTCTTTCATACTCAGCTCCTTCTCTCAGCACAACTGTACATGGCTTTATTTCTTAATCTCTCTTAACACCTCTCTTCCCCTTCTCCAACTATTATTTCTCCTATATATTGAAAGTTCTCAGATAATGACCTGTCTTTTTGACAATTGGATTAGAGTATTTCAGAGCATGCTGTATTTTTTCCCCTCCCATCTATCAGCAGATTATCTCATCCAAAATTCATGACTCCCCTGCATGAAGCAGGAACATGACTGTTTCTTTTCCTCTAATGAAACTTGTTGTGACATGCATTTTCATGGCATGATAGCAAACACAAGGAGCAAGCCTCTTGTACAAAATCCAAAAAGCTGCACTGTAAAGGGGGGCACTACCAAACAACAAACACTCACCCTTCTTTTTGATGGCTCATGGAAAAGGACTCAGTGCCAGGCTGCAGAGTTATAACCTTCTCTTGGCATCTACTCCTAATATCTGATGTGAGCATAATGGATGTGCATTGATAAAGCTAGTGTAATTTCATTCATTAAAGTGCTCAATAGCATCATTATATCTCCTCCAGGATGACATATAAGGCTGACCCGCTGCTCATCACACAACACAGCTCAGATAACAAGCTTCAAGTGGATTAGTCCATTGTTTGAATAGTTCCAAGGTGCAAGCAATTGTTTTCTTTCTTATTCACTTCAGGCAAACAAAACCTATTCCACCTTAACGCTCTGCTGAGGATTACTGAGGCTGACACAAAAGCATTGTTGGGCTGGATACTTTTCTCCATCTAGGACCTGATGCTCTGGATTGGTGCAACACTTAAAATCAACTTGGAGGCAATACACAGTCCAATTTAGCCCTGACAATTATTCTAAAGTCAAATCTGTGCTGAAAGCCAAAGAAATGACACATAAAAAAGCACAAGTGGAAATGAAAAGGCTGCAATGAAATGTTAAAATAATAACTAGAGGATGACACTACAGCTGACAATAGCTCTAGGTATGGATTGATATAGAAGGAATCTAAACCTTATCTATGGGATGGTAAAATACCACAGACCATGCATTCAGTCCTTAACCTAATAAGACCAATAGGAGTGTGGCTGGGGCAAACCAGATACAATATAATAATAATATTCTTCTTCTTCTTATAATGTATTTGAAAACTACATCAATTCCAAGGTGTTGTACATGTAAAAGGGAGTATATATATATATATATATATATATATATATATATATAAATATATATATCGATATATATATATATATATATATATATATATATATATATATATATTCTCTCTCTCTCTCTCTCTCTCTCGATATACATATATAATTTATTTGAAAACTACATCAATTAGTATATATACTACCTTTTAGATGTACATCACCTTGGAATTGATGTAGTTTTCAAATAAATTATAATATATGTATATATATATATATATATATATATATATATATATATATATATATACATCATTACATACATAATAAAAAAACACACAAATACAATAGACTTGATGCTGATTCTCTACATTGGTGCCAGCCTCTACTCTGCAGATACAACACATTGTATTAACTATATAGAAACCAGTTATACACTTAGATCAAATGAATAGAAATCAATCCAAAGTAAACCCATCCACCTTTAGGCACTTTCCTCATGACAGGCTTTTAATTATTGCTTCAAAATACAACCATCTAAATTGGAATTTTTATTCTATTTCACAAAAGTGTGATAAAACCCAATTCTGAGGAAATAAGCTGGGGATTTATTCTTTGTATCAGTCACATTCCATGATGTGGCTGTAGCCTGAGGCTGCACAGGAGGACTTAGCTCTAGGATTTCAAATAGGCTACCTTAATAGATGCACCAGCACCAGCCTAATGTATAGCCTGGGTATATTTAAGGGCAGCAATGTGGCATAGCCCCAGGGTTTTTTATTTTATGTGCCGTTCATTAGGAGAGTTTAATAGGAAAATCAAACCCTTTGTTTCCCTCAGGCTAGCATTCTTCTCTTTATTCATCTTCTCTGCTCCAGAAATGATGAAATATGTCACAATGAGATTAAGCACCCGTTATTTTCCCTGCGGAAACAGCCATTTTCAAGCCTAGAATGATAAAGCTCAGCGTTGTAGGGCCTGATTTCACGTTAATTTTTTTCTTCTAAATGAAATACAATGCTTTAAGCCTATCCTTATCTAAACGTGGCTGCTACAAAACGAGTCCCTGCAGGACATCTGGGGGAGGTTGGAACCAAACTGTGACCATGAATGAAGTAGACAGGGGTGCACATGTCAGGTGCATTATTGCTTGTGATGTCCAATGCATGTGGATAAACAGGATTTGCTATGGAAAATTAAGATACCATAAGGCATGTTCTCCTCACTACATGCCATGTTCCTAAGCCGAGCTAGTCAGGAAGAATATGAGAGAAACCTCCTTGGTGTAGGAGTCTAGTGTAACATTGCTGATCCTCCAGCGGTCTCTACTGACTCAAAAGAGAATTGCTGAAGAGTCCCATGTCTGCAGAAGGACAGGGTAGAGAAAACCTGGTCCACTGACATCTTAAAGTATCTTGTAGGACTCTTAAGCCATTAACCAGTGCAGCTCTAGAGCAGAAGCCTAAGCATGGTGCTTCAACAAAGCAGGTAAATTAAGACCAAAACGATGAGAAATAACCCAACAGATAAGATCTGCAATCCCATATAATGGCCCTGACAGAGAACTGAGCTTGATTTATGAACCAGTTATCTCCAACAGACCATCTGCAGGCACTAGTGCTACTTCTAATGTCACCTGTCTTCTCAACTGCTCCAGTCAATTACAAGACCCTGGTCCACCAGAGGCTGGAGAGTCCATGCTCAGAGGCTGGAACCACCTGCTGCCCCACAGAGATGAGGTTTCCCCTTTATAAAAAAAACCCACACGTATTTCTAACATGTCATTGATGGAGCATTAAAACCCACATCACATAGCAGCAAAATTAGCAGCATCTCAGCCCAAGACAGGGACTTTTTAGGTTTTGAATACACAGCTCAGATCAAACGATTTGCAGCCTCTTTGTGCACTGGCAAATAAACTTATCCCTTTAATCCAGTCTTTTCAGAGGAAACAACTGCTCAAGAATAGAGATGTAAAGACTTGATTTCAGCTAGAAGTGCAAAGCTGAGAGACAGCAAAGGGAAAATCAGCTCACCTGGTGGCAGATGAAAGTAGGAAGCCAGTAGAGGAACAGCTGGGGACAGTGATGGGGTTCAGCTTTCCAGAGGTAAGTAAGGAGGAGTTGGAGAGACAGATAAGGTGGCACTCTAGGCACAAGCTCACATACTCTGCTGCACTTCTCTCACTGTGCAAATATATTTAATTGTCTTTCTCTTCAGTGGACCCACATGTCTCCTTCTCTCTCTCACTCCCCTCTGCTCCTATCTGTCTATGACTGAGATCCTCCTGCACACTGACTGTCACCCACCCCCACTCTCTTAAATTGCAGGTTCTGTTTGCTTTCCTTCCCTGTGACGTGAGGCAAAATATTGGCCATATGTTCATCGGTAATAAATTGGTTATAAGTGCAAACACCCTTTCCCTCTTGATAGCCTTCATCTGGCATGTACCTGTGTTCTCCAATGGTTGCGCCTGCTCCAAAGTATATTGTTAGGCTCAAGGACTCAGCACACAAAGGGTGCACAGATAGCTGCACGCCTCATACTGAATAGTTGTGACTTGGATTCTTTAGTTGAGCTTTGCCTGCCATAAATATTTGGGTAGCCATCTAAGTAGCCAGCTGCAACAGCAGATTTCATGTGTAGTGCACAGTTGACATTAGATTTGTAGATATGCCCTGTGCTAGCGCATACTTTGGTAGATATAGACCTACCATATTGTTTCCATTGACCGGTAGGTATGAGCAGAATTTAAGCTGGGTAACTTGGAGCCGAGGAATGAATGTCTTTATGTAGCCGCCTTATGTAAAGCCATCTCTAGGAAGACTGTGTGTGCTGGGGTTGCTTAATGTGCAGATATCAACATGATTAGACAGATGTTAAGTTCCTAGTATTACACATCCCTATGATTTGTAGCAAATTTAAGATTTAGAGTACCTGCATAGTAGTGTGGGTTTTCTCAACAGAAATTCTGCATGGATTTTCGTGTTTCCGCACCAAATCCACACCAAAATCTGTACATGCTGCAGATTTTCAAATCCACATGGCAGGATAATTTCTGCACGGAAAAAATAAGCAAAGCGTGAGATTGGTTAAATCTCATTCACTTTGCTGGTGCTATATTACTTTGTGGTTTTTATGCATGAAAATCCGCGCTAAATCTGCATTGTGGCGCAGATTCATGTCTCTCCGCAAAAAACAAATCCGCAAAAAATATGGGTGATGTCGTGTGTATTCTGTATTTTGTTGAACGGAGCAGCTGGCCCCTAATAGAACAGTCCAATCCTTTTCTGTAATGTCGACGATAATAGGACATGTTCTATTTTTTTGTGGAACGGACATACAGAAACGGAATGCACGTGGAGTACCTTCCTATTTTTTGCGGACCCTAAGGGCTCATGCACATGAACTTATTTTCTTTCCATGTCCGTTCCGTTTTTTTTTTTGCTGACTGTATGCGGAACCATTCATTTCAATGGGTCTGCAAAAAAAAAGGAAGGTACTCCGCATGCATTCCTTTTCTGTATGTCTGTATTTCCGTTCCACAAAAAAATAGAACATGTTCTATTATTGTCTGCATTACGGTTCTATTAGGAGCCAGCTGTTCTGTTCCGCAAAATACGGAATGCACACGGGTGTCATCCCTATTTTTTGCGGATCCGTATTTTGCGGACTGCAAAATACATACGATCATGTGCATGAGCTCTTATGTGCAGAAAATCCACACCAAAACTGCACAAAAAACACACACATAATCCTGTGGTATTTATTGCTTTTTTTGGTGCATTTTTTGTATAGTTTCTGCTGCGGATTTGCCGCAGATCCCAACCTTCCATTGAAAAGGATTAAATCCGCTCAAGAAAAACGCAACAACAATTGACACGCTGTAGATCAATTTCCGCACTTAAAAAAGCAAAGTGCACATGAGATTTGTCAAATTTCATACACTTTGCTGACTGCGGTCCTCATGAAATCCACGCGGAAAAAAAGCGTGTAATTCGGAAAGTGTGCAGGCACCATTAAACTACTCATAGATGTAAAGGTGCCTTCACGCATGGTAAAAAAATTCACCAGAAAATAGCAACATAAAGGCCCTAGTGTAGTTCTATTGGGTTGAAAAGTGTCAATCCCTGCCCTGTGTTCCACTGCCGAATAACAGTCCACAGCCTAAATAATGATGTGTTGTGGCTTTTCTGAAGCAGAATGTCTCCATTCATTTTAATGGGGAATGTAATCTGCAAGAAACTCAATGTGTAAAAGTCCGCACATTTGTGAAAATCTGCACTTGCATATTTTCTGATGGATTTGGCTGCCATGTGTGAAGGTACCCTATCTATAATTTCATAATTTCCCTTTGTTTTTTTTTTTGCGGCTCGTATGTGGAAACATTTACTTCAATAGGTCAGCAAAAAAACGGAAATAACTCCGTGTGCATCCTTTTTTTTATGTCCGCATGGCTGTTCTGCAAAAAAAAATAGAGCATGTCCTATTCTTGTCCGTTTTGCGGACAAGTATAGGCATTGTTGCAATGGATCCGCAAAAAAAAAACCAGATGCAATATGAATGTCACACATATTTTTTTCCGGATACGTGTTTTGCGGACTGCAAAATACATATGGTCGTGTGCATGAGCCCTTATTCTCTTCAAAATATTCTTTGTTCTTCGGATACTTTTTTGAAAAAGGGCATACAAAAAATCATAACCTCTGTCTTCCCAAGTGCTGCATTTTGATCACATATGCTGGGTACACATAGATCAGCCGGACACAAATCATATATGTGTGTATGTGCCTTTATTGTACAGATCCGGTGTCTATAGACTCATAGTGCCTGATAGAAAACATAGTATGCAGAGTTTTTCTGACACTATGTGACTACTGATGCGCTGGATGTATGTGAACAATCTAATAGAAAACCATGGGATCAGTTCCGGCTTCAGTTTCCATCCAGCTTTTTCTGCACTACACCAGAGGTATCATGTTAATCATCTTTTCTTGTTGTAATGAACGTTCTGATAGCCAATGAGAACATAGTTGGAAAAGTTCCTATGCTGGTATTTACCAGCATGCCTACAATAGAAAGTGCTGCCTTCATGTCTAGGTTTACAAACCAGTACAAAATGCTTATTTGTGATGCTGCCCAATTTACAAGGACATTGCAGGGAAACTGGCAGCAAACTGGAAGCTTGTCCTCTATGTCTGACCTTTCACTTATGAACATGCCATTAATGATATACTGAGGGGTAATAAATTGTTGGAACAGTCACACAATGATGTTTAGAAATTAACGAAAACCTAAAGAGGAGTTTGTATTTTGAAGGTAAAATATTACAACACATTGATTATTAGGATGCCATGCTTTCTGACTAATTGGTCCAGTTTTGTCCTAAATGTTGACCCATAAGTTCCAGTATACTTTACAAATTACAGTACGTGCAGTGTAGTAATCTAGTGATAAAATGTACTGGGGCAGATTTGTTAAAGCAGCCCTACATATTGATAACATAAAATTAGACCAGACGGTCAAAAACTGCACCATATCTATCATGTGGCTCAAGCTGTGTGATAAATGTGGTGTGTTTCATTAGACACTTTTACTGATGTCACCTCTTCGTTGGCTTAGTTTACACCAATATTGTGCACCAAAATAATGGCACACATCATGAGTGAATCTAGTGCATTTTATGGCTCCACATAGCCATGCCCCTTTTTATGACTAGCTATTGAGTGTCAAAACACATAATAAATTTATCGCAAGCTATGTATGCCAGTTTTTTGTGAAATTTGAGACAGAATTCTGTGGCTTTCTGCTTGGGATAAGATGCTGCCAGTGGCATATTTCACTTGAGAACAAAAACATTGGGCATGTTGAAATACAACAGTCCACCTACCTCTGCCCTCAGGATACAGTTTAGCACCCCTAAAAACATTTGGTGGTCCACCAGTCCT
The DNA here is from genome assembly GCA_900303285.1 of Rhinella marina. Lineage (NCBI taxonomy): Eukaryota > Metazoa > Chordata > Amphibia > Anura > Bufonidae > Rhinella > Rhinella marina. Next base: position 113,777 of record ONZH01025646.1, on the reverse strand, counting down.
GCCGAAATTGGTGGGTCCAGTTGACATTTATCTAATGTATATGACCATTTTAAATCACTTGTCAAGGCAGGATTATATTTTTTATACATTGGATAGAATGGTTAAAAAGAAGCATTACTCACCTGGCAGGAAATGCCTGCTCGGCCAGATACTGGCTGCAGCGGTAGCCAACCTCAGTCAGAGAATGGCTGAACAAGCATCTACAGGCATTTCCTTCATATGGTGCCAGGACTAGGAAGTGGAGACTAGCTGGGACCCAGGAAGTGTCAGAGTGGCATTGATGGAAATCAGTGAGGTGAGTAATGCTTCTTTTTTAATGTATCCTACTCTGCCCCTGTAATCTAACCGGACAACCCCTTTAGGTCTTTCTAACAAAATTTTTCTACTGATTCTTTATGAGTCAAAATAAGGCACAATTCACATTGGTATAGTTAATCCTCTCTGCTGCTTGTTGACTGACATTCTAATGAATCCTACTGATTTGAACAGGAACGTTTTTTTAAACAAAAAAATACCAGAAAGGCTTGCTTCTATGATGAATGTGTAATTTTAATTTTCCCATCTTAGAGCTTGTTCACATATATCAGGCAGCAAATCAGGCATCAGTTACTGCCTCTAAAAAAGTCTTGCAGGTATGAGGGTTCCTGTGGACCCCCACCAATTTAAGACTGATTGCTTATCCTAAGATCAGGCCATCAATGTTGATAGAGGATCGGTCAGCTCTCCTGATCATGTTTGTTCCCCATTATACAAGAATTCTGGAATGTTTTTTCCTAGCACTCTATGTTGTGCCATTCCTATGTTATTCCTCCTAGCAATGTATGAATAAATTGACAACTGGGTGTTATCAGTTGCGGGTATGTCCCTATACTGTCCAATCAGTCCTGATAGTGTCAGACTGTGTAGAGACAAAGTGAATGGTAATACCCAGTCTGCAGTTTAGTCTTAAATATGGAAGGGGAGACACAGCACAATGAAGATTTACAAGAAAAATGCTCCTGAATTGTTAATTACACAGGGAATACAGCTATTTACTAAAAGAGACATGTCGAGAGAAGTGACAGGTCCACTTTAACCCCTGAAGACTCTTTGGTTTTTCATTTTTTATTCCCTGACTTCTTGGAGCCATAACTTTTTTATTTTTTCATTCACAAAACCGTACGCTTGTTTTTTGTGGAACAAGTTTTACTTTCTGATCCCATTAGTTCATATTGTATATGATGTAGTAGCAAGCTCAAAAGAAATTTCAAATGAGGTGGAATTGGAATAGTTTTATGGGTTTAATTTTTACAGTATTCCCTATGTGGTAAAAGTGATCTGTTACCTTTATTCTGTGGGTCAGTATGATTATACCATATATATAGTTTTTCTGGTGTTTTAATACTTAAAAAAGCAACAGTTTTTTTTCTTTGCATTGCCATATTGCCACAAACATAGAAAAGGATTCTTTACGGTAAGAGCAGTGAGACTGTGGAACTCTCTGCCTGAGGAGGTGGTGATGGTAAGTTCACTGAAAGAGTTCAAGAGAGGCCTGGATGTATTTTTGGAGGGTAATAATATTACAGATTATAGTTACTAGAGAGGGGTCGTTGATCCAGGGAGTAATTCTGATTGCCTGATTGGAGTCGGGAAGGAATTTTTTTCCCTAAAGTGGGGAAAACTGGCTTCTACCTCACAGGGTTTATTTGCCTTCCTCTGGATCAACTTATAGGAAAACAGGCCGAACTGGATGGACAGATGTCTTTTTTCGGCCTTGTAAACTATGTTACTATGTTACATATTCTGATCCCCATAACATTTTTATATTTCCATCCACAGAGCTGTGTGATGGCTTATTTTTTGCAGGGACGATCTGTAGGTTTTATCGATACCATTTTGGAGTGAAATTGAGTTTTTGAGCACTTTATATTACATTTTTTGAGAGGTGAAGCGAGAAAACCCACTGGCAAATTTGCCATTTTGACTTCTTTTCTGTTTCGGCATTTGCCATGTGGGATTAATACATTTATACTGTATTTAATAATTAGGTGTTTTGAGAAGCAGCGATGTCTATTTTTTAAAAATTCTTATTGATTTATTTATTTATTTTATTTTTAATATGGGGAAGGAGGGGTTATTTGAATATTTATATATTTTATTTTTTTTATATTGTTAGTTATATATTGTTATATATTGTTAATTATGTTCCTACAAAGCTCTGCCACTGGCAGGGTTCCATAGGAACTGCTATCAAACTCAGGAGATGAGATAGGAACTGCAGGTATGACATGTCCTTTGCCCATTAAAGGCACACAAGCCTGGTTACTGGCAATCTTGTTCTTCCCAAGAAAGCTTGGTTAGTATGAACCATGTCTTGGTGAAGGCACCTTTCAGAATACCTATGAAGACAAGTATTAGAGATGGATGAAGCTGGGAAGGCTATAAAAATATTGCTTAAGACCTCTGTGTACATCAGTCCATGGTTAGGCAAATTATCTACAAATGAAGAAAATTCAGGACATTTACTACTCACCCTAAGAGTCAGCGTTCTCTTTAGATCACTCCAAGAGCACAAAGGGCAATCCATAAAAGATGAGAGAAAGAACCCAGGGGTAGCAACACACAAACAAAAAAAACAAAACAAAAGTATAGAATACTCTACAAACTGCAAAAACTTCTGGTCATGTGTCCTCTTTGGAAAGTACTGAACAAGAAAGCTAATCATGAAAGGACAAAGGACACAATGGAAGCTGCTACTGTCCAAAAATGCCAGTGCGACCATCTCACGTTTGCCCAAGATCACTTGGATGTTCCTCAGTGCTTTTAGAAAAACGTTCTATGGATGGATAAGACAAAAGTGGAACTTGTCAGAAAAAAAGCACAGCGCTATGTCTGGAGGATAAATCTACACTAACACCAAAAACTCATCCCAACCATAAAGCAATGTGAAGGGAGCATCATGGATTGGGGCAGCTTTGCTGCCTCAGGGTCTAGCTTCTTTGCTACCATTGAGGAAACAGTGAATTTTAAGGTTTATGAAAATGTTTTACAGGAGAACGTGATGGCAGCAGTCCATGACCTCAAACTGAAGAAACACTGGGTGATGCAACAAGACATTAACCCAAAGCACAAAAACAGATCAACTAGGTTTGTGTTTTGGAATGGCCAATTCAGAGCCCTGACATTAACTCTATCAATAAACTGTGGCATGACCTGTAGAGAGCTGTATATGCGAAGCATCCCAGTAATATTCATGCACTGAAGCATATTTGCAGGAAGGAATGGCTCAAAATGGCTCTTGTTTGCTGCACTAGGAAACATTTTGGAAGGTGACTGCTACTACAGAGGAATCTACAGGTTTTTAAATTCCAGGTTTCACTTACATTTTCTCCAAGCCCTGTAGATGTTTGCTCAATATACTGAATAAAAGACATGGACTGTACACCTGTTTGTGCATTAATAGATTATATTTGCCTATAATTGTGACTTAGATAACAATCAGATCACATTTTATTTGCAAGAAATGCAGAAATCCAGGAAATTTCAGAGGGTTCATTACTTTTTCTAGAAACTGTATGCATCTAAATGTCTAGTGACCTAGTAGTCCTCTATGCATGTTTGGTAACTTTCAATCTATATGCTGACTGCGGCATCTGCCATTTTAGTTCAGTCTTTGGCCAACACAATAAAGTGCTAGCTGCGTTTAGATGTGCTGCCTGAGTTAGAGATTGTCTGTGACAACTAACAGGTATACACAGATATTTTAGGACCCCATGGCAAAACTTAGTAACCCCCCCACTCAGATTTCTGACAAGTTTATGATTTTCTTGTAAGTGCAGGAAACTTTTAATAAACCGTGCTCCGTGTCACCCACATACTTCATAAGTATTGTGCTCATTCTGAATAGCATATTGATTAATCTGTCTCCTGCCTCCCTTCAATACCTGAAAAAACAGGCTGCCAGCAGCTACCACTAGACAGAGCTCCGTGCTTAGGAATTTATACAATTACCATTGAGCTCAATGGCAACTGTAAAATCTATTTTCACTTGCATCTATTTCATCTAGTGGTGGCTGCAGGAAAATACTGTTTTATCCTGTTGGGAAACAGGAGAAGTTCAGTGCTAGGCTCCTTCTCATCCTGGATCTGCCCAATGGTAAGTACTCCGAACCTCAGTACGACTGAAGCTACAGTGAGTTTACATAGACACTGCATCTGTTGTAGTCAACTGTGCATATTAATTGGGATGCAACTGACATAAAACATATTTAAAACGTACATAAAACACATTTATTGCATAGTGAAAAGTTATACAAAATCATAATGTACTCTATCAATTCCTCACCATCTCCAAGGTTGTGTTTGCTGTCAGTGAATGGAAACATTGCTTAACTACAGAGCCTGAAAACACATTCTGTTTATCAGTTCCTCACCCTTTTTTCAAGACTGTGTTTGCTGTCAGTGAATGAAAACATTGTTTAGAAGCAGAACCTGAAAACATGTTCTGCCCAAATAGGTGCAGTTTATTATTTATCACTTTTCATCCATTTATTTCTATGTGATGCAAAAATACATTGGTTGGTAACAGTTAAGACTGGATCTTTGTTTTAAAACTATTTTTCAGTATCCAAATAAACTATGCCATTTGTTTTTGGGTACGTATGCCTTTATATTCTGCATCATCACCTCTGTCTGTAATAGAAGCCATGGCTCTCTGCTGTATGCATTACAGAACAGATACCAATGGCACCCAACACCAAAGAAACTGCGATGTCCACAGGGGAGGACTGGGAACTTAAAGTGGTCCTGGAAAAAAACACTAAGAGTGGCCCCCATGTTGTAGGTGGGTCCAAAATGACAGGAGGTGGGGCAACACAAGTAGATGGGGACAATACAAGTTGGCAGGGTCAGTAATACCACAGTGCAGCACAAAATACCTCCCAAGAAGCTATCCCTCTCTGGTGGCCATCAATAGCTGCCACGTTCTGTCCTCCTCCTCCCCTAATTGTCGCTAATTAAGATAAGGAGCAGGGGGCTTAGGAGGTAAGATGTGGGCCACAACACCAAGACAATCCTACCTTCAGTATGCTGCCAGGACTTCCTATAATAATGACCCCTATAGTGCACCCAGTAGTATGTACCCAGCCAGGGGCAGAGAGGAGGGCTCTGGTGGCCCTTTGGGCATAGGCCCACTGGGAAAATTCCCTGTAATATCTCTGGCCACTCCACCCCTGGATGTCCATGGTTTTGGAAGAGCGCAGCATGCATGTACAGAACTGCCGCTGGAGGCTCCAAACAGAGCTCCAGACAGCAGTGTCCAATCATTTTGGATCAATTCCTGAAAAAAAATACAAAAAGAAAAAAGTACAGTAAAAACAATAAAAACATGCTAGTATGTGCCCATGAATAAAGGTTTTCTTTCTGTGCGCAGAGGTATTTGTCTGGCCACCCCTGGGAATATTTGCCGGGTTGCAGCCAGATCTCCCCTGTTCCCCTTTATAGTGAAAGGGGCTGGACGGAACCTCGGCAGTGCCCAGTAGCGCCCAGTATTCATGGATCCGTCAGGCCAGATCAGTTTTAACACAAATGTGAAACAAGCTGCTGCCTGAGCCATTGTGAGTTAGAATTGTTTTTTCACAATAATACAAGGCCTATGAAGTATCCCCATTGTAAACTATACAAGGTCTTGCAGATCTGAATTGGGAGAAAACAAACAGGAGTCAGTGTATTAGATCATATACAAACACTGCGAGGCCGATATCATTTGGCAGACTCGGCTTCCACACCTGTGCATAACAGATGGCTACTCCATGCTATTGTTTGGTGCAAACAAAGTACAAAGTTCTTTATCCAAGAGTATAAAGATGAATATCTTCAAGAAGCAGCTAAAGTACATGTTACAATTTATTATTCTACATGAACACAATGGATGCCGATATGAGGATCTGTTCTAAAGCATTTCAGTCTGCCTTGTCTTATACTAATAATATATAGGAAATTACCTCCAATCCCTTTCTTCTATTTGAAAAAATATGTGTCAAATGTGACATAGGTGACCAACTCCTACCTTACAAATGGAATCTGTCAGATTAGAAACAGCTTCTAAAGAGCATGATCAACACATTGCCTGGTAGGGTTGATCATGCTCAGCGCAACGACCACTCTCTTACAGCAATCTGATGTGTCATTTTGAGTAATCAATATTTTCATTTGTATGCTATTGAGATGAACAGAGTACTGAGCGATGGGCTGAGCTCCTCGAAGCATGGCTTCACCTCTACCTTTCACCCTTTGCCACTACCTGTACCTCACTGATTGACAGACCAGGGATCTCTCTAATGTCTGGCCCTGAAATCTTGGGCATGCACCTCAGAGAGTACGATCGGCACCTGTGCAGCGAATCTCATTCAGCTGTCCTCTGCATGTAGCGGGGGTCAGATGAATATATATTTTTTTCTTTCTTTGTCTCTTTTGGGAATCATACTACTGAGGCATTATAGGGGGAATTATAACCACTGTGCCCTATAGAGGGTATTCTAACTACTGGGGGCACAATAGAGGAGCATGATATATACTGGGGAAAATATAGGAGGAATTATTAATACCTTTGTCTCTATAAAGGGGCCAAACTACTACTAAGGGCACTATGGGGAGTGCCTTATTACTACTAGGGGCACTACAAAGGGGTCTTATTACTACTGGTTGCTTTATAGGGGTGGTGTCACTACTTGGGGTCTGTAGGGGCCTTATTACTTCTGGTGGCACTACTAGGGATACTATGAAGGGTTTTATTACTTCTGGGGCACAATGAGGGGTTTATCATTACTGGAGCACTATGAGAGGCTTTATTACTACCGTGGGCACTATGGGGACCTGTTTTTACTACAGGCACTATGGGGGCATTATTATTACTGAGTGTACTATGTAATTATTATTAGTTTTGGGCACAATATGGAGGGCCTTTCTACTAATGGGAAACTCTCAGGGAACATTTTACTACTGGAGTCACTGTAGCGGGCACTCTTATTAATAAGTGCACTCAGGAAGAGAAACTTTTGGGTGCACTATTACTATGGAGAGATGGAGAGACTTGCTCCTAGAGGCTCACTTGCATATATTAAAACATAATTTTTCACAGCAATGCCTGCACATATGAACATGGGACCAACACAGATGTCTTCAGCTGCCAAGAGCACATGTAACAGGTCAGCAAGTGTCATAGGGACAAATCTGCTGACAGATATCCTATAAACATGCGTGTCCTCATGGTGGATTTAACCTAGAAAGAGGAAAAAAATATAACCAGATAAAATATTCCATAAAACAAACAAACAAACAAACAGAAAACCACAGGGTAGCAAGGGGTTGCCAGCCTAAACAAAAGATAAAACGTCAAGAGTACATATGTGGTCCAGCCAACTGCCTCCCAGCTTGCTTTACTCTTCATCTCAACCACTGTACAGGGGTTCATATTGCGATCTCTGTGGCTGCTCTTTTTTGTCTCCATATCCTGCACTCCCTGGACTGGAAGCATGAAAGTTAGTAGACTCGGACAGTCCCCCCTATTCTAACAATCGCTAATATATAATCTCCACCACAGTCCTGTTCTAGAACAGAGAGGTTATCTCACAAAAAATCACACTACATTTGTCAAACTAGCACATTGATCTCAATACTTTTGTAATCTCATATAATTAAAACTTAGTATAGACATTTAGTTACAAAATAAAATGTATCTGTATAGCGCCACCTGCTGTGTGTTCTATTCCTTATTTCTTTGTCTACCTAGGTGTCATCGCTGAGGTGGTCGCACACGCTCAGTTTTATCCTTCAACTGCTACCTGCCCTGCCATATCTACTGTGACAGTTACAGGGAGAGAGTTGCAGCAGAAAGAACATGCCCCCTGATAAAGGACACATCCTCTGAGCTGTCAGCTTGAAATAAATCTAACAGAGCAATGTATGGGGAGATCTCCGGATCCATATTAGGTACAGGGCTGGTTCTAGTTTTGAAAAGATTTTCATGTACTGTTTCAAAGAAGACTGGCAATCCTAATTATGCTTTCTAGTGCAATTCAAAGGATGAAAGCTGATTGTTTGCCATGGAAATCAAGGCCTCTTTTTATCTGCAACAGGATTGGTACATGATTTCTAAAGTTTGTATTACACCTGCCGATTTTTCGGCAGATGATCGTTAGCGGTCATCTTGCAGTGTAATACTGCCGCTCAATCATCGGGCAATCTTTTGACATGTTAAAAAACAATCTTTATTAGACACCATGATCTGCCACTGGCATACCATTATACAGCATGGGGACAAGCAATGGCATAGTGATCGCTCCTCCCCATGCTGTGGAGGAATTTGCTGCATGTAATGGCAGCGGTCTCCTCCAGCAGCAAGAAGGCGATTGCTGGGAGGAAATGCTTCCCTCCCGACAATCGACAATTGCTAAGATAATAGTTGTGTTCTTGATAGTATGTTAATTTTCTATTTTTTTTAGGGTTGCTTTTTAAAATCATGGTGAATACACAATAATAAAAACTGATTGTGTTGAGGAGAAATCAGCACCAAACATAAGTATGTGTGCAGGGGCATAGCTAAAGGCTCATGGGCCCCGATGCAAGAGTTCAGCTTGGGCCCCCCTTCCCTCATTGCTTTGTGGCCAGGAGCAGGGAAGCACATAGCCTTCCTGCTGCCTAAGGCAAAAATTTAAACGGCACCCCTTCATGCCAAATTCTTGTCCTAACCCCTTCCCTCCAGCCATACCAGCCATCCAGAAACCCCCATAGTAAAATTAAAATTGAGGATTAAGCCACTTTAATCCTGTACCCCAGTATCAGAAGCTATGTAATAGAGCTGGAAAGCACCTTAGGCTACTTTCACACTAGCGTTTACATTTTCCGGTATTGAGTTCCGCCATAGAGTCTCAATACCAGAAAAAAGGCTTCAGTTTTGTTCTCATTCTTTGTCAATGGGAACAAAACTGAACTGAACATAACGGAATGCTCCAAAATGCATTCCGTTCTGTTTTCATATCGGAGAGCAACATGTTGTAGTTTTCTTTCCGTCCTGGGATGCGGAGCAAAATGGATCCATCATGACCCATAGTGCAAGTCAATAGGGATGGATCTGTTTTCTCTGACTCAATCTGGCATAATAGAAAACGGGTCCGTCTCCCATTGACTTTCAGTGGAGTTCATGACTGATCCATCTTGGGTATGTTAAAGATAATACCACTGGATCCGTTCATAACAGATGCAGATGGTTGTATTATCGTGACGGAAGCGCTTTTGCTGAACTCTGCCAGATTCAGCAAAAATGCTAGTGTGAAAGGAGCCTTACTCAAGTTTCAGTTTTACTTCTGAGGATCGGAAACCAAGTAGAGGAGAGGTTCAAATTTAGATTCCTCTAGACTGGCAGTAGATTTCCCTCTTGATATGTCAGGTACTTTACAGGTTCTGTAAATCTACTTGATAAAGAGTAAACAGGCTAAGGCCTCTTTCACACTAGCGTTAGCACGGATCCGGCACCTAAAGGGTGCCAACGGATCCGTGCTAACGCTATACATGTGTGGAGCCGGAGCAGCGCTCCGGCCCCACACATGACACACATTGAAACAAGACACAGACATACATACAAACAAACATACAGACATACATACAAACATACAGACATACATACATACTCACATACTCCAGGGACGCCGGCAGAACGTCTTCACGCGCCTCCTGCGCGCAGTGATGACGATTCCCCACAGCGCCCTTTGCTGGGCGCAGTGGGGAAACATCATAGCTGCGCGCAGGAGGCGCGTGAAGACATGCTGCCGGCGTCCCTGGAGTATGTGAGTACAGTGTCGGACTGGCCCACCAGAGGACCGGAGGATCCTCCGGTAGGCCCCAAGCCAGGAACCTATAGTCAGAGCCAGATTATCATTGGAGCATTTGGAGCTACTGCTCCAGGCCCCGGCTCCAATGATTTCAGGGGGGGCCCCGCGCCCCTGATGCCGACCCCGCTGCCACATACCTCCCAACCGTCCCGGATCCAGCCTCTGGCAGCTGTCACTGCGTCCATAGGACGTAGAGACAGTTGCCTGTTGCAGGAAGGAGCAGACAGCCGAAATCGGCTGTCTGCTTCTTCCATCCTCCCTCCTGTCCCCCCTGCAGCTCTCCGTACCTCCCAGGCATGCCTCAGGTCTCGGCGGGGGGTGGGGCCGGCCGGCAGCATAGGCCCCGCCCCCTTCAGACATGAGAAGAAGATCTCCTGCTTTGATGATGCTGGCCCTGCTGCTATGAAAAAGGTAAGTATAATTTTTTTTTAACTTTCTGTACACTGTGTTTATTATCCCTTGACTGTGATATCACTGTGTTTATTATTCCTGGACTGTGACATCACTGTGTTTATTATCCCTGGACTGTGACATCACTGTGTTTATTATCCCTGGACTGTGACATCACTGTGTTTATTATTCCTAGACTGTGACATCAGTGTTTATTATCCCTGGACTTTGACATCACTGTGTTTATTATCCCTGCACGGTGACATCACTGTGTTTATTATCCCTGTACTGTGACATCACTGTGTTTGTTATCCCTGTACGGTGACATCACTGTGTTTATTATCTCTGTACTGTGACATCACTGTGTTTATTATCCCTGTACAGTGACATCGCTGTGTGTATTATCCCAGTGCAGGAAGAGGTAAGTGGTCTGTGTTTGTGTGTTTGTTTTCTATTTTTCAGGGTCGTGAATGCAGAGGACTACGTCGGATTCGGTGGACTACGTCGGACCAGCTTTTTTTTTTTTTTTTTAATAAAATGGTCAAACATGGGTCTGGGGGAGGGTTTATTTCAGACCACTTACCTCTTCCTGCACTGGAATAATACACACAGCGATGTCACTGTACAGGGATAATAAACACAGTGATGTCACAGTACAGGTATAACAAACACAGATATTTCTTTATGGTGGGCCCCAAGAATTATTTCCTCTGGTGGGCCCTAGGTACTCCAGTCCGACCCTGTGTGAGTATGTATGTCTGTATGTATGTATGTCTGTATGTATGTCTGTATTTATGTATCTATGTATGTAAGACGGATCCGGAATGACCCCCCATTGGAAATCAATGGAGGACAGATCCGGATTACTGGTGTGTCCACACCAAACGGATCCGTCCCCATTGACTTGCATTGGGGGTCATTCCGGATCCGTCTTGGTGCGGATCCCTGGACCGGAGAGCAAACCGCAGCATGCTGCGGTTTGTTCTCCGGTCTGAAGACGGAACGGAATGCTTTCAGGAGCATTCCGTTGTCTTCAGTTCAGTTTTGTCCCCATTGACAATGAATGGGGACAAAACTGAAGCATTTTTTTCCGGTATTGAGCCCCTATAACGGAACTCAATACCGGAATTTAAAAACGCTAATGTGAAAGTAGCCTTAGCCTTAAATCAGATAAGCTGACGTTACTCTCTTAGGCCATGGACCCGGTTGATCCTATGCAGCCTGTCAATGTACAAGATTATATTGACTAGGTCATAGAGCAAGGCTCTAAGCAGGATCCAATAATGTCATGCTCTTGAGAAGGTTTTATCCAATCTCCATCCTTTACAAGACAGGATCCCATTTTTTGGCTGCTTCAGCTGCAGTTATACAGAGTTCATGGCCTTTTTCTCCTTCCTGCATGTGCCTCCACCTTCTTGGCTTAGTCGGGTTGCCTTTATCATACGTTTCCTGTCTGGTGAAGCTTGAGCTTGGACATCTTTTCATTGTGAATTGAGGGATCCTATGATGTCAGACAACTTATCTTTCTTGGCAGGTATCCACTACAGTTGGTCAGTATGCCATTCAATTTTCAGACATTAGCTTCAGAATTGTCCTGGAACAGAAAATCTCTAGTTGCAACTTTTTGAGAAGGGTTGTCTGTGAATATTAAGAATGTGTTGGCTGGACATGATTTATCAACTTCCCTGAAAGAGCACCCGAGTGGACATCTAGTTTCAGGAATGTTCTTAGTAAGGCAATGTCACCACCCTCATTTAGCTCCTACCTTCCAGAAACCTTCAGCATTAGGCTACTTTTACACAAGCATTTTTGCTGGATCCAGCAGGGCTCAGCAAAAATGCTTCCGTTACTGATAATACAACCATCTACATCCGTTATTATTTTGTATTATTTTTAACATACCTAAGACGGATCAGTCATGAACTGCATTTAAAGTGAATGGTGGAGTGGATCCATTTTCTATTGTGAGAGATTGTGTCAGAGAAAATGGATCCGCCCCTATTGACTTACATTGTGGGTCATGACGGATCTGCCTTGCTCCGCATCCCAGGAAGGAAAGCAAACTGCAGTATGCCAGTATGAGAATGGGACAGAATGCTTTTTGGAGCACTCAGTTCTGTTCAGTTCAGTTTTGCCCCCATTGACAATGAATCGGGATAAAACTAAAGCCATACCTCCCAACTCTTGAAAAGAGGAAAGAGGGACACTATGTTCGTCGCGAGGAAAATTTTTTTGTACTAGGCCACACCTCTAACGCCGCCCAAAAATAATGAAACACCTAATCCCATGACATGTCCTACTTTCTAACAGTCGCTATTCTTTGGCTGTTAAAGAAACAGCCATATGACCGGCCTCAAAGACTTTAATTGGTTATAAAAATGGTCATCTGACGACTGCTAGGGCTCTTTCACACGAGCAGATGCCGTCCGATAATTCTGCAGCGTGTAGGAGAGCCTAGCCCCGTTCTGGACAGCAGAGGCACGGAGCATTAACATGATTGATAATGATCTATGCCTCTCTGTGCTCTTTTTACTACAAAATCACACTGAGATAAAGTTGTCACTGTGATTTTGTAGTAAAAAGATCACAGAGAGGCATTATCTATCATGTTACTGCTCCGTGCCTCTTCTGTCCAGAACGGGGCTTGGCTCTCCTACACGCTGCGGAATTATCGGACGGCATTACATGTTTTGGTCAGTGATTTCCATCAGTGATTGTGAGCCAAAACCAGGACTGGAGCCTCCACAGACATAAGGTATAAGGGAAAGATCTGCTCCTGTTCTGTGTTTAGAGTCGCACCTTGTTTTGTCTCAAAATCACTGATGGAAAACACTGACAAAAATATGTATTTAAGTAAAAACAAAACAAAAAAAGGAAAATAGAAATAAACAAAAAAAAATATACTCCCTACAGCAACACTAAACATCACCATGGGCACCCTGTTCATCAGAGACTATACATTCTTTATTTTAGGGTGAATTTGCAAGTTTAAATACTTTTTTGTTTGTACCTATTAAAGAAAACAAGGGCACAAAAATGAATGTTCAACAAATAAAAAATTACATACACAAAATCACAGAACAGGGTCAGGTGGTTTAAGACCAAAACACTGTGGTCACTAATGGGTTATTGCTTACATCTAAAGACTGAACTGGAACAGAAAACTGGTAGAAACCTTAAAGCTGAGAGATGTTACAATACAGCAGTGAAAGTAATCCTCTGTGAGCTAAAAACAGCAGTAGCACAAATCCCTCCTGTCCTTAGTCACAACGTATCAGTCGAAGTAAAATCCATCAGTCTGAAGATTTTCTATTCTGGATAGAATTTTAGAAGCTCTCAGAGACGCATTATGTCTGTATGTGTTCTCAGCCTATGGATATAAACAACAATGAAGAATTGAAACATTAAAGACGATTTGCTAAGCTAAATTTGTTAGAATTCTAGATCGGTTTCTGCCTAAAAACTGGTACACATGGTACACCTTATGCCAGAATCAGTATGTGTCCTAGCCACTCTGTGTGCCGCACTCAGGGGTGAACTGGCCCTGGAAAAAGAAAAGTGGCTCCAAGTTGTATGCGGGTCCAAATTGTTAGAAGGCAGGGCAACACAAGTAAGCATTGCTAAAACATGTAGTTTGGGCCAATACAAGTAGGCGGGGTCAACTTTACTATAGTGCAGCATAAAATAGTGCCCCAGCAGAACCAAATACCACAGTGCAGCACAATATACTGCCCAAGAAGCTGTCCGTCTGTGGTGGCCATCAATAAGTGCCACGTTCTTCCTTCATGAGAGCAGTTCCAAGTTGCCATCTCCGGTGCAGGCCACTGGCCTTTTACATACTGGGGCCTGAGATGCCAATATCTCAGTGACAGTTGTACACTGCTTCATATAGTGGCCTGTGGGGTCAAGGAGCCATGGGATTCCATACCATATTGTAGTATTCAACTATATCACCATCCTTGAATGCTGTCGTCCAGGTAAATAAGTACGTGATGCCTCCAGCATTAAATAATGCGGAGAGCATCAGACCATTATGTACCCAGCCAGCGGCAGTGAGCATCAGCCCAACAGGAAATTTTACTGTAGGGGTCATAGCCCCTGGCTTTACTAGACAAAGTGTCTATAAATAGGGTGTAGCTTAAAATGGTATGGATTAAAGTGTAAATTATGGTGTAAAATATTGGTCTTTAGGCTAACACAAGACGACCAAATGGTGAAATAAGTAAAAGTGACTAACATGTTAAGCAAAATTGTGCAATACAATAACCCCCTTCACTGCCTTAGATCTCCCAGGATAGTATAGGATAGGAAGGGGATATGATAAAGATTTGTAAGCTGATGAATGAGTTCTGGATGGGTGTAGGCAATCTGCAGTTACAAGGGGTGGTGCAACAAGTCACTTAAGGGCCCTTGCAGACGAGCGTGAGACACGCACGTCTCCCGCTGTCACGCTCTGGAGTGGAGGGTATAGCCACACCATTTAAGAGGGAAGGGGAAAGGACCAAACAAGGGATATGGTCACCTCCTGCAGGAAACCCTGAAACTAGGCCCTGGCTGACTACCAGAATGAACAGGCCTTAGAGGTAGGAGAGTTCATACACAGGAACCTAATAACACCTGACCCTAGAGAACCCTGCCACTAGTGACAGGGGAAGTAGTCAACCCGTTCCTCCAAAAGGACAGACGAACAGGAGACTCCAGAAGGCAAAACCACAACAGGGAAAAGTAGGATAAACACAAAAGGGAAAATGACACTTATCTTAATACCACTTATTGCAGCAACCGGATCTCAGCCGAGAACAACACCACACACAACAAAATAAGCAGAAAGTATTAACCGCAAGGAATACTGGGAGAGGAAGGGATAAATAGGGGAAAGAGAATCACCACACCCACAACAGCTGAGGGGAAGGGGTGTGGTAAACAGCAACCAAACCAAGAGGAAAACATGTCAAATTATGTCACTTTTGAAAGTCTAACCGATGCAGGGACGTTCGTGACACCCGCATCGCGGGCCCTGGCTTGAACTCCCGGCACTGGACTGGGTTACATAGCATTACACTGATTTATGATGCTATGTAACCCTTACAGTTCTGAAATATGTTGGATCACACTAACAGCATTATTAGTGTTATCCAACACATTCCAGAACTGTAAGCGTTACATAGCATCATAAATCAATATAATGCTATGTAACCCCGTTCAGTGCAGGGAGTTCAAGCCAGGGCCCGAGATGCGGGAGACGTGCATGTCTCACGCTTGTCTGCAAGGGCCCTAACTGAAGTATGTGGCAGCTTAATTAAGTGGTTAAATTGAGAGCCATAGCCTGGAGAATCAAGGGTTACACACAGTCTTCTCATATGGAGAGTTATAATTCTTAAATGTTACTGAGATCCAGCTACTGTACACTTATGGCACCAGACAGAAAAATGCTGCATGCAGAGTTTTTCTGTCTGGTGCTATTTGGCTATTTTGCATCAGATGTACGTGCACAATCCATAGAAAACTTTATTGCTCAGTTCCCTTTTGGCGGTTTTCTGCTTCATGCCGGAGGAAAACTGAGCTAGATAGCAAGACAAATGTGTAGGGGGACTTACAATGGAAATAGTGCAAAATAAAAAAAAGTGTTAATGTCCTCCAGAGGCCTCTTGGTGAACATATTATGTTCCAAAATAAATGTAAAAAAAAGTAAACATTTTATAAAAGATAAATCCATTTTAAATAAAATTCATTTTAATAATTTATTTTGGTTCCATCTAAATATTTAAAGAATAAAGATCCATTAATAAAAAGCCCACTGTGTCACGTAATAGAAGTTGCAAAAATGATTTTGGTGGTTCAACAAATAAAAATGTTACAACCATTACGGTAAATCACCTTGTGCACTAATGCAAAAAAAGTATCTGGGCATGAAGTGCTGTTCAGACCGGATCATTAGGGGTTAAACAGAGTCATACTAGGCATTCCTTCATGTCATTTGATTTTCTGTAGGAACCTTGTAGCACTTTGCTTTCCAAGACACTTATAAAATCCATTATACACTTGACTTAAGTGATCAGAATTCCCCCCCCTCTTCAGTAATTCTCGACACACTTAAATTGCCTGTCTAAGAAGTGTCAATGACCCAACGTGTGTCTTACTAGATTTTCCAATTCCATTGTGTGACTTTAATTAAATATCTTAACTAAGTGCATAATTGTTAATTTATGATAACATTTCACAGAATGTCAGTTTCTTGTATAGAGAGGCAGCTTAAGACTTGGCCATGGTTTGTTGAGCTTTCCAAATTTTCTTTCCATTGGAACGTTTATTGGGAAGGGGTCACACATAAAAAGAAATTGGAAATGTGTTTTTATAGTGTAAAATATTGTGCATTTGTATTGATTTATTTCTGACCAATTGCTGACCGCCAATGTTCCTCTGCTTACCTCCACGATCCCGGGCTCCATGTTCGCCGCTGATCAGCTGCCAGTGTTTCCCCATTCAACTCCGCAGTCCTGGGCTTTGTGCTTGCAGGCATCGCCCTTTCTGGAATCCGCTCCACAACTTTCGGGGCTCCGTTCTCCTTGTACGTGCGGGTACCAGAGGTGGGACCCACACCTATAAGACAATGGAGGCATATCCTAGCTTAACCCCCCCCCATTGTCTGAGATGGGAAAACCCCTTTAAGGGCCGGCACGCGTCAATTCCTGTGATTTATGGGTTTGGCATTTGACCTTGCTGACCAATCCAGCCCTCCTGCACATAAGTGGTCCAGCTCCATGTGTCAAAGGTCCTGCCAAGTTTGCTGTTGTCTGTGCTGGTGTTCCTGTATATCTCACCTGTGCTGGTGTTCCTATATACCTGACCTGTGCTGGTGTTCCTGTATACCTCACCTGTGCTGGTGTTCCTATATACCTGACCTGTGCTTGTGTTCCTGGTTGTTCTGACCTGTGCTTGAGTTTCTGGACTCCGTCACCTGTTTGATCCTTACCTGCTGTATTTTACTCTATTGTTGCTTACCCAGATTGCCTGACCTCTACCTGTGCCACCTACCTTGACCCATTGCTTGTTTGAATTCGCCTCCTGCCCTGTCACTCCTGGTTACAACTTGGCCTGTTGATTACAACTGTACCTCTGGTACCTTAAACTGGTACCCCCTGGTTTGCCTGAACTAGCTACCTTGTGTGCCAATCCTCCTCAAGAGGTAGAGACCTGGTGTTCCCCCCGGAAAGTCTATCCTCACTATAAAGGGTACTGTGAAGAATGAAGGGTTCACTTTGACAACGCCTTTAGAGGAGGTTGGTCACATGGCACAGTGGGTTCACAAGCGCTAGTGGACAAAAGCTGGTTTTCATTTGTTGAAGGAGTGATCTGGTATTTAGACATTAATGGCCTATCCTCGGGATAGGTAATCAATATCAGATCGGTGGGAGTCTGACGCCTGGCACTCCCACTAAAATCAGTTTCAATTATGCAGTGGATGGAGCCAGAAGCAGAAGGTTGCCTGGGTCCTGCAGCTCAGCTACCATTCATGTAAATGGAAGTTGAGGTGCTGTATGCCATCGCCAGAAACTATATAGTAGTTGAGCCTTCTGTTCATTTTTTTTGCATTTGTTAGCATAAGGCCACTTTCAGACAAGTGTATTGAAAATCCGTCAGTATTCTGGCTCAGGATCCTGATGATATACCATCAGTATTGTCATCAGGATTGCTTCAGGATTTCATCAGGATTTACGTGCAAATTTCTTCCTTCCTTCATTATTTATGCAATGCACAGACTGTTATGTGTATCCATTTGGAAACAAATCCGCACAAAACTCGGACATGCTGTGGATTTCAAATACTGATGGAAATTATACGCCCATGTAAATAGCTCCATTCATTAACATTAGCAGCGGATTCCGGTACAGTAAATCCAGACTATATACGCATTGCAAATACACTGGCCTGAAAGCGGCCTAACACAAAGCCAGCGTTAATTATGATGTCACTGCAATTGAAAGAGTTTAATGAAATTTTACATTTAATGCAAACCTAAGAAAAAGGGTCCTGAATCTGATTTACAGATATACTGCATAATTTCATTTTAATGGTTTTTAATTGAAATTATTTAATTTCAGTGAATCAATACTCATGAAGATGATGGGCATGCAGCAGTACCAGGGGCATAACTAGAAATGACTGGGCCCCATAGCCAGTGTTGAGCGAATAGAAGCTAACAAAGTGGACTTTGATCTGAATTTAAAGGGAGTCTTTCACCTATTTTTCACCAATATAACTTAAGAGCAGTGCCCATCCCAGACATACCTGTGTGCACTATGTGTCTGTATTACATTACTTATAATTAGTTTAGGAAAAGCACTTTTATTCTGCAGGAAAACAGCTCCCAAGTGCCCGGCTCTGCTGCTGCAAGTACTCAAAGCAAACCAGACTGAAGAGGGGAGGGCTGCTTTAGCTGCTCATATCTTGGGATTAGTAGCAGATAGAAAAATTACCTGGTTTGAAAGGGGGCACCAGGCGGGCTGCAAACACCGGCAAAGCAGCTGCAACAGGACGAGCCCAGTATGCGCGGACCAGGTCTCAGGTAGGACAACATCACTAGTTATTAATTTATCCTCTAAGACTCTAAGTGGAGACCAAATGATGGCATTACAGAAGGGACTATCATTTAGCCCTGCAGGGAACTTCGATAGTTTCCAGATGGACCTAGAACTGTTTCGTAAAATAAGACTTAAAACTCATTTCTCTGAACCCAGGGAAATACAATCGACGATACCTGATATGAGAGATGTGAACAAATTATATATGGCTGACCTGGGCCTAAGGGTTAAAAGTACCTTTTCACCCCCTAAGATCTACCATCCGGTAGAAACTTATGTACAGTTGGTGACCAAAGAGACATATAAACTAATGGATTCTATAAGGAAAGGTGAACTCCGAATGACCCATAATGTTTCGGCCACGGACAGAGCAGCGATTGATGAACTTATGAAAGATAAATCCTTAATTGTGAAGCCGGTTGATAAAGGCGGCTCCATTGTTTTCTTGGATAAATCCCAATATAGACGTGAATTAATGCGCCAACTGTCCGATACCACTACTTATGAGATCCTGCAGTCTGATCCTGTCTCTCGTATTAAAATGAAAATCATTGCACTGATTGACCGCTATAGAGGTCTTGGGACAATAGATGAAAAAATTAGCAATTTTTTGATAAATCATACACCTATTACACCTGTATTTTATATACTCCCAAAAGTACATAAAACTCTCACAGATCCCCCAGGACGTCCTATAGTGGCCTCTGTAGACTCAGTGCTATCTCCATTATCGATTGTCCTTGAGAAGACATTGACCCTGCTAGTTAAAAATACAACCTCTTTTTTGCTAGACACAACTCAATTCTTAAAAATCATAGGTAAATTGCATCAGATACCGCCTAACAGCCTGCTGGTTACCATAGATGTTAGTTTATATACTGCGATTGAACATGAGAAAGGCATTGAAGCAGTGACAGCACTGTTACACACTAGCAATTTCAATGATTTACAACAAAAGTTTTTTATTGATGTATTACGTTTGGTCTTGTATGAAAATTACTTTCTTTTTGAGGATACATTCTACCTACAGCGACGTGGGACCCCGATGGGTTCGAATGTGGCCCCACCCTACGCTAACGCATTTATGTCGTCATTTGAAGAAATGTATGTATACAATAACCAGATGTACCTTGAACATGTTTTACTGTGGAAAAGATTCATTGACGACATATTTTGCGTATGGGTGGGGCCACATATAATCCTACAAAAATTTTTTGAGTACCTGAATAAGGCATGTGAGGGTCTTAAATTCACTATGACTAGTGATGCTCAGATGGTGAGGGTGCTCAAGGCTTCTTATCAACAGATTTGTTTAGGAAAGACACAGATAGGAACAGCATCCTCCATTTTACAAGTGCCCATCCACCTTCTCTAAAAACCGCCATTCCCAAATCCCAATATCAGAGAATTAAACGGATTGTGTCCAATCCTGAAAAACAGGAATTGAGGACCAGGGAAATGACTGAGAGATTTAAGGACAGGGGATACCCTGTCACAATTCTAGACAAAGCCAGTGCAGATTCCACTGTAGACACACAGAGGGAGAACAAAGATAATTCACAAAGAATAACGTTTGTACGTAAATTTTATCCATATAATGCGCAGTTTGACAAAGTTGTACGAAGTCACTGGTGTTTGCTGACTAAGGCCTATCCAGGGTTGGAGGAGTTTAAAAACCCACCCCTTATGTGTAACAAAAAAACCCCCTAGCTATAGGGATAAGTTATGCAAAGGACATTAACTACACAGCGAAAAGGAACTTTCCCGTGCCTCCACTGTGTTCAATGCTCTCATATTATCAGAGGCCCTACTTTTCAGCATCCCCACACAGGGAAGACGTTCAAGATAGATGGCTTTTATACCTGTGATTCATCTAACGTTGTTTATTTGATCAAATGCCCTTGTGGGCTACTATACATAGGGGAGACGATGCAGACGATAAGGGATAGGATTTGCAAGCACAAGTCCACGATTAGGACTAAAAATCTACTGTTACCACTCCCTTTCCACTTTGATAAATGTAAATATTCAATTGCCCAGCTGAAGTTTCAGATTGTGGAACAAATAAAAAAACCTAGACGTGGTGGTGATATAAAAAACTCCTATTACAGAGGGAAGCATATTGGATCCATACTTTGAACACCCTACAACCTAGGGGTTTAAATAGAGAATATGAGGTTGTACATATGTAATGTCCTGCGATGTCTTATAGCGGTGCATAATGGCATTTTATTCAATTTATTGCCTTTAATTCTTCTCTTGCAGACTTCAACACAACATTGATGCTTATAGAAATATACATTGTATCCTTTATATAACAATTTACTTTGTATCCTTTGTTTAATAATATATATCCTATTGACTAGATGTGGACTGAATAATGGCTACGCCACATGTAGCTTTGTTTAATTTGTTATACCGGCCAGATTTGGCGCCTGACGTCACTTCTGTGTTGAGTTCCGTGTACCTATATATACCACATATTTAGCTATGTTATTTTTACTTGTAGAAAAAGGCAGTGTTTGCCGAAACGCGTCCTTGTGGACACCTATGAATACGTGGAATTAAAAAGCATACCTTGGAAAAGCATACACGTTTGTCGGGATTTTGTATTCCTTGTTTGAAAGCTGACATTCCAAGCTTTCAAATGATACCAAAATCACAGCATTATATCCAGTATATCAGAAGATATAGCTGTTAGAAATTGAGTTGGGAGAGAAAGCTATTTTTAGTTTTCAGCCGGGCACTTGGGAGCTGTTTTCCAGCAGAATAAAACTGCTTTTCCTGGACATGTAATACAGACACACAGTGCACTCAGGTATGTCCGGGATGTGACATTTAATACAGACACACAGTGCACACAGGTATGTCCGGGATGTGACATTTAATACAGACACACAGTGCACACAGGTATGTTTTCATGTGTCTACAATTTTCTGTGGGGCAGTGCTGTTAGTTATATAGGTGAAAGACTCCCTTTAAGAAAAAATGTGATTTGTCACAGAGAAATTTCCTGGCCTTTCATGGTAACAAATCAATTTTTCCTGAAATGGCGGTAAAAAACAAAAAAATACATACTTACCTTATTCATTTGCTCGCGACAAGGTCATCGCAGCCATCTCAATTGAAGAAAATGTGCCAAATCTCTCGTGCAATGACATGTGACGTCATCACGCGTGATGATGTCATCAGCGGTTTCTTCAATTGAGATAGCTGCAGTGGTCTCTCCGTGAGCAAATGGATGGGGTAAGTATGTATTTTTTGTTTTTAACCCCAAAAAGGCGTTGAACGTGGCATCTGAAGGGTTCAATGACAGGTGTCAGCGCGATCATTGTTCCTTGTCTTGGCGCCCTCTACATGCAGTGGGATGTGATTCGTGACAAAGTAATTCATAACAAATCAGATTTCTTTGTGAACTTTGGCGAAGTGGACGAATTAAATTTTTGATAACTTCGCTCATCTCTACCCATAGCAAATTTGGAACTTGCAGAGCAGGCGGTAGATCAGACAGCAGGCAGCAGGTGGTTCAATGGAGCCAAAACCCAGCAGGAGGGATCAGGTAAGTATGATCACCACTATTGGTCCGTCAACATGGGGGAGGGGGGGAATTGGATTGAAAAAAAGATAATGAACTCCTTTATTGATAGCATCTCTTAATAGGTTCTACACAGCAATAACAACAACCACAGGACATTACAGAAAGAAGGTATAAGAGGAGAGAACTACAACTCCCAGCATGTCCAGACCATTACTTTGTGATATCAGTGGACATTACAAGGATGAGGTATAAGAGGAGATGACTACAACTCCCAGCATGTCCAGGCCGTTATTATATATCAGAAGACAGTACAGGAAAGAGGTATAAGATTAGAGAGCTACAACTCCCAGCATGTCCAGGCCGTTATTATATATCAGAAGACAGTACAGGAAAGAGGTGAGAGCTACAACTCCCAGCGTTTCTCCGGCTCAAATGGAATCCTTCGCTTTTCCACACAAAGCTCCCCTCATGTCACATGATGTCATAACAGGTCTTTAACCACTTTTTCTCCACACTGCTGAGCTCCAGCCGCTCCTGCATTGATCACATGGTGGTGACATCATCACAGGTCCTTCACGACCGCTTCTCCTCTCCACTGCTGAGCCCCACCCTCACTTGCACTGATCACATGACAGGGACATCATCACAGCTCCTTCAGATCTTGCAGTGTAGCAGATACAGAGCAGGTCCTGGTCGGCAGTAACTGCTGTTGTGTCTGGAGCTCTCTTGTTCTCTCTACTATCATCCATTACCAGAGCCTGGCAGCTGGGCTCCTCGCTGGTGTGGGACCTGTAGCAGTTGCTATGGCTGGTGCGGTCCTTGTAGCAGCCACTATGGCTGCTACGGTGGTAGTTACGCTGATGCCTCTACATAAATTAGGCGCATCAAGCAGCAGCGGACATGGACTAAGACCGCTGTCTAAATCGCCGGTCTTAGTAAATGTCTATATGGTGACTAGAGCTGCCCATATGCATTCACACTTATTCGCCTAACAGCTTTCTCTCCCACTCCCCCATACACCTACATGTTCTTTGTGACCAAACATGTATGTGTTTTCAATGGGGAGAGAGGAGGAAGTCCGTGCCAGACACTTCTGGTCGCAGCTCATCTCATGGGCATGATACTAATGTTTGCTGCTCCAACACGGTTGGATTTCTTGCGACTGCCGCGGCGATCCCATTCATCTCTATGGGATCCCCGCTACTCAGGCATCTTGGCTGCGACGGGTGACGCGTGACAACTGTCGCCGTGTAGCCCTAGCCTTATGCATACTGCTCATAAGGTAGCCCAAGACACATCCTGCTGCCCCTGGTTTAGCCATCACGTCTCACGTGAACCTGGCCAAGATCAAGACTGGACCACTAGGAAGTGTCATGGGCTACAGGCAGTCTGCGAAGATGTGCTGCCATTTTAGATGGCAGAAGAGGAGAAGAGGAGCCTGAGAATTAGTGGAACTGCAACTAAAAAGATGAGAAGAAGGTCACCATGTAAGTGTTCTGTTTTCTTGAATCGGAGGTTTGCTTTCAAGGTAGTCCTCAAGACCATAATGGAAAAAGATAAAGCAGGATATGAGCTTGGTGAAGATGTTTTTGAGTGAACGTAAAATATTTGTTATGCACAATAATACAGTAAAATAAGCTTATTGCGTTTTGGACTGAGTTTAGTTCACATTGCACGTTACCTTAAAGAACACAATGGCAAATACTTGTCCTGTGAGAATGCGACTGGTCAGACACAGAATGTAACCAAATTACCCAGCACAATTCCTGCATGCTTTCTAATTATGCATTCCTAGAAGAAAATTTAATTAGAATATTACTTTGTATAACAGAAGCGGCGCATCGACAGAAAGCAATGAGCCTTCAAAAAAGAAGGGTTAAATGATTTCTGCATTGTGGAATATTTTCCTTGAACTTGAAAAGTCAATCAAACTCCCAACATTCATCTTTGAAGGACATTCCAATTGTTATAATCATCTTAAAGATCAAATTTGGTGGATTTGTAAAGGAAAATAAATGAAAATGCTTAACATACTGTTATATTTGCAACATATCACAATTGTGTCTTTTCATTTCTATGTGCAGCATCTGTTTCCTCCAGTTTTCAATGCTTGTTATTGTGAAGATTCAGATATAATCACAGAGCATTAAAAGTAAATTAGCTGAACCGTTGTATTTTCTACTTATCAGTTATATCTAAGTGAGGTTATTGGAGTCAAGTGATTTAGCAATTTCATGTTTTCATTTCCATTGTGTTTATAAATATATGCAGGATGCATTCTTTAATGAAATTTGCAGCATTCCTGTATCCCGAGCCAAAGGTTCAAAAGCATCCCCAATTACATGATGTTTAATCTCAAGCAAAAAATCTAACATTTGTCTTACTGTTAATGAAATACGGTGTATCATTGTTGCTATTTTCAGATGAGATGGAAAGCTGACAACATCAATCTAAAATGAACTGTAGAGAAGAGAAATTAAATTAGCCTTTGAAGTCTTTTCAGACACACGTTGCAGGTGACATTTGTCCTATTCAGCAGAATAGACTTATCTGTGTGGTTGTGTCCAAACACTTATTAAATGAGCCATGGTAATGCCTGAAAATATGCATTAAAGGGAACCTGTCATCTCAAAAACACCCCCTGGACTAGAGTAAGCGGTGTATAATGTAGGTGATGCTGAATCCGAATATGTAATTTTTATCTTCATACTCTCTTCCATTCTGACTCTGTGCTCCCACAAACCTGCAGTAAAAAGCACTTAGTGGACTCCAGTGCTCACTCACATAATGGAGAGGACTCAAAGAAGAGCCCAGTGAGTGCATTGTACTGCAAGTTTGTGTGAGCACAGTGTCAGAATGGAAGTGAGTATGAAGATAAAAATTACATATTCGGATTCAGCATCATTTACACTATACAACGCTTACTCTAGTTCAGGGGGTGTTTCGGAGATGACAGGTTCCCTTTAAGCTTGGATTACACAGTTTGCAGCATGGTTGATTGCTTGCATATGTTTCCATTTGTGAATGCTCATTCATTGGGAGAAAGCCTGAATGACGCGGACACCTAAAGGCACCTGTACACCGGCCAACACAGCAGTTAATTCATGGGAACAGTGATTGCCTGCTCCTCAGAGGAGGTGAGAGCTGCATTTACACTGAGGAGCAAAAGGGTAACAATGTTTTGAACTGTTGACTTTCAGGCTCCATATCTCACCATCCACTACAGCTTTGAAAGTGAGACTACCATCATTTTATAGACAATCATCTTGGCTATCTCATACATAAATTGGACTTGCAACTACTTAGCATATGATTAGTTATGCAGATTCTTGTTATGTAACTGCATTGTTACTGTTTTGCTCCTATAATTCTAAATTTTTATTATTTTATTAATCCCCTTTTGACTTTCAACACTGCCTGAATCCTTTCAGGCATGCTCTTGATCAGATTCAAACATGTCTCAACCAAAATCTGTTCCCGGTCTCTTCTACACTTTCCCAATGTAGGCACATACTGGTCGACTTACTTGGGTACGAATACAACTTGTTCTTCAACTCTACCTACAAATGTTTGATTGGGTTGAGGTCTGGGGGGGCTTAGTTTTAAAAGTACTTAATTTTTATTTAATCATTTCTTCGCCAATTTCAATGTATGCTTGGGGTCGTTTTCCTGCTGGAACACTATGGCCCTGATTTATCATACCATCACTCCAGAATTCTGGCATCAAAAAGTCGCAAAATAGGACTTTTGCGACTTTTTTGCACTCCCGTGCGCAAAATGTATGCGATTGCACAAAATTTTGAGACTTTTTGCATGTGTACACTACTCACTCCAGTTTTGTAATATGGGTGGAAAGGTGGGTGTGGTTAGCTATGTTAATGAATTTCACTCCAGATTTATCATTGCGACTTTTTTAAAAAGTCGCAAAATAGTCGCAATCTCACTCCAGGAGGAGGGTGGAGTAGGAAAAGTAGAGTAGCTTCTCTAGACAGAAGTGTTAGGTTTAAGGACAAGCCACATTTATCAAACAACTTGTGACATTTGATAAATGTGGCACAAAGTACTCCAACACAGACTGAAGCAAAACTGACTTCAAATATTCTCCTAATGATAAATTCCCCCCATGTTGTCCTTTTTATACCCATAGTACTCAAGTGTACCAAATGACTCGTCTTGTAGGATATACCACTCTATTGACGTCCATCTCATTGCTCCAAATCACCCATTTCCAATCTTCTACTATCCACTGTTCATACTTTTTTGCAAACTCAAGCCGATGGTTCTTATGATGATATTCAAGTCAAGGCTTCTTCACCTTTTTTTTGGGCCACAATTCCAGACTTGTGTAATGCGCATTGCACAGTGCTTGAATGGACATCTGTGATCTCACTATTACGAAGCATACGAGCCACCTCCACCATGAAGTTTGTCTCACCAGAACTGATAGACCTACTGATAAGCTGACATGTTGGCTCCGATATTGTATCTGGACATCCAACTCTTGGTTTTAGAATGGATGGATGGACTTAATTGCGTATTTTTCCAACTGTCATGGCACTCACATGATGCAGTTTGGCAATTTTCTTGGCCAAGATACTACTATCGATGAGCTGGATGATGCTGTTTCTCCTTTCTTGGGAAACCTTCTGCATGGCTGCTCCTGGATTCGAACCAGTGACCTTTCAGTACCAATGCAGTTACATGACAAGAATCTGTATAACTAATCATATGCTAAATAGTTGCAAGTCCAATTTATGTATGATATAGCCAAGATGATTGTCTATAAAATGATGGCAGTCTTACGTTCAAAACTGTAGTGGATGGTGAGAAATGGAGTCTGAAAGTCAAAAGTTCAAAACATTGTTATCCTTTTGCTTGTCAGTGTACATGCAGCAATTATTTCCTCTCTATGGGGATGAATGATCACTTCTGACCCTGCTACAAATTCTGTATTTGGGTCCTGGAGCTTCAAGTTATTATTTTAGCATTTTGAGCGCTTTCTTTTTTAAAACCAGAAAATTCACATTTATATAGTTTTTAATGTCCAAAATCATCCAGATTGTAAATCTAGTTTACATTTATTTTATGTCAGTACAGTGACCATATTGGTCCTCCCTTTTCAAGTCATCTCAGCCACAAGATACATCTACAATAACAAACTGGGTAGTTTATTAAATAATCTAATCAGGGAACATAGGCTGGTTGAGATGCTGTACACTGCCTACACTGCCTATTTGTATGTTGGGCAGTCATTCTATTGTGCCTTGTGCCACTTGTGCATAGGGTGAAGGACTGAAGGTCCAGCTTGCTCAAACCTGTATTTGGCTGTAAGGTAAATGTCTGCATAACAAGCCTCCATCACTACACACTAATAGTGGGGCTTTTCAGCCATTGTTAGGCATTTATTTGGGTTTTGGAATCAATTCCCTTCCCAAATCAGTGTTCTACCTTCAGTTTTGCTAACTTGACTAACTTTGTCAAGCCCACACCACAGCTGTTTATCAGCCTGACATGGAAGAGATCAGAAAGTTACCTATGTTCTCGGGACACAGTTTCTATAAAACAATAATTGTACACATGTAAACCCTTTGAGTTCTAACAACTAATAATAGATCACAAAGCTATACAGTGTATTGTGTGGTGTCAGCCATTGATTTACACAAAAATTTTTTGGACACTTCACCACTAGATTGGAGCATGCTTCTCCTATGTTTTGCGGCCTCACAGTCAACCATGTTTGCCCTACAGGGCTAGTTAGGTCACCTGCATCCAACTGGTCTCCTACGTTGGTCACTCTGACTTTGTGACCTACTTTGTCCATATTGTGACTGGCCCTGTCCATGTTGTGACTGGCCCTGTCTATATGGGGAACTTGTACACCACCTTTCTCTCTCCACTGACTTGCAAACCTGAGGTGTAATTACCACTGTGGCCCATAACTGCCATGGTTTGTCAGAAGTGTCATAATCCTGCCTAACAAAAAAG
Organism: Rhinella marina; assembly: GCA_900303285.1. Lineage (NCBI taxonomy): Eukaryota > Metazoa > Chordata > Amphibia > Anura > Bufonidae > Rhinella > Rhinella marina. The sequence goes on along the minus strand of ONZH01025646.1, from coordinate 85,416 downwards.
AACTTTCACAGAAAATGTAGGATTGGAAAAGTTAGAATTTCACGTGCCAAGGTAAAAGTACAGTGGTTCCTCAAGTTACAATAATAATTGGTTCCAGGATGACCATTGTATGTTGAAACCATTGTAAGTTGAGTAATTGGTTCCAAAGCCTTAAAATGTCATCCAAGATAAGCGAAAATTACGATTTAAGAGAAATAAGCCGATACCTAAGACAGATAAAACAAGTCCTTACATGTAACAGTCAGGAATAGCTGCTAACTAGCAACTAATACAGATATTTCACCAGAGAAGTGGCCTTGATTGTTTGGTTCTGAGTCTGAGACATTGTATGTTGAGTCTATGTTCAACTTACGATGGGAGAGAAAAGACCGTTGTATGTTGAAAATATTGTATCCTGAGGCCATTGTATCTTAAGGTATCACTGTACTCTACCTTAGCCTCTGCTTCCTTCCCTATAAACCCCTTCTTACTTTGGCCACCTATCGTTCTCTCACTTGTCTTATTCCTTTAGCTTGCAATTCAGACCCACTGCTAATGCTTTCTACAGCACCCTAAACATTCCAGAGCCACCAGCTGTACCTTGCGCAAAGTAGACCCTTGTTGTGGCCCTCCATTAACCAATAGTTACCACAAACAGTCTAATAAACCTCCAAAACAGAGATATTAGTAGCTATAATACCATTATAGACTTAAAAAACAAAAGCATGTGGACACCCAATGGAAGCCCCAAACTGGAGTGCTGTAATCTTATCTTTAAGCTGCTTTTTATCATGTATTTTTACTGTTCACGGTGCCATGTGTCACTGCCATCCTTTTTTCACCCAGATTGAAAATTGCAGATAACAGATGGCAGGATGCTGCCTCCCCATCATTCTAATCCTCAGATACATTTTAATTCTAACTTCTACAAGAAATATAGCTTTTCTGTTGAGGTAATTATGGTCAGATTTCCATCACATTTCTCTTCAGTCAATGCTGGGTGTCTTCTTCGAAAACAGAAAAGACAAAGAGAAACAGAGATTATACTTAATGATCAGTGAGATCACATTCACACTGGTGTTTTTTTGGGTTTTGTCATAAAATTGTAAGCAAAGACTATTTTTTACATTTCCCATTAATTTGTATCTGAAGCAAAATTATGTGATTATGCAGTCCGAGGGTCATTTTTTACTATATAAAAAATATATCATGAGATCTGTTCAGTTTTTCATTTTTCTAATTTCTAGGGGAATAAAATTGATATCATTCTGAAAGAATGGAAACAAAATTGTGGACGGAGACTACCAAGATATTGTTGGATAATTCAGATAGCAGATCTCATTCACTTCTGTGAGTCTTCCCCATAGAAGAGAGCAAGGAAATAGATTTGGAGTCCATACAGGACTCAGAACGACCATGTATTGCATGGTTCCCAATTCATTTGAATGGGTGACAATGTAATAACACCACTGGCGTACCGCCCATATAGGCAGGGGAGGCAGTTGCTATGGGGACCTGGAGTGTGACGGGCCTGGCCAGGCCGAATGGTCCCGCCCCCTTTCCGACATAAATGCACAGCAATCTTCTTCCTTGCCTGTGCAGCTGCTAGCCGTCTGCCCATTTCCTCTCTTAGATACCCAGCTGGGCAATAAGCAGGGAGATGCTGTGTTCCCTGCTCTGCTTATTGACCAGCTGAAATTTCGGGGCCATTACCTGATCTGTACTGTCCTCCACTCTTCACTCCGCTGCTTCTGCCTGATGCATCTAGCATCATTCCAGCAGCAGAGCTCCCTTACAGAGAGGGGCCCCAGCAAGTTCAGTAGAACTCACAGCTCTGACCTCCTCCACCAGTGACCTGCAGAGGTAGGAGATTAACTCTTCCAGGTATCCTGACCACACTGAGTCAGTACAGACACAGCAGACAGTAGGAACTCTACAATGTTCATGGCTAACTGCTGTGTCTGCTCTGCTGGATGTGTAATATATTAATAGCAGGGACAGGGTTAGTAGGAGTGCTGGTGTGTGTTATATACTATATATATATCTCCATATGCTTCCAGCCCCTCACAGACACCTGCTTGAAATTCAGAGAATTCAGTCTTTGCCCCTCATTGCCCTGTTACAAATAGCCTATTTCTAATAGGTCAATAAGAGACAGGGTCTGAACCCTCTCTCTCTCTATATATATATATAGAGAGAGAGAGAGACAGAAAAAGAGAGAGAAAGAATGAGATATTTCTCTCTCTTTCTCTCCCTCTCTCTCTCTATATATATTGAGTTATTAAACTGGTGTAAAGTAGAACTGGCTTAGTTAGGGTGGCCACTTTCAGAACCCCAAAAAGGTGGACATCACACCCCGAAAAGGAGGACATCGTACTGGGGATAGTGGCGCACAATAGATCAATACTATACCTTGCAAGATACTACATTATACAGATACCATTATGAACAGAATGTAAACATTAATCTATATACTATACTGGCTGTACATACATACCGGTAATTATATGCAGGAGATACCCAGGTTATACCAGCATGCTCCATATCACTATATACAAGAAGATGTATAACTTATACCAGCTATACATATATAATTATATACAGGAGATGCCCAGGTTATACCAGCATGCTCCATATCACTATATACAAGAAGATGTATAACTTATACCAGCTGTACATATATAATTATATACAGGAGATACCCAGGTTATACCAGCTATACATATATAATTATATACAAGAGATACCCAAGTTATACCAGCTGTACATATATAATTATATACAGGAGATACCCAGGTTATACTAGCATGGTCCATATTACTATATACAAGATGAATAACTTATACCAGCTGTACATATATAATTATATACAGGAGATACCCAGGTTATAGCAGCATGGTCCATATCACTATATACAAGAAGATGTATAACTTATACCAGCTGTACATATATAATTATATACAGGAGATACCCAGGTTATAGCAGCATGGTCCATATCACTATATGCAAGAAGATGTATAACTTATACCAGCTGTACATATATAATTATATACAGGATATACTCAGGTTATACCAGCATGGTCCATATCACTATATACAAGAAGATGTTTTATGGTACTATAACATCTTCTTGTATATAGTGATATGGACCACACTGATGATATAACCTGGGTATATACTGTATATAATTATATATGTACAGCTGGTAAGTTATACATCTTCTGTATAGTGGCATGGGTCATGCTGGTATAACCTGTGTATCTCCTGTATATGATTATATATGTACAGGCAATTGGTATAAGTTATAAATCTTAATATACCAGAAGATGTATAACGTATACCAGGCTAGCTCATATATAATATAATATAATATAATATAATATACAGAAGTTACTAAGAGGCTGACTGGGCTCAGTGTGGGCGGCTGGGTGCTCTGACTGAGTGATTGTTGAGGGCAGGCTGAGACGCTGAGTGAGTGTTGCCACTGCTACAGCTGTGCCTGGGCTTGGCTGGCAGACAGAGAGAGAGAGAGAGAGCGCGAGGGGAGGCTGATGGGGGTAAGTCACTGTTGTCTGTCTGTGACAGTCTTAAATTAACAGTGTGACTGTAGAGTACTGTGGGCACTGGCCAGGCTGGCAGTGGCAGGCAGCCTGAGGGCTGAGGCAGACTAGCAGTGTGGCACCTGTGATTAGGTCCTGACTCCTCCTGTCTGCGCTCCTCTGTTCCTGACTTCCTTCCTGCTTGCACAAACCAGAATTGGCCGGTGGAGCTGCAGCGCTGTGATGTCCTAACAAAAAAGGAGGACTTCTGGCCGTCCGTCCTGCCCTTATGCCGGACGGAGGACCAGGAGTCTAAAAACCGGACTGTCCGGCTTAAAACCGGACGTCTGGCCACCCTAGGCTTAGTTGCCCATAGCAACCATCAGATTCCACCTTTCATAGCTTCTTTGGAAAACTAAAAGCTGGAGTCAGATTGGTTGCTATGGGCAACTAAGCCAGTTCTTCTTTACACCAAGTTTCTATTTTTTTTATTGTTCCATGCTCTTCTATGTAGATGTGTAGTGCAGTGATCACCTTTTGGTGTCAGCTATATAGCTGATACATTGCTGAAACTGACAGTACTGGAACTAGCTCCAGTTCTGCCATTTTAACCCTTAAGATGCTGCTTTTACAAAATTTAATTTGTACGCTATTCGTACACAATTCGTACGCATTTGCGTATAGATTAAAATATGCGTATGAATAGCGTAGGAATTTTAAAATGCTTACGCAAATACGCAAAAATTGCACTCGAGCATGCTCTGCCGAGCATGCTCGCTCATCTCTAGTTGTTAAGTTTAGAAAACCCATTTTCTAATAATTTATGAGATTTCTGATTTAACCTCTTGATGACAGTGAGCAGTGCCGGTCCTCAGTTAACAGCAACGTCTTTTGACGTTGCTGCGGTAAAAGGGCTTTGGGCTCCTAGAACCATCTATTACTAACAGCTGAGGTTCTTACCACAGCCTTCTGCTTCACAAACAGGGTCAGAGGAAGCCCCATTTCCAGATGTTTGTAGGTAGCGGGCGCAATGATGGGAAGCGGCGATTGCACCGCCCCCCCTCCTCATGGAACCCCTCAGATGGCACATTCATCGCTGATTGTGGCATCTGAGATTAATATTAAGGCCTTTCTGGGGTTAATCATTAAAAAGTGTATATTGTACTTACCGTATCCATTTGAGCGCATAAAAGCTGCTGCGGCCTTCTTGCTTGAAGGTCCAGAGCGAAATCTCGCCCAGTGCGTGATGACTAGTGATGAGCGAACCTGCTCGTAACGAACGGTTCAATGCTCGAATCCCCTGCGCTCCCCTGCCCGCAGCCATCCGGATCCATCCTCACCCGACTGTAAGTCAATGGGGACGGATCCGTTTGGTCTCACACACTAGTCACATACCAGTGTGTGACACCAAATGGATCTGTCCCCATTGACTTACAGTCGGGTGAGGACGGATCCGGATGGCTGCGGGCGGGGGAGCGCAGGGGATCCGAGCATTGAACCGCTCGTTACGAGCAGGTTCGCTCATCTCTAGTGATGACGTTATCACTCTGGAACAAGATGCATGGGATCTTCAAGAAAGAAGGCCACGGCGGCCTCTTCGTGATCAAATGGATGAGGTGAGTATGACTTTTTTTTAATCTTTATCGCCATTTCAGGGAAAATTGATTTGTTACCACGAAACACGAGGAAATTCAGCTTGTGGTGAATCGAATTATCCCTGAAATTCAGATCGAAGTCCACTTTAGATACACTCGACACTAATTAAATCTTTTTCAGGTCTGGCCATTAAGGGGTTAGTAGAGGCTTCACATTGGACTCTTAAAAACTTTGGTATCCAGAAGAGTTCATAGTCGATACAATGACTGTAGGTTCTGTGGCTGCAAAACAAGCTCGAATTCCCTGCGCTGCCGAACGATGCTCTTAATTTATGACGAGGCGCACGCTTCGTCATAAATTAGGTGCATCCACTTGCAGTCCGTGTGCTTAACCAGAAATCTACAACAGCTCAGAGCTGCCGTAGATTTCTGTCTTCATTTACGCCACAAAACTGGTGTAAATGAAGAAAAATTTGTTGCTGTTCTGGTCAGGTTCTCTTCAATGCCCTTGCCACACCCCCTTTTAGAAATGTGGCAAGAGCGACGAAAAAAGGGAGATACAACAATTTTTTTTAAAAAGCCTCAGTTAAAAAGTTGCACCTAAGACTTTTTAACACCAATTTCCAGGCATAAAGAGAAAGATAATCCCCCCCCCTTGTGTCAGAAGTTTTGTGGTTTGTTCAGATGTGACTTTGCAAATATAAGTCATGCTACCAAGTTCTTTTTAGAAAGAAGAGACTTTCTTCTAGCAACCCTTCCAAACAAGCCATACTCATACTAGGTGTACTATCATGAACTTGATCATTTATGCTAATTGAGGCCTGTAGACTCTAGCTTAGCTATTGTTTTTTTTTTTTACAATTTCATGGACCATTGCATGGTCTGACTTTGGGATGAATTTGCTGGGACGTCCACTACTTAAATGCTTTCCACTTTTGGATAATTTTTCGGACTATAGAATAATAGACTTCAAGTTGTTTGTTGATGTTGTTATAACCATTCTCCAATTAATGGGCAGCGACAATTACTCCTCTAAGATCATATATACTGTCTATTATATGACATATAAGATGAAGATACATACACCCCAAGGAGATCTGACAACAGATTTATCTCAAAGCTAAACCGGTTAGTTGCCACAGTGGGTCCATGCCCACTGGCCAGAAAATATTAAACACTATTAAACACTGTTACAGTGCAGGACCTACAGGAGACACTATTACTTATTGGACCTACAGGAGACACTATGAGTGTATTGGACCTAAAGGGCATTATTACTGTGAGGGATCTAAAGGGTGCATTTTTACTTTGTGCAGCACATTGAGAGTACTGTGTAGGTCGCTATTATCATCTGGGCCACTATTATTGTTTGAGTCACTGTCTATCTGAACTACTGAGTCATGGCTGAAAGAAGTCACCATGGTGGTCAGGACCAGATACGTAGAGAGGAAAAAGAGGGTTTACGTCTCTAATCAGAGAAGACATAACTTATGCGTGCAAACCAATGGCTCTTAGGGTATATTCAAATGTACCAGTCCTGTTACCTTTTTTGCCACAACTACCTTGAAAATACTGCCTCAATTTTGCCAAAGTACTTACTGTAATAAATCGTTATGGGATTGCTACTTCTGAATACATCCTTATGATGTTTGAGTGTAAGATCATGAGACAATTAACAATGTTTGTGAGGGGAACCCAATCATAAAAACTTTGGGCCCACCAATGTGTTAAAATGGCCTTGGTGATAGAAGCTGCAGGCAGGGGTGGATTGGTCATAGACCTTACAGGGGAATTTCCTGGTGGGCCAATTCCCAGGGGGCCCCCTGAGCCCTCCTCACGTTAAATTAGTAATGTGTGTATGACTTTTTACATTTTTAAACCATTCTGAGCCCTTTTAATTTTTTTGTTGTTAATCCATTTAGAAATTCACATAAGAACATTTGCACTAGTACACCAACACTGGAGATCTAAGCCATGGAGGTAGATTTTATGGACTGATGAAGCTAAATTTGACATCTTTGGACGAAACACAAGGCAGTATGTACACCAACACAGCTATAAAATTCTCTTCAAACCATGTCAAACATGGTGGAGTTGGCAAGTGTTTTTTTTATTTTGAAAACATAATTTTAATTAATCATGCAATTGCCTATCGAAAATGTTTTATGGGTAATAAAAACCTGCAAGATATTTACCCCAATCAGACTGCTGTCATACTTATCAAAGAAGCTGATGGTCATCTTAGAAGAATGGATCAGCCCCTCACAGCCCAGACCTCAACAACAGTGATTGTGTTTAGGAATATTTGGAACATGAAAAAACTGAAATGTATATATTTTCTATACGTACTGGAATCAATTGGGGAAGTTTTCATTTTCACTGCAGCGCCACCACAGGAGAAGTGCAGGATTGCAGAGTGCCAATTGAAATCATTGTGACAGTTCTGCTCTGGCTAAGAAAGAAGGATGCTGAATGGAAGACTCCCTGCTCTTTTTTACTGAGAATTATCAATTTATAATTGGGGTTTCTAAATCCATTTTATAAAGTCACTTTAATGAAAACTATGGGAGAGATTAATCAAAACTGGTGTAAAGTAGAACTGGCTCAGTTGCCAATAGCAACCATTCAGATTCCAACTTTCATTTTCCAAAGCTCCTTTGGAAAATAAAAGGTGGAATCTGATTGGTTGCTATGGGCAACTAAGCCAGTTCTACTTTACACCAGTTTTGATCAATCTCCCCCTATGTGTTTTTGAACTACACTGCTAAAAATATTAATGAGGGTATGGCCACACATAATAGAAATTTCTTTGGATAATATGTAGCAGCAAAATATTATTGTGGAAATTATTTTGGGTTTGCTGCAGATTTCACTCTCTACAGTGTAGTCGATTAAATTCTCTGTACCGTATATCATGTTATGTGCAGATATTGCTGAATGTGTGGATGAGATTTTTTTAAATCTTCACTTCCCTGCTTCTGTAAAGCACCGTAGATTTTCCACATGCAATTTCACTATGGAAAATCTATAGCTTTTACACTACATGTGACCATGCCCTAAGTCACAGGCTGCAGTCATGTGCAGTCCATGTGAGGGCCACATTTCCTGGCCCGACCGCATCTCATGTGAGCCGAACTCACTGCATCATGGTGATTTATGATACTGTGAGTTCCTGGCCGACCATGGGTCTACTGTCCTATCCTCACAGCATCATTTGAGGATGAGACAAAAGACCTGCAGTTGGGCTGGATCTCACAGCATTATAGATCACCATGAAGCAGTGAGTTCGGCTCACATGGAAATTTGTCCGTCACATGGGCTGCATTTCATGGCCCACATACGGCCGTGTGAATACACCCTTAACCCCTTAATGACCGGGCCATTTTGCACCTTCGTGACCAGGCTTAATTTTGAAAATCTGACATGTATCACTCTATGTGGTAATAACTTTGGAACACTTTTACTTATCCAAGCCATTCTGAGACTGTTTTCTCGTGACACATTGTACTTCATGACAGTCATAAATTTGAGTCAATATGTCGTGGCCAGAGGAAGCGCTGACGCACGAAACGGCTGTCGCCACGGCTTGTTGTGTGCCTGCACTGTATGCCGCCCGTCCCCTTGCCTTTGTTCATTCGTCCAGGCTGCAAATAAAGACGATTATACGCCATTGGTGAGTGCCACCTGTGATTTTTTCTTTTTCTACTTTGCACATCCTATGTGTTGTGACTCATATGGTAGAAGCACCACAATTTTTGGCGTTTAGAAGACTGGCCTGATTACTATATTTTATGCACAATTAAGACACATAGAGGTAGTGCCACCCCCACATGATTTCTGGACTCTCTTTTTTACAACCGAAGAATGGATGTTTTGGTACTGTATTTATTTTTTGTTTTTTATAATGTTCATCTGACCAGTTAGATCATGTGGTATTTTTATAGAGCAGGTTGTTACGTACGCGATGATATCTAATATGTCTACTTTCTTTGTTTGTTTGTTTCAGTTTTACATAATAAAGTATTTTGGAGAAAAAATATGTTTTTGTGTCTCCATTTTCTGAACACCATATCTTTTTTATTTTTTTTCCGATCGTCTTGTATAGGGGCTCATTGTTTGCAGGAAGAGTTGAAATTTATATTGGTACCATTTTTGGGTACATATGATTTTTTGATTATTCATTATTACACTTTTTGGGGCAAGGTGACCCAAAAATTGGTAATTTTGGCACACCTTTTATTTATTCATTTTTACTGCGTTCACCTGAGGGGTTAGGTCATGTGAGATTTTGATACCTAACATGTGTACTTTTTTTTATTTATTTAAGGTTTACACAATAATATCATTTTTGAAACAAAAAAAATCATGTTTTAGTGTCTCTATAGTGTGAGAGCTGTAGTTTTTTTATTTTTTGGGCAATTGTCTCAGGTAGGGGCTAATTTTTTGCGGGATGAGATGACAGTTAGATTGGTACTATTTTGGGGGCATACGCCTTTTTGATTGCTTGGTATTACGCTTTTTGTGATGTAAGGTGACAAAAAATGGGTTTTTTGACATAGTTTTTATTTTATTTTTTTTACTGTGTTCATCTGAGGGGTTAGGTCATGTGAAATTTTTGTAGAGTAAGTTGTTACGGACGCGGGGATACCTAACATGTATAGGGTATTTTATTATTTTATTTTATTATAAATGTGCGTATATGGAAAAAAATGATTTTTTTTACACTTTTTTTTAACTCAGATCCAGTGGATCTGATGTCTATATAATACACTGCAGTACACTATATAGTGTACTACAGTGTATTTTTCCTTTACACTAAGCCTGTTCAGGCTCCTGCCTTCAGCAGGAGCCTGGTCCGGCTTGATATACCATGGCAAGCCGGATGCCTGTGAAGGCGTCCGGTTGCCATGGTAACCATCGGGTTAGAGCTGTGTAACGATGGGAGGGTGCTACCTCTCTCTCTTCTGGCCACACCATCGCCCAATGGGGGAGGGATCTTCCTCCCTGTTAACCCCTTACATGCCGTGGTCAGCGATGTCGGCCATTATAGTAGATTATCAGCTTATGTTACAGCTGACAATCGACTACCGCTCGGCCATCCTGAAATTGGGGGGGAATGAAGGGGGGGTTTATTACTTACATGCGGCAGCGGGCGGGCGGGAGGGCGTGGAGGGCAGGGTCCCGCTCGGCCATCCAGGACATAGCAGCGCAGCCCTGATGTCCTCAAGGAGATCGGAGCTGCGCTGCTGAATAGTGCGATTGGTCAGTCAAATCTGACTGACCAACCGCAGGGATTCTAAGGCAGGGACCACTGTGATTGGTCCCCTGCCGGGTGCCCAGACAGCTCTGCTGTCCGAGACACCCGTTTACATGCAATTGTCACCGTGAGTGTACTGGTATAACTAACACCACATCAAGACGTACATAGTACGTCATTAGTCATTAAGGTGTTAAAGCGGTTATCCCATGACTAATGAGTACGTCATTAGTCATTAAGGTGTTAAAGCGGCTATCCCATGACTAATGTAAAAAATGAAAATCAGACATCATATAGAACATGACAACCTCTTTCTAATAAAGCTAGGACCAGCCCTGTACTTCATATGGATCCAGAGATCTCCCCATTCATTGCTCTGCTAGATTTATATCAAGCTGGCAGCTCAAGGGGAGTGTCTTTTCTGCTACAGCTAAGGGGTGTGTCCAGGCTCTCCCTATCACATATCAGGAGGCAGTTGAAAGATGAAACTGAGCATGTGCGGCCACCTCAGTGAGCCAAAGAAATAAGAAAAGAAACAAACAGCAGGTATATTTTATTGAATAACTCGGTGCCTATGTTAAATTTTGAATTACATGCAATTACAATAGTATTCAGATCCATGTGATGGTTTAAAAACTGTGAAATATTTAAGGCGTTTTCCTAGACTTAAATACTGATGACCTATACTCTGGGGATGAGCTGCACCTATGCCATGTGACCGATGAATGTGGCATCACATGGCTTAGGGAAAGCTACGAGAAGGCCACAGCGCTAATGGTAGTGCCACTGCCTTCTCAAACAGCTGATCGGCGGGGTCCTGGTTGTTGGACCCCCACCAACCAGATAATGATGACTTGTCCAGAGGATAGGTTTTCAGTATTTAAATTTCAGAAAACCCTTTTAATCTATACCATCTGTGATGTTTCATTGTTGATCAGCAATAATTTATCCGTCACCTATTCTACAGACAACCAAAATCATAAAGCGAATCACCTGAATAGTAAAAAGTGAAGTAATGGGCAGAAAGTTATCAGCACTGAAGTAAATGATAATGCTGGCATATGTCTGCATAGTAAAAGAGGGTGATATATTGTAAGTAAATATTCATCCCGGACAGAAGGAGCCAGATGACAATGTTTACTTAAAATTTGCGGCATGCTCCAATGGTTTCTCCATTGCTGATTCTCAGCTGGTTGCCGGGGAACCCACAAACAAAAGGAACCACAAATCAGAAACAATTGAGGGTAGAAATATAGTCTTACAGATAAGTTTAAGCACGAGAGCACCAATCTCTCAAAACACCTCTTATACTGAGCTGCTAAAACAAATTTTAATTATTCTCATCAAACAGATGAGGATGTGATATTTTGATCTGATTGAATATTATAGCTTACTGCTGGAATTATTGTATTGTGTTTTACAGTGGCAGACATTTGAAGTAGATTTTATTATGGAAGCATAATTTGCTGTCATGTTCAACACTCGGATGTCACTTTATTAAAGCAAATAATGTCATAATTAGTGCAGGCTTATCCAAACACTGCCATCGGTTCAGTACAGGAAGTCATTCGGGATGGTGAAGAACAGCCCTTGGTAAATAACGCACACTCAGTTCAAGTGAGACTTTCAATGACTGGTTTTATTTTTGGTGACCACTCTGCAAAATACAGCGTCAGGCTATGTTCACACGTCACTCACTTATAAATCTGCATCAAATCAGGATGCACATCCACAGTAACACAGATTTTGATGAGGCCTTCATTGCGGATCTGCATTGAAATCTTTAAGTAAACCATTCTGTCTTGAGGATTTAGATACGGATTTCAGAACTCCATTGACTTCAATGGAAAAAAAAATCTTTGGCATATCCAGAAACAATATATAAAATAATCAACATGATGTAGATGTCAAAATGGAATCTGAAAGAGGGAATCTGCATTAAAGGGGTTGTCTGGTCTTTTACTATTAATGACCTATCCGATCAGCTGTACGAGGAGACGGCATGCGCAGTGCGTACGTGCCATCTTTCGTCTCTCTTTCTGTTCGCTGCTGTGATCTATGGCAAAGCAGCGGTGAGCAGGAAGAGAGATGGACCGTTGTCTCAAACAGCTGGTATTGATAACCTATCCTGAGCATAGGTCATCAATAGTAAATTCACGGACAACCCCTTTAAATAAATCCACATCATGTACATTGTGTAAGCAAAACTCCCTTGACTTGCATGGTGCTAAAAATTTGTGCGGATTTGGGATACTACATACTACAAACTACATTGGCAAAAAATCTGCTATGTGTAAATTTAGCCTAAAAGTGAAGAATCTGTGATATTTACAATATTATTTACCTATTTTCTGCAAATATACTATATATTTACAAACAGTTGTGTTTGTAGGTGTCTTCATCTTGGAAGCAGTGCATTATTTTATAACAGAAATTATTGTACAATTTATTACACAGTCACTGTTTAACCATCTTCCTTTTTAAATGACATATAAAAGCATGCTGATTGCTGACATTTGCATTGACAAGTTGAATAAGAAGGAAGGAGCTTGTAAAATCACAAATAGAACATATGATAGCAGCTGCAAGTGCCGCAATGAGGTAAAATATTCTATATATGTATTCAGTTTACTTTCTTATATATAAGTACACTACACCAGTGCTTGTGCACACAATCTAAATATGCTAGCCCTTGACATACAATTATATATTGAATCTCAGAGGCTTTATAAAGGGTACTTTTTTTTTTGCGGAACGGACATACGGAAACAGAATGCACACTGAGTAACTTCTGTTTTTTTGCAGACCCATTGAAATGAATGGTTCCACATACGGTCTGCAAAAATAACGGAACGGACACGGAAAGAAAACAGCTCTAAGAGTAAAAATGCTGATCATCTAAAACCCCATCAATCTACTAGGAATGTTAGGAAAAAATGACAGGTATTTTAAATTGTTTGGGTTATCATTTTCAAATCTAGATGCAAATCTAGATGACAAAAATGGGATAAGCAATTTGCATGGCAATGCAATTTGTTTACAGACATTAAAAACATTCATTATGGCCCCTTCACATATGTCAGTTGTGTCTGGCCAGTTACTTCAGGCTGGGAGCCTATCACAACTTCAGTGCACAGGTCCAGCATATAAACAGCCTGATATACAGGGCCTGATAGCAAGTCTAGTGCACTGAAGTTTATTGTCTGCATCCTTGGTGGTCAATGACCATGAAGAGGTCATTGTTAATATTTGTATGTCTGGTGGTCTATGGAAGTAAAAGTATTAATGTCAGTATTTCAAGTAATCTAGGACAGTGAAAAAGTTAATGTCAATATTCTTGGTGGTCTAGGCCAGTAAAGGGGTTGATGTCAGTATCCCTGGTGGTTGAGGAAAGTAAAGGGATTGATTACAATATCCCTAGAGATCTAGGGAAATGAAATTAATAATTAGTGTATTCGGGTTGTCTAGGTCAATGAGGTGGTTAATTTCAGTATACCTGGTAGTATAATGTGGTGACTGGGATAATTTCAGTATATGTGGTATTCTAGAGAAGTGACTTGGTTAATGTAAGAATCTCTGGTGGTCTACAGCAATCAAATAGTTATATTCAAGATTCCTGGCGGGAAAGTGGAAAAGTTAATGGGGTTGTCTCATCTTGCCAGGAAACAGCACAGTGCTCCGGCTTGCTGTTTCAGTAGCTCCCATTGCAGTGCCTGAGAGTTATGGAAACAGCGTAGCTTGCTGCGATTTAGTAATGGCCAGATGAGACAACCCCTTAAAATGGTCCAAACCTGGGGTCCAGTGGCTCCAGCCTTGTCCTGGCTGTAACAGGAGCCTGAACACTGATGGTTCAGCTTCCTGTACAGTAAGGAATAGAGAGGACCATCCAGCTGTAACTAGACGGCTAAACAGTTCTCTCTATGATCAGACAGAGCCATTTAGGAGTGTTCTGCCTAATCATTAACCCTTTCGCGCCCGGAGGTTTTTTCGGTTATGCATTTTCGTTTTGCGCTCCCTGCCTTCAAACAGCCATACCTCTTTTATTTTTCTGTTCACATAGCTGTATGAGGGCTTGTTTTTTGCGGGACAAGTTGTACTTTCCAACGCCACCATTTAATATTGCATACGGTGTAGGTGGAAGCGGGAAAAAAATTCCAAACCGGGTGAAATTGCAAAGAAAACGCTATTCCGCTACAGTTCTACGGGTTTCTTATTTACAGCGTTCGATGTGCATTAAAACTGATCCATTACTTTCATTCTACTGGTCAGTACGAATCCGGCAATACCTAATATGTATAGTTTTTCCTGCGTTTTCATAGTGATAAAATAATTAGAAAGTTGCCCTTTTTTTTTTTTTCCTTGTCAAATCTTGACCCCTATAACTTTTTGGTATTTATGTGTACAGAGCTGTATGGGGGCTCATTTTTTGCGGGACGATCTGAAGTTTTTATTGATACCATTCTGGGGTGTGTATGACTTTTTGATCACTTTTTATTTAATTAATAAAATTATTTAATTAATTTATAAAAAAAGCAACAAAAAACGGCAAATCGCCATTTGGACGCTTTTTTTCCACCACACAATTCGCCGTATTGGAATTTTTTTTTTATATTTTAAAAGTATGGGCGTTTTTTTCGGTCACGGTGATACCCATGATGTCTATATTTATTGTTATTTAGGTATTTATTTTTTAATTATACGGAAAGGGGGGTGATTTGAACTTTTATATCTTTTTTATTTTTTATATATTTTTTAACATTTTTTTTAAATTTTTTTTTTACTATTTGAAAGCTCAAATATGGGCTTATATATTGTGGCTTTTTTTTTTTCTTTATGAGCAATCATGGATTTTATAGACTCAGAAATCCAAGAATTGCTCATTTCTTATCCTGGCTTGCCATCTAGTATAAGAATAAGGCCAGAATAAGAATTGCACTTTGAAAACTGTAATCCTCACCAGCGAGGATTACAGTTTTCATATGGTGTACAGACACCCCGATTGGCCACACGGGGTGTCTGTACACCACCCGGAAGCGAATGCTTCCGGGTTGAGACGCAACTAAATTCCGTGATCACGTGTGATCACGGCATCTAAACTCCCAGGAAGACGCCGCCGATGGCGGTAAGTAGCAGCAAGTCTCTGCTGTTAGAAACAGCAGAGACTTGCCGGCCATGACGCCCGCCGCACTTGCGAGCGGGCGCCATGTGCCCGCATCGCCCCAGCGCCGTACATGTACGGCGCTGGGCGCGAAGGGGTTAAGGTGAGAGCTCAGGGAGTCTTCATGGGTGTAGTGTAGGAACTCAACATTTGCAGTATAGTCACACTACATTTCTTTTGCCTCCATCATGCTCACACCAATAAACCATAAAGACAGCATTTTACTTTGTTGGTTAAGGGTTGGCCATGAATTTTTGTTAAAATTAAACAGCTCCGGAAGTGCAATATTTAAACCCATTGCACATTCGGAATATCAATTTAAAGGGGCTTTCTTGCTTCAGCAAGTGGCATTTATCATGTAAAGAAAGTTAATACAAGGCACTTCCTATTAATGTACTGTTATTATCCATATTGCTTCCTTTGCTGACTGGATTAATTTTTCAATCACATTATACACTGCTCGTTTCCATGGTTACAACCCTCTTCCAATCCAGCAGTGGTGGTCATGCTTGCATACTATAGAAAAAAGCACCAGCCTGTGTACACTCCCGTGGTCCTTGCAAACAGAGAGGCCGACACTTTTTTCAATAGTGTGCAAGCACGACCATGCTGCTGGATTGCAGGGTAGTCATAACCATGGAAACGAGCAGTGTATAATGTGATGGAAAAATGAATCAAACCAGCAAAGGGAGCAATATGGACAATTACAATACATTAGCAAGTGCCTTGTATTAACTCTGTCTACATGATAAATGCCATTTGCTTAAAGAAGAACTCAAAAATTTTTATTCTCTGACCTGTTAGAAAGGTGCATGATATAGTCTGTAGTGAATGTAATTTTCTTATCAGAGGCTGAAATTGAGAGTTTCCACTCTCTTCTTATTGTAGCTGGGTTATGTGACCAAGTCCCTGACCTCCAACTGACCCAGGACAGGAAGCCAGTCACTGTTCTATTCATTCCTATGAGACTGAAAGTGAGGCTCCCATAGGAATGCATAGAAAATTAGACTTCCTGTCCACACATAAGGTGCTGTGTGAGTTAGTGGGTCTAATTCCTAGTCACATGACACAGATAAGAAAATTCAGGATGATATAACTAAAAAATTCAGCTACTGGTAAGAAAATGACATTCACTACAGATTACATCATGTATATTTCTAGCAGGACATGGAATAAATTTTTTTGCGGGAGTTCTTCTTTAAGTGACACAACCATTTTAAGTCTTTTATTTTTCATACTCTTTTATAGCAAGGCAGACAGATAGTAAAAGTTTTCAGACCTTTTGATTGCCAAGTTACTTTATGTATAAGCTGAGAGAAATTACTTATAGGGACCTTCAAATATCATATATACCACCACCAAAAAACGGTTAGAAGTAGAAAAAAAACACAAATCCATCTTTAATACATCATATTTTATTGATCATAAAAATCCACACATAGCACAACAATACAGACACAGTCAAACAGTAGATCCTAAAACATAGATGAGAGACTCACAAGAGATCCAGATGTTAAAAAGAGCCCAAATCCTGCTAGAACACTGGAAGTGCAACCAGTCCCATCGAGCTAAAGTACATGCTGATATAGCATCAATTACAAACAATATGCAACCATAAAATAGACACAAAATAATGATTCAGACTATAAATGTAACCAGAAATATCCCAAATATTAAATACCAGTCACAAAATTATTTATAAATATAAATCAGCAATTGTATTATATGTAGTGAGAGCAGGCAGATAGATATATATATATACACATATAAATATATATGGCTCAAAGTATATTGTCCAGTGTATATGCACACACAGACTCGATGCAGCTACACAGACATGTTGGCAGGATAGGGGCTCCTGGTGCTGCCATCTAATTGCCAAGAGTATTATAGCAGAGAAGTATGGTTTAAATTGGGTTGTGCAGGTTTCTATTATTGGTGACCTATTCTCAGGATAGACCATCAATATCTAATTGGCTAGGGTCCAACATCCCACACCACTGCTGATCAGCTGTTCTGCAGTAGCTCCAGAACCAGAAGTTGGCACCAGTAGTTCATTGTGTAGTGGATTGAGTTGATGACTGCAGCACTGCTCTCATTGATTTGAATGGAAGCAGTGCTGTTGTAACCAGTTACATCCACTACACAATGGACAGAGCTGTGTAGTTCCTTCACTCTAACTTTTATCGCCAAAGCTATAGTACTTGGAAACAGCTGAATGGTGGGGGTGCAGGATGTTGGATCCCTGGCGATCAGATATTGATGGCCTATCTTGAGGATAGGCCGTCAATAATAAAATCCTGGAATACCTCTTTAACTGCTGCAGAGGACATGGTGTAGATGACATCAACATACCTAACCCTGACTTATTGTTTTTCCTTCTTCTCCGCTATGACATTCTTGGTCACCAGAAGGTGTGCCTACTAAAACAGTTTACTACCTTTGTTTATTGCTCCTTTTTTTTGTTTAAGTTAACAGAAAAAAGTGGAGGGGGAATCTGGAGTAAACTTCTTTAAAGGGACCCTGGAAAAAGAGAAAAAACTTGAAGCAGAGGGTCTATAACAGCTATAACAAGGCCGCATGACCTAATATTAGCTATGAGGAGTCAACCTGTCTACTCTGGATTAACTCCCTGCTCAAACACCCCCAGAAGAAAGAAAACCCCCGCTTATCCAACCTAACTTGAACAGGTAGAGAAGTTCAGTATTTGGTTAGACGTAAAAATAAGTTGCACCAAAATGACTGTTATGCCCTAAGATTCAGATATATACAACCCAAGAGTAAATGTTTTAAGTAAGGATAGGTCATCAATATTAGATCGGTGGGGTTCTTGACTCGGCACCCCCGCCGATCAGCCCCGCCGTGCCAGCGCTGCCTCCTCTTCATTGTTTACCTGCTCACTGTGACATCCGCAGCGGTGAGCAGGTGTAATTACACTCAAGCTGTCCCATTCATTTCAATGGGACGGCTCGTTCCCATAACTTGTATAGGAGCAATCTGTTCCATTGAAATGAATGGGGCGGCTTGGGTGTAATTACATCTGCTCACCGCTGCTGATGTTACAGTGAGCAGGTAAACAATGAAGAAGAGGCAGCGCTGGCATGGTGTGCGCCTCCTCTTCAAACAGCTGATCGGCGGGGGTGCCGGGTGTCGGACCCCCGCCGATCATCAATAAATATAACTTGGATAACCCCTTTAAGGATGAAGATATCTGTATCCAGATACATTTGCATTGAGGTGCACTCGATTGAAAACATGCAGATTTGGCTAGCAGTAGAGCAGTTTTCAGTTGGCTCAAGGTCCTTCTTCCTTTTCTTTCCTACACATTCCTATCTAAATGCCCTAGTTTACTTCTTTCACATAAACATTGGAAGTTCAGCAATTTCTTAGTTATAATTGTTTCTTCTTTTTATGTTTTTCCAAAAGTGTCAGCAGGAAACATCAGCCATTAGAACCTACAGGGCCCGTGTCAGCACCAGGCGGATACCAGGGCTCACAATTCTTGGGTGGTCCATGAAGATCTGGGTGTACAATATTTATGCTATGCAAGCTGAGGATGGGGGCTTACTGTGTCTCTGTGACACAAGACAACATACACTTGTGGATGGCCCTGAGAACCTATATAAGGGTTGTAATTTGTTTTTTTAAGCTCTTCAATGGATAGTCTAGCTATCAATACACTGAAATTTAGGGTGCATTCAGATGACTGTATTTCTGTGTCCGCAAATTTGCAGAATGGGTGCAGACCTATTTCAATGGGGCTGAAAAAGATGCAGACAGCACACCATGTGCTGCCCACATCCGTAGTTCCATTCCACGGCCCTGCAAAAAATATAGAGCATTTCTATATAGGGCTGGCCCTGTGCGTTCCAGAAAATGCAGAATGCACACAGCCAGCATCCGGGTTTTGCGGATCCGCAATTTGAGGACCGCAAAACACTTACGGTCATCTGAATGTAGCCTTAAGGACAAACAAAATACTAAAAAGGAACAGATCAAAGTGTCTGGAAACATTATGTGACAATCTTCATTGGGGCTACGATGGATGCCTGGTTTGCCTAGTTCTTTGGTCAGTTTTGGAAATAGAGAGAACAGTTATACCCACAAATGGCTGAACAGATTTAAAAACCTTAAGAGTATATATATATATATATATATATATATATATATATATATATATTATATTATAGATTTACAGATTTCTTTCATTCCAAGTGGAAATCTTTTCCAAGATGTAGGGAACAAGCGTGTGCCAGCATGATAAGAAAGGACACAAAGGATGGAATTTTTAGGTATGAAAGTTCATTGTCAGCCTATTCACAATTAAACCACGGTTCTTTCTGTTCGTACAAGAACACAATTGACCAAAAAATAGAAAATAGAATAGAAAAGAAGATAACAGTTCTTTTATGTAAAAATACATTGATATCCTTGGTCAAGAGTGATAGAATAAGAACACATTATTAGAGATGAGCGAATCTATTCGCCGCTTTGTAGATTCGTATCGAATCTTGGAAATTTTCAGCTGCAAAGCGAATCTGAATTTCTTTGTATTCGCTTCGTATTATTCTTAAATCTTTGCAAAATTGAACATGCTAACGATACGTATGAAACGTAAGAAATGTACGCATTCTGCGTGAGGCGGGACAATGACGATACGCCCACCCAAGAGCGGGAAAGTGAAGATACGCCCCCCTCAGAACTGGAAAAAAACAGCATGGCCTACCAGGATCTAACTGTTTTGCACGTATAGGGAGTGAAGACTCCTCCCTCAGTACACCACCCTCCTCTGAAGTCTGAACCAGTTTAGACCAGCACTGAGCTCAGAGCAAGAGGCAAGCATCATGGCTAAAAAACAGTTGCGTCCAAATTGGAACGAGATGTATTTTCTGCTTTGCCTCGTGCGGCTGGAACGTCTGCTTTAGCTTGTGTGGCGGAGGCGGCTGGAGCATTCACTTCGCCGCCCAGGAGGAGATCCACCCCTTCCATACACCAGAACCCAATTGCTCCACCATCTGTGATGGCCCATGCACAGACCCTCTGGGACTATAAAACCGCAGTGGAGGACTGGGTCATACAGGTACTCGACCACCCTAGGCCGAGAGATCCTTCATTGGAACGGCGAAAGGGAACTGTGATTTAGTTTTCCGTTGGGAGAGGGTATGGCTTCCTGCAGGATGATGAGGATGGAAAGGAATATTTTGTGGGCCACAGGTCGGTGAAACGGCTGTACCTGCCACAACATCGGCATAGCCTGTACATGGGGGATCAGGTGGATTACACCCCCATTGCGTCCCTGAAAGGCCCATTTGCGACCGGGGTTACCCTTCTTTCAAAGCCTCTGGTGCCTACAACGGAACCAGAAGTGTGGCTGGATGAACCAAAAGGTCCAGGACGCTTGCGCTGCCTGCAGGAGTTCCCAGATGGCATCCTCCGGTTCAGGGAAAAGCCGCAGCCTCAGCCCGAGCCTCTGATTCCTGCACTGCCAGGACCACCACCACCACCACAGTCCTTACAGCTGGGTCAGCTGACCATGTTATCGTTCACCTTCCAATCCACGGTGGTCCACCAATACCAGCTGCCATGGAAGATGAAGCCAGCAGCAGCCGGGGAAGCTGGGGCTTCTTTCCTGGATGCAACCTTTCTGGAACTGCTGCAGCTGGAAGTCCTTACCCCTGCTGTCCCAGCAGGAGCATCCGGAAGAGCAAAAATGGCTGCAGTGTGCGTCACCACCAACCGGACCTGGTCAAGTCCAACTTCAGGAAGAAGAGGGCACTGGAGTTCCACCACCGCAGCGAGCATGGCCTACAAGAGGCAGGAGCGTCCTCTGATGAGCTTCAGCAGCAGCTTGAGTGAGGAGGACTTCAGGTCCCTCATATGAGGAACCCAACTACTGGCAGTGTCAAGGACACTGCAGGAGGACCTATGGGAGCCACATCATGGACTGCACGTGATGGGTGAGATGCTATTTGGCAGTTGTTTTTGTTTAGTTTCTGTTGCCCCTGTTTGACTCTCACCCAGATGGGCATGGCTGTCAGGACTCCCCCCCATTCTGCAGAAATTTCCCTGTTGCGCCGAAGTGCGCCTATTTTTCCTTTTTACCCCCTTCTCAGGCTATTTGGGAGCCCCTTTTGCAAAAAGGGTTCTCTATTTGCTGCTATTCTCTATTATCCGTGTGGATTACACATTACCTGTTTGGATTACAATTTTACCTCACGTGGATTACAATTGAATTTTGGAATATGTGTTCCAGACAGACAGTGTTTTATCATGCCAACTAGGATCCATAAGGAGAGACTCCAACGTATATCTGAGGATTTTATGCTTGCAAATGTGAAATAGACTGCACTAAAATGTTTGCATACTTATGTCTTTGCTGTACTTTAGCTACACTGTTTTTAACCCCTTCACCCCCGGAGCTTTTTTCGGTTCTGCATTTTCGTTTTGCGCTCCCTGCCTTCAAACAGCCATAACTCTTTTATTTTTCTGTTCACATAGCTGTATGAGGGCTTGTTTTTTGCGGGACAAGTTGTACTTTCCAACGCCACCATTTAATATTGCATACGGTGTAGTGGGAAGCGGGAAAAAAATTCCAAACCGGGTGAAATTGCAAAGAAAACGCTATTCCGCTACAGTTCTACGGGTTTCTTATTTACAGCGTTCGATGTGCATTAAAACTGATCTGTTACTTTCATTCTACTGGTCAGTACGAATCCGGCAATACCTAATATGTATAGTTTTTCCTGCGTTTTCATAGTGATAAAATAATTAGAAAGTTGCCCTTTTTTTTTTTTTTTTTCCTTGTCAAATCTTGACCCCTATAACTTTTTGGTATTTATGTGTACAGAGCTGTATGGGGGCTCATTTTTTGCGGGACGATCTGAAGTTTTTATTGATACCATTCTGGGGTTTGTATGACATTTTGATCACTTTTTATTTAATTTTTTTTAGAAAAAAAAGCGACAAAAAACGGCAAATCGCCATTTGGACGCTTTTTTCCGCCACACAATTCGCTGTATTGGAATTTTTTTTTTATATTTTAAAAGTACGGGAGTTTTCGGTCACGATGATACCCATGATGTCTATATTTATTGTTATTTAGGTATTTATTTTTTACTTATACGGAAAGGGGGGTGATTTGAACTTTTACATCTTTTTTATTTTTTATATATTTTTTAACTTTTTTTTTAAATTTTTTTTTTACTATTAGAAAGCTCAAATATGGGCTTATATATTGTGGCTTTTTTTTTTTTTCTTTATGAGCAATTCTGGGTTTTATAGACTCAGAAAGCCATGAATTGCTCATTTCTTATCCTGGCCTGCCATCTAGTGGCCAGAATAAGAATTGCACTTTGAAAACTGTAATCCTCACCAGCGAGGATTACAGTTTTCATATGGTGTACAGACACCCCGATTGGCCACACGGGGTGTCTGTACACCACCCGGAAGCGAACGCTTCCGGGTTTAGCCGCAACTAGATGCCGTGATCACGTGTGATCACGGCATCTAGTCAACCCGGAAGACGCCGCCGATGTAGTAGGTAGCAGCAAGTCTCTGCTGTTAGAAACAGCAGAGACTTGCCGGCCATGACGCCCGCCGCACCCGCGAGCGGGCGCCATGTGCCCGCATCGCCCCAGCGCCGTACATGTACGGCGCTGGGGGTGAAGGGGTTAATAGTTCAGCACTTTAGCCCTTTGTGTGTATTCTTTTTCTGGTACTGCAATGTGTCCTATTATGCACTTATTGTACAGTGTTTTTAGTAAATTATTCACTTATTGATAGCTAGTAGCAGTGAGCACCTTATGTTTCTAGTTCATATGGACTGCCTCTAAAGATTATACAGCCTAGCCTCGTGCGTATGACGCATTCGCACGTCAATAGTAAGCTAAGGATTTGTATGCATTTTTGTACGCTAATGCTTAAGTATTGTGTACTTTTAACTACGCTGACTGTACGTAATTTGGGCAGTAATGTTCGCAAAAAACGTGTATTTTTTTAACGTAGATTCGACGAATAAGTTTGTTTAAATACGAATCTTGTCAGAAATTTGTTGAATATTCGGCGAAGCAAATTTTGAATGATTCGCTCATCTCTACATATTATGTATATTTATGTTTTTATTATTGTTAGCAGGAGCACCATTAGCTTCAAAGTATATGTCATAGTCATATTAAGATGAAAAGAGACTCGACATAAGGTTGAAAAAAAAAAAGAAAAATAAGTTCACTTTTAAAATCAACTTAACCATATAAGCTTTATGATAATTACCTTAAATTAGAGATGAGAAAACTTTTTGTCTCTGGTTTGCCAAATTTTTGAAAAAGTTCAAAGTGACTCTGATTGCCCTTAAAATTATCATATAAAACCCTCTAGTCTCCTAGGACTCAGAATTTGTAGGAAAACATTTCTTTCTGTTATATTTTTATGAATGTTTCCATTTTCTCTTCCCCTTCCTCCTCCCTAAGCTCTTGAACGCAATGACAGCAATAGCAAGTAATGTTAGAGTGACACTGACATACATAGCTATGGGTACACGCATGGTGGATGGCGTTAACAATCAGCGTGTTTAAAAACACACCACATTGTCACATGTGTTATGCTTTTTATATTCCAAAGCTTCCAAAAATTGTCACTTATCGGCAGGTGTGTTTAAAGACACACGGTTTTGTGGGAACAAAAACGGTGGCTTGTTGGGTGACCAAGTGTCCAAATATTATGCCTTAATGGGGGCAGAATGACTGCCCATATGACAAGCACAAATGTTACTTTTCAGAAGAAACAGTGTCTTGTTGGGACAAAGCCTCCAAATCCGGGATCCCTGGTGGTCTAGGGAAGAGAAGTGGGTTATTATCAACATCCTTGGCGGTGTATACCAAATGAAAAGGTTAATTATGCCATCTCTGGTGGTCTAGGTGAGTGAAGGGTTTAATGTCTTAGGCTACTTCCACACTAGCGTTAGTACGGATCCGGCGGGTCCCTTCACCCGCCGGATCCGTACTGAGTAATACAACCTTGTGGATCCGTAATTCCGGATCCGGTTGTATTAGCGTTTAAACGGATCCGGAATAACCTCTATTGAAAGTCAATGGAGGACGGATCCGTTTACAAGTGTGTCCACACCAAACGGATCCGTCCCCATTGACTTGCATTGGAAGTCATTCCGGATCCGTTTAGGTGCGGATAACTAGTACGGAGAGCAAACCGCAACATGTTGCGGTTTGCTCTCCGGTCTGAAGACGGAACGGAATGCTTTCAGGAGCATTCCGTTGTCTTCAGTTCAGTTTTGTCCCCATTGACAATGAATGGGGACAAAACGGAAGCGTTTTATTCCGGTATTGAGCCCCTATGACGGAGCTCAATACCGGAATTCCATAACGCTAGTGTGAAAGTAGCCTTAGTCCCTGTTGGTGTAGGGCTGCAAAAGCATTAATGCCAGTTAACCCCTTTACACCCCCGTTACACACAGCCAGGGGTCTCAGCTAACCAGCCTGGGACCAATGTGGGTGGTCCCGGGCAAGCGATCACTCTGATTGGCTAGTCTGTACAGACTAGCCAATCAGAGGATAATGGTGCCGGCAAAAGGTTCCGATCCCAACAGTCCATGACTGTGGGGATCAGAACCTCCTAAAATGTTCATAATGACCCCCCAATCCCCCAACCCGTGTTCTTTTTCAGTATTTTGTTCCTAAATTTCAGGATGGCCGGTGGGTCCCCAGCCCTTCCCCCTGTAGCCCTCTCCTCCAGCGATCTATTCAGGATGGCCCAGCAGTGTTAGCAAAGTGTCAGCTGCTACTGTTTCAAGCAGCTGACACTCTGCTTGAAACAGCCGACATCGGTGCTGGCACCGATGTCTGACGTTTAACCCCTTCCATGCCGTGGGTATGTCATGAAGGGGTTAAAGTGGATTTGTGATGAGACTTTGCTGTCCTATATGATGGTTGCATTAATGGGATAGGTCAGCTCTTCTAGTAGCCAAAACAGCACAATAGGATATTCTGCATTTGGCAATTAGAAGTAATAAAAGTACATCCAGTTATACGAGTCTTGTCTATTCATGAAGGAGTCAGATCCTCACTCTTCTGATATTGAACTGAACTGAACTGAAGATTAATGTCAAGTGTGTAGGAAATATCCCTCCTCGAGTAGAGATGAGCGAATCATCCAAAATTTGTTTCGCCGAATGTTTGTCGAACTTTTCAAAAGATTCGTACCTCATATGAATCTATTAGGCGAAGCTGCGTACAAATCATACATTATTATGTGGTGTTTTGCGAACATTTGCGCACTAATAACGAACATACAGTTGTTAAAGGTACACAACTTATGTGAACACGTACGCATGAGCGTACAAATTGCGTACGAATCCTCAGCATACTATTTTCTAGCGATTGTGTAATACGCAGGCACGCACGACGCTAGGCTTTGCTGGAGCGGAATGGTGGAGCAGGAGGAACGCTCTGAGTCTGACCCCTGGCTAAATGATACTGTATCAGAAGATGACAGCAGATCATCTGGCTGCGATTGAGATGTGTGCCATCCACTCCACTACCTCATCCACTTTCTCCTCTACAACAATCTTGCGCCTTGGTCGGTTATCCTGGTGGAACAGTGGCCAACTATTGCGAATTCTACAAGTAGAAGCTCCGGCTACATGTCCTTTGGCACTGCTGCCCTGTGCCACCTTCTTTTTTGGAGCTCGAGATCTGGCTGGAACCCCTTTGCTTTTCCACGCCAGACATTTTCACTTGACTGTGACCCTGTAGCTGGTCTTTGTCTCTCTCCCTGTCTCTCTCCCTGCCTGATTAATTACTAGCCCTGCACTGGCCCTGCACTTGCCCTGCATTATCCCTGATATGTGTAATATGGATTCCCAGAACAATTACACCCCAATTTTAACACAAGAGTTCACTGTCTCTCAGAACTTCACAGACAGTGCTTCTGCTCGTCTTAGCAGTCGTAGCACAACTTATGCGTCATTGGCTTACCGAGCCTGTGAGCCAATCAGAGCAAGCCCACTAGGTCAGATGACTGCTTTCTTCCCGGGCTTTTTGCCGCACGAATAACGAACAAACAGTAAAAGTTTGCTAATTAACTGAATTTGTATGCATCAGCGAATAAAGTAACTTATACGTAGCATTAGCGTACAATTTATCGGAGAAATACGTAGCGAATGCGTTGAAAGCTTTAAGAACATTTTCAAATCTAACGGAGCAAATCTAAAAAAAACTGGATTCGCTTTGCAGCGGAAAATTTCCAAGATTCGTATCGAATCTACGAAGCGGCGAATAGATTTGCTTATCTCTATCCTCGAGTAACTAATGGTATGCATGTTGCGTAAACATTGACCAATGAAAAGTTGAATTTGACTAGTGTGGACTACTGTTCAAATTGTACTGATATATCCCTTGTAGAAACACAATGGTTCTTTAAAGGGAATCTGTCACCAGTGAACTCCCTATCAAACTGTTTGCTGTCATGGATAAGTGAGTGTGGACCCACTATGTCAACTAACTGGTTTGGTTTTGGGCTAAGCCTAAGGGCGTTTTTCTGGCGTATTCCCCCTTTCACTCCTGAACAGGGATCTGGCCTTCGCTGCAGTGAAGCTACCGAATATCTACCTACTGGGATAGTCCCAGTGTATTTGCAATTGACAGCTGACCCACTGTGGTCAGGGACTCTGGTGCAAGCACTGGGAGCTCAGAATACAGGAAACACACCAAAATCACAGGCAAACTGCAGGAGCAAAGTGCAGATTATTAGATCTTGACTGCAGACTAGTAGTGTAGATGAATCGAAACACCGATAACTTGGCAGGCTGGGTGGTACGAAATCCCAGGCAGGGCAGGCTGGGTACTTGACAAGAACAAGAACAAGGCAGACAGATAGGCGTTATATGCAAAACATAGTAGAACTCATCCAACCACGTATCGCAAGTCTCGCTGCCACTTATATAATTGACCACTGGATTAAGGACTCCTGGCTTCGGAGTGTAGGTGTAAGGTAGTGAAACAGCCTCCATTCTGTGAATGCACCTGTTCCTGTAATTATAATTCTATTTAACTGACATTTCATTTTTGGCCACAAGATGTCACTGTTTACCACAGGAAAGATTATAGCTCCTTGGAGCAATTACAAAGAGACCCTGTTCGGCAGAGGTGGAGCTTCAGACAGGAGAAGTGTGTGGCAGCCATCTTGGGAGTGTGCTGCAGAGAGCCAGAGGAGAAGGAGCTACTGATTGTGCTTTCCAGTGTGATCTACAAGTGTGAACTACAAGTGAGACTATTCCCTAAGGGAGCAAGACTCTGCAAGGAGACCTGGAACAGAGACTGTTGTAGAGTTACAGACCAGAAGAGGAGACCTACCATCAGGAGCCCTGCTGAGAGGACAAGTGGAAGAGTCAGTGAGACTGCGTGGTTGCCGGATGAGATCCTCTACCAGACACTTCTGAAAGTTAAGGTACCCAACGGACCCAGATCAGTGAAAGAACTGAGGCCCACTGTGCAGACAGTGGGTAACCGTGCACGCACCGCATTATGTTATTGGCGCCAATTCAGTAGCTACTGAGTAAAAGCCTGAAGATTGGTGGTTTGCAGGCTGCAAGGTACCTTGCTACAGAAGTGGGGTTTACTGTGGCAAACAACTGGTTATACTCTTTCTGAGGTTTAGTGTTTATTGATTAAGTTTGTAAGCGTTTGTGTTATACCGCTGGCGCTCCTGTACCACACTCACAGAATTGTTTGCGGTGATTAGGGTATTAAAAGGTATAGCTGCTGGGTTACTATAACCTGCAGATAGGCAAAACTGTGGAGAAGCCTGGGCACACACTGATAGAGCACCGTGCTGTGTAACACAAGTGCCTCAGCCTCCAGCTGAGTGTATGTATATATGCTTGGGGTATTTCCTTCCAACAAATGTTAAGTACTTAGTAAAATCTTGTTTTTGTCAATCTGAGTTGGAGTCTCCTTCCTTGTCTGCGACTTCGCTGTATCCTGGGGAGCCCACCCCGGTACATGGCTTACAACTTGGCGTAGTCAGCAGGATACAGCGATTGGCATGGAAGGGAATTTGGCGGGAAATAATCCCCTGGCGCCAGTGGCGCCAGTCCAGGATGCCCATGTACAGCCAGGTGAATCAGTCCCAGTGCCTGTCATGTCAGCTGTCATGTCAGACTGGACAAAAAGGGTGCGCAGTATAGTTAAATTGTGTAACCTGGTTCCTGAGCTGCGTGCTGAGATAGCAGTGGGGGCCCTAGAGGGTGACCCTAGACGGACAGTGATGGTATGGCCCGAGTCAGAAAGAGACAGTTTGGAAAAAATATTCTCCCTGCTGGACGGATCTCAGGGAGGGTGAACCAAAGAAGCGCAATTGCGAAGCGGTTTCTTCAGTCGGTCACAGCGAGAGGGCGAGACTCTAGTGCAATACTCTAATGCCTTACAGGAGATGCTGAATGAAGTGCAGTGATGAGATCCAGAGGCTATGGGAGCCTTCAAGGAAGTGGACCAGCTACTACGTGACCAGTTCATTCTAGGGCTGTCCAACAAGTTGGTACAGAATAAGCTGCAAGAGATGACCTGGGCAAATGCCAGCCTGACCTTCTACGATGTTTGCCTGGAGGCTGTAGAGAGGGAAGAAGATCAAATAGCTGTCGAGGTGAAGGCAGTGAATAGCACACAAGTAACAGGAGGGCAAGAGGGTCCTGAAGACTCAGAGTCATTGAAGGATATAGTCCAGGTCCTATGGGCAGAAGTGAGAGGGCTCCGCCTGGAAGTGTCCCAGATAAAAGCACCCCTCTGCTGGATCTGCTGACAATATGGTCATATTGCCAGAGACTGCCCAGTACAGATGGAGCCTCAGCCAGCTTTAAACTTCCGACCGCTGCAGTAACGGGGCATCCTGCGGCGGTATACCAAAAGCTAAGCCCTGTATGTGGTGAACAAGACCCATATGCCAGCAGCCCCGTTATGGAAGCTGAGCTGGAGGGTCAAAAGGTACGCTGCCTAGTTGATATGGGATCAGAGTGCACCTTGATGCCTCTGGAGTTCTTTGAAAGACACTTTGGTCACATGATGGAGCCAGAAGATGGAAGTGTCATCAGGCTGACAGCTGCTTATAATGGTCGGATGGACGTATAAGGGATAGTCTGGATGCAGATTCGACTGTTTGGACAAGATTTTGGCAAGAAGGGGGTCGTGTTAGTAAATCATCCATCCAGAAGTGGACTGGATGTAACGCTGGGCATGAATATGTTGAGAGACCTAGATCATCGCCTCTATGCCATAGAAGGGCCTAAATACTGGCAGCGGGCCACCACACACCGACCAACTCAGAAGGTTCTACAGTAGATGGTGAGGAGCTGCAGTTTGCAAAAGAGCATCAGGCCAGGACGCTCTATTTGGCATGTGAAGGTACCACTGAGAGCCCCAGTAAAGATTCCGCCACGACAGGAGAAAATGTTCTTGCGATCACGGAATGGACTGGAGGTCCTCATCGAGCCTATTCTGCAGGGAGAAGCGCAGACCCACCCTCTAGTGGCCCAAGCACTTGCTACTATGAAAGATGGGTGCGTGCCTATACGTTGTCTCAATGTCTTGGACAGTGAGTTGATCATTCCTAGGAATACCCTGCTGGCTGAAGTCCATGTACCCGAGGGTGACGTCCTCGGACGGAGGAGCTTCACACTATAGCCTGATGGGAGGTTGACTTGGACTTATGCAGTGAAGGTCCAGCAAAGAGAGACCCCAACGGTGGAACGGTCGAGTGATCATGTCTCTGATGGGGGTGGATCTTCGGTCCCTGACCCCAGGGCAGCAAAAGCTTCTGGAAGACACCCTGTGGGAGTACCAGGAAGCGTTCTCAAGACATGATGAAGACTTTGGGTTTGCTACTGCCATTGAACACGAAATCCCTACAGGCGATGCTGTGCCAATTCGGGAGCGGTATAGACAAATCCCGCCCAAGTGGTACCAGGAGGTAAAAGAAATGGTGACCAACATGCTGGAGAATCAAGTGATCCAGGAGAGTAAAAGCCCATGGGCTGCACCAGTGGTCCTGGTGCGGAAGAAAGATGGGAGTCTCCGGTTCTGTGTGGATTACCGGAAACTGAATGCTCAGACAGTCCGGGATGCCTATCCTCTTCCACGTATTTTTCCACACTTGACCTGCCAGCGGATATTGGCAGGTGCCAGTGGCCGAAAAAGACAAGGCGAAAACAGCCTTCATCTTACCCATGGGACTCTATGAGTTCAACTGGATGCCGTTCAGTCCGTCCAATGCTCCGGGAACATTTCAGCGCCTGATGGAGCACTGTCTGGGAGACCTAAACTTTGAGTCAGTGTTGATATATCTGGATGACGTGGTGGTGTTTGGAACTTCATTCGAAGATCCCCTTCAAAAGCTGCGGCAGGTCCTGGGATGACTGCGAGACCACGGGCTGAAGATCAAGCCCAAGAAGTGCCAACTGTTCCAACAGCGTATAGAGTATCTAGGACATGTGGTCACTCCAGAAGGGGTACAGCCAGCCCCTAGCAAGGTGGAAGCCATGCAGAAGTGGCCCCAGCCAAAGACCCTTCAGGAAGTGCAGGCCTTTCTTGGACTGGCCAGGTATTACAGGAGGTTTATACCCAAGTTCTCTCATCTGGCAGGCCCACTAAATGAGTTGCTGAGGGGCACCGCAGGAGGGCCCAAGAATCGCCCCGTCGAGTGGGGGCCATGGCAGCAAGGAGCCTTTGAGGCGTTGAAGAAGACTCTGACCAGTGCCCTTATCCTAGTGTATGCCCAGTTCGATAGCCCATTCTTATTGTACACTGACGGGAGTCTACAGGGGCTGGGAGCTGTGCTATTCCAAGTTCAAGATGGACGTGAGAGGGTGATCGCATATGGCAGTCGGTCTTTAAGGGAATCGGAGCGCAACCCTGACAACTATAGCTCCGTTAAGTTAGAGCTTCTAGCTGGTGTGGGCCATGACTGAAAAATTTGCAGAGTATCTGATGGGCGCAGAAGTGATCGTGATTACAGACAATAATCCGTTAGTGCACTTGGAAAACACAAAGCTAGGTGCCCTGGAGCAGAGGTGGTTGGCTTGCCTCTCCAAGTACCGCTACCGTATCCAGTTTTGGCCAGGGAGGGAGAATGGAAACGCTGATGCCCTCTCCAGAGTCCCTGTAGGGCTGCCAACTCAGAGTGGTGATGAAGAACTAGAAGATGTTGAAATCCCAAACCTTGGCAGAGTGCCATCATTTCAGAACGTTACACACTCAAGTGGGGTGGTCTCAGGGATGCCGATAGTGTTGGGGAAGACATTGGAAGATTGGTAGAGGATCCAAAATAGCTGCCCAGACCTATGGAAGGTGAAAGAGTGGGTCCGGACTAAAATCTGGCCTTGGCCGGAAGAGCGAGCCAGCCTAACACAGGAGGGTCAGAAGCTACTGAGACAGTGGGATAAGCTGAGTGTGACCCAGGGAATCCTGTGCCAGACCATATACATACAGTCAGAGTTGCAGTACAGGCAGCAGATTGTCATTCCTATGTCACTGGGACCAGTGGCCGCCCATGAAGCCCATGAGCCCATTTTGGGAGTGATAAGACCTATAAGTGGCTCCAGCGCTTAGTGTACTATCCAGACTTGGGGGGCATGGTGACCGAGGCATGTCTCAAATGTAGGCCATGCGGGCTAAGTAAAAGCCCTGAGCAACGAGCCCCTGTACAAACTATCCAATCATCTGCACCCCTAGAACGCTTGATGATTGACTATGTTTAGATCGGGTAATCTACCTCAGGACACTCCTACTGTTTATTTAAGAAAAGATGATTGACCTCAGGGAGATCAACCATCATCACCACAGAGACACCATCACGAGTCTCAACGTTGGTGAATCTAAAACAAGGCTCTCTGGGAAAAGCAATATGCAAATCAAAAAGAAAACCACAGAGACACTATCACGTGTCTCAACGATGGTCAAAACTAGCCAGGCCTTTCACCGGGAAGGAACAACCAAGGGAAAGGCAGTCTCCAAAAGGAAACCACCTATGCCAAAGCATGGTATCCATCCACAGACAGATGTTTCGGGGTATTTGCCCCTCATCAGTGTGGAGTAGAAATCTGGCTAGTGGGAGCAATGCTTAGTAGAAGACCATTTAAGAAAAGATGGTGTCTCTGTGGTTTTCTTTTTGATTTGCATATTGCTTTTCCCAGGGAGCTTTGTTTTAGATTCACTAACGTTGAGACTCGTGATGGTGTCTCTTTGTTGATGATGGTTGATCTCCCTGAAGTCAATCATCTTTTCTTAAATGGTCTTCTACTAGGCATTGCTCCCACTAGCCAGATTTCTACTCCACACTGATGAGGGGCAAATACCCTGAAACAGCTGTCTGTGGATGGATACCATGCTTTGGCATAGGTGGTTTCCTTTTGGAGACTGCCTTTCCCTTGGTTGTTCCTTCCCGGTGAAAGGCCTGGCTAGTTTTGACCATTGTTGAGACAAGTGATGGTGTATATGTGGTTTTCTTTTTGATTTGCATATTGCTTTTCCTAGGGAGCCTTGTTTTAAATTCACCAATGTTGAGACTCGTGATGGTGTCTCTTTGGTGATGATGGTTGATCTCCCTGAAGTCAATCATCTTTTCTTCAATGGTCTTCTACTAGGCATTGCTCCCACTAGCTAGATTCCTACTCCACACTGATGAGGGGCAAATACCCCGAAACAGCTGTCTGTGGATGGATACCATGCTTTGGCATAGGTGGTTTCATTTTGGAGACTGCCTTTCCCTTGCTTGTTCCTTCCCGGTGAAAGGCCTGGCTAGTTTTGACCATCGTTGAGACACGTGATGGTGTCTCTGTGGTTTTCTTTTTGATTTGCATATTACTCCTACTGTTTAGTCATGATGGACCATTTCACAAAATATGCAGTGGCTGTACCCACTAGGGATCAGACGGCTGAGTCAGCTGCTGAGGCAGTCTGTAAACATTTTATACAAGTGTTTGGGTGTCCACGAAGGATTCATTCAGATCAGGGGGCATGTTTTCAGGGTGCTTTGATGAGTGAGTTGTATCAGCTCTATAATATTGAACGCTCCTGCACAACCCCATATCATCCCCAAGGGAACAGGGCCTTTGAGCGGTTTAACCGCACGCTGATCCAGATGTTGCGGACTTTAGAGGATAGTCAAAAAGCTTGGTGGCCAGAGTATTTACCCGAGCTGATGTGGGTAATAATAATAGGGTCCATAGAACCACTGGTTACTCTCCACATATGCTTATGTTTGGGAGAGCAGGTCAGGAGATTGCGGATCTCCACATGCCGGATCCGATGCAGCCACCGCCGAGAAGTACCACCGCATGGGCACAGGAACACTGTCTCTGGCTTAGGGCAGTACACAGGGTTGTGGGGGAACGCCTGAAACAAGTAGTGCACCCCAACCTGAGACCGGTGCAGAGGGACGAGTATGTGCCAGGTGATTGGGTGATAGTCCGGGCCAAGAGGCTAAATGGAAAACTGGATGGGCGGTGGGAGGCGGTTCCATTCACAGTAAAGCGGAAGGTGAGCCCTGAGATCCCAGTGTATGAGGTAGAGCCAGTAGGGATTGGGGGGCCCTCCAGGAACCTTCACCGTAACATGTTGAAACGCTGTAATTTTGAGGAACCCATGGCAGAGGGGGAACTGCCTACCACTAGCCAGAGTACTGGGGGAGCCCCCATAGATGATGAGGAATGGTGGGTTGTCCCTGCCCAAGCCACTCTAGAACCCCCAGCTGTGACAGGTTTGCCACCCAGGGAGAGCATTGCACAGCCAGCAGAACTACCTCCAAGGGATGTGCCCGATACCCCTGAGCCCATGACTTTGCATAGGACAACCAGGACCAACGCTGGTGTACCCCCGCAACGCTATGCACAGGACGAATTTGTATGGGGAAGGTTGCCGGGGACGTCAACCTCTAGTGGGGTGGCATGTAAGGTGGTGAAACAGCCTCCATTCTGTGAATGCACCTGTTCCTGTAATTATAATTCTATTTAACTGACATTTCATTTTTGGCCACAAGATGTGACTTTACCACAGGAAAGATTATAGCTCCTTGGAGCAATGACAAAGAGACCCTGTTCGGCAGAGGTGGTGCTTCAGACAGGAGAAGTGTGTGGCAGCCATCTTGGGAGTGTGCTGCAGAGAGCCAGAGGAGAAGGAGCTACTGATTGTGCTCTCCAGTGTGATCTACAAGTGTGAACTACAAGTGAGACTATTCCCTAAGGGAGCAAGACTCTGCAAGGAGACCTGGAACAGAGACTGTTGTAGAGTTACAGACCAGAAGGGGAGACCTACCATCAGGAGCCTTACTGAGAGGACAAGTGGAAGAGTCAGTGAGACTGCGTGGTTGCCGAATGAGATCCTCTACCAGACACTTCTGAAAGTTAAGGTACCCAACGGACCCAGGTCAGTGAAAGAACTGAGGTCCACTGTGCAGACACAGTGGGTAACCGTGCACGCACCGCATTATGTTATTGGCGCCAATTCAGTAGCTGCTGAGTAAAAGCCTGAAGATTAGACAGGTGGTTTGCAGGCTGCAAGGTGCCTTGCTACAGAAGTGGGGTTTACTGTGGCAAACAACTGGTTATACTCTTTCTGAGGTTTAGTGTTTATTGATTAATTTTGTAAGTGTTTGTGTTATACCGCCAGCGCTCCTGTATTACACTCACAGAATTGTTTGCGGTGATTAGGGTATTAAAAGGTATAGCTGCTGGGTTACTATAACCTGCAGATAGGCAAAACTGTGGAGAAGCCTGGGCGCACACTGATAGAGCACCGTGCTGTGTAACACAAGTGCCTCAGCCTCCAGCTGAGTGTATGTATATATGCTTGGGGTATTTCCTTCCAACAAATGTTAAGTACTTAGTAAAATCTTGTTTTTGTCAATCTGAGTTGGAGTCTCCTTCCTTGTCTGCGACTTCGCTGTATCCTGGGGAGCCCACCCCGGTACATGGCTTACATAGGGACACCAAAAAGAATAAGGAATGGTCCCATGGTCTGCCGCTATGGTAGTTACACCCTTGTATACCACATAAGTGGTGTCATAGTTGATGAAAAATTGAATGGAAAAAATCCTGCTGCTGGACAGAGAAGAAAAGGTGGAAGTTTTTTATACATATTTGCACACATTGAACCGGGCTGCCCTGCAAGGGAAAAAACCCTTCTGGGATAGCCATGTTTTGTGCCTAGGAGTAGATTTAAATATACTTGGTGAAAGAATATTCGTTAGGTTTCTCCCTTTTCGCGCCACACCTATAGCCCTGCTGCAGGATAGATCTTAGTTTATCATCCCAGGACAATATAGGTAAATATCTAAAAACGATGTCTCTAAAAAATTGTCTACAAATAAAGTTTCCTAAGGACCTTATGACACTGGAATTCTTCCTTATTCCTTTTGTAGACAGACAGGGTTAACTTAAACACCAACAGAACAGAAACTGGAAGTGCAGGAACACCAGCAGGGCGGATACTCTCTCTGCTTAGATAGCGCACCTTAAGTACCCAGGGACCTCTACCCATTGGCAAGGGAAGGATTTGGAAGCACGTCTTAAGTTCATCCTTATCTCTTAACCCTTTCAGTACCGAGCCACTTTTCATCTTAAATCCTAGGCCGATTTTTGCAAATCTGACATGTGTCACTTTATGTGGTAATAACTTTGGAACGCTTTTACTTACCCTGGCCATTCTGAGATTGTTTTCTCTTGACAACTTCATGACAGTCATAAATTTAAGTCAATATATTTCACCTTAATCTATGAAAAAATCCAAAATTTACCAAAAATTTAGAAAAACTCGCAGTTTTCAAAATTTCAATTTCTCTGCTTTTAAAACAGAAAGTGATACCTCATAAAATATTTATTACTTAACATTCCCCATATGTCTACTTTATGTTGGCATCATTTTGTAAATGTCATTTTAATTTTTTAGGACGTTAGAGGGCTTAGAAGTTTAGAAGCAATTTTTAAAATTTTCAACACAATTTCCCAAACCATTTTTTTGAGCACCAATGCAGTTATAAAGTAATTTTGAGAGGCTTGCCTAATGGAAACCACTGATAAATGACCCCATTTTAGAAACTACACCCCTCAAATTATAAAAAAAACTGATGTTACAAACCTTTTTAACCCTTGAGGTGTTCCACAAGAATTAAAGGAAAATGGATGTGAAATTTCAAAATTTCACTTTTTTGGTAGATTATTCATGTTAATTTTTTTCTCGCTACACAGCAAGGGTTAACAGCAAAATAAAACTCAATATACATTACTCTGATTGTACAGTTTACAGATATACCCCATATGTGGTAGTAAACTGCTCTATGTGCATGTGACAGTGGTCAGAAGGAAAGCAGCGCCATATGGATTTTGGAGGCAGATTTTGCTAGAATGTTTTTTTGGCATTTTGTATTTGAAGAGACCCTGATGTACCCCCACAGTGGAAACCCTCAAAAAGTGACCCCATTTTAGAAACTACACCCCTTTAAGAATAAATTAAGGAGGGTACTGACCACTTTGACCCACTAAGCGTTTAACGGAATTTGGAAATACTTGGCTTTAAAAATGAAAAGTTTAATTTCTTCCAATAAAATGTTGTTTTAGTCCCAAATTTTTCATTTTCACAAGAGGTAACAGGAGAAAAAGCACTCCATCATTTGAAATCCATTTTCTCCTGAATACAGCAACACCCCATATGTGGTGGTAAACTGCTTTGGGGGCACATGGCAGGATTCAGAACGGAAGGAGCGCTATATGGCTTTTGCAGTGCAGATTTTGATGGATTGGTTTACGGGTGCCATTGGTTTTTATTTTTTAAGTGATTGTCTTATGTGGGGGCTCATTTTTTTGCAGGATGAGGTGACATTTTCATTGTTACCATTTTGGGGTACATAAGACTTTTTGATTGCTCCCTTGTGAGGAATGTTGAAAAAAAATAGCTGCTTTGGCATAGTTTGTACGCGTACGTATACATGTACTGTTCAATAAAGCATTATGGCGTATCTACGCCATTATACGCCTTTTCCACCCTTACCCTACCTATTTAGTTATAACTTCTCTTTTATTTGTACATAAATTAATAACCCTTATCCAGGGAATCTAACCACAACAAAAAGAAAAAGAAAAAAATGAAAAGTGCTATACAATTAAAATTATCAGGGACTGCGTCTGCTCAGTTTGTGTGTGTCACTAAGCATACTAGCTTGGACACTTTGTATTATTGTAGCCTACTTGCGATTGCGCACTATCACAAGCTAGAACATGCTGTAGATGCCTATCTTTCCCTGCTGCCTCATACACTTGGCAGTATCGCTGTCCCTGACAGGTTTAATTACACGCTGTCCCCCGACAGGTTTCGCCGAAGTATCGGCGTCTTCAGGGGTTTGGGCAGTCTACTGGGTAGGTGGGCGGGACTCGTTCCTTAAATAGCCTCTGTTTGTGACTTCATTTTATCCGGACCTATAGTGTCTCTTTTCCAAGTATCCACGTCAGTGGATTTGTGCGTAGCCCTTACCAATTTTTTCCCATGTAAGTAAGGTACCTCCCTCCAAGTGACGCTTCCCGTCACCTCCGATACGTGCAAGTGGCTCACGCATGCGCAAGAACTTAGATTGAGATATCTTGATCTTTAGTCAACTGGGCATGTCAAAGGAGATATATGAGACCTACTAAAGTTTTTGTGAATCCGATAGACGATAAGAAATACGAAATTAGAGAATACATAAATTGCAAATCCATGGATGTTGTATAAATAATAAAATGTAAGTGCCCTAAAATTTATGTTGGTAAAACCATTAAAGAACTAAGAAGAAGAATCTTGAAACACTTTAGTAGTGTCAACACGGAAGCTGACACACCATTCTCCAGACACATAGGTGACAAACATGGAGGTAACATTGCCCACCTCAAAATATGCAGTATCAAAAAAATTCAAAAAGGCCCTAGACAAGGAGATATTGATAAGCGTCACCAACAGGAAGAAACACGTTGGATATACCGATTACAAAGCCTTAGTCCAAAAGGCCTTAATGAAGGCTTTACATTTTCTTCATTTATTTAAAAAGTGATCGTAGGTACCGACTTTATGATCATTAAAATATGAATAATACAATTGAAATATAGTGTATTACCTGTTTATTAGAAGTTTGAAATGAGAAATTGCTGTGTTGAGGTGGAGGTACCTTACTTACCTGGGAACAAATAGATAAGGGCAACGCACAAATACACTAACGTGGATACTTGGAAAAAAGACACTATAGGTCCGGATAAAGTGAGGTCACAAACAGAGGCTATTTAAAGGGGTTCTCCGAATTATAGATATTGATGACCTATCCTCAGGATAGGTCATCAATATCAGATCGGCGGGGGTCCGACACCTGGCACCCCGCCGATCAGCTGTTTGAAGAAGAGGCGTGCGCCGTATCAGCGCTCCCTCCTCTTCACTGTTTACATGCTGGCCGACATGGGGGTAGTGGTGAGCAGGTGTAATTACACCTCAATGCCCCATTCATTTCTATGGGAAGAATCGCTTCCATAGACTTGTATACGGCGCGCGCCTCCTCTTCAAACAGCTGATCGGCGAGGGTGCCAGGTGTCATACCCCAGCCGATCTGATATTGATGACCTATCCTGAGGATAGGTCATCAATATATATAACTCGGAGAACCCCTTTAAGGAACGAGTCCCGCCCACCTACCCAGCAGACTGCCCAAACCCCTGAAGAGGCTGATACTTTGGCAAAACATGTTGGGGGCAGCGTGTAATTAATTTTAGACAGGGACTGTCAAGTGTATGAGGCAGCAGGGAAAGATAGGCATCTACAGCACGTTCTAGCTTGCGATAGTGCGCAATCGCAAGCAGGCTACAATAATACAAAGTGTCCAAGCTAGTATGCTTAGTGACACACACGAATTAAGCAGACACAGTCCCTGATAATTTTAATTGTGTAGCACTTCTCATTTTTTTTCTTTTTCTTTTTGTTGTGGTTAGATTCCCTGGATAAGGATTATTAATTTATGTACAAATAAAAGAGAAGTTTTAACTAAATAGGGAGGGTAAGGGTGGAAAAGGCGTATAATGGCGTAGATGCGCCATAATGCTTTATTGAACAGTTTCTAGAAACGCTGCACCCTTTATCTAGGGGTTAAATTTTGTTTTAGGGTATACGTATACATGTACGGCGCTGGTATCCTAAGGGTTAAAGTGAGAATAATTAACAACTCAACTAACAACTCAAAATTTACATATAAACATTTCTGACGGTTTTTGTGCAGTAGCAACTACAGCCTCCCAGACACTGGTCAGAGAGGTGGACTGTTTTTCTTCAATGTAAATCTCCCATTTAAGAAGGCCCCACAAGTTCTCAATAGGATTTAGGTAAGTTGAGGAAGGAAGCCATGTCATTATTCATTCCTCTTTAAGGCCTTTAGTAGCTACCCAAGCAGTGGGGTAATTCAATGCTATCATGACATTTGTTCATGTGTTCCATTGTATACCGTGTGGGCTAGTTGCTGCATACTGGTGAATATGTATCTAGGGCCATGGGTTGGTGTGGCTGTGCATATCCGTCTCTGTGTTGTGCATATGGGCCATGGCTACTTTGTGGTGTGAAAATGACCAGTCTATGTCTCTCTCTTCTGTTTAGCAAGACAGGGGTTAATTGCTCTTGCTTGCTGTGTGTTCAATGTTCCAGGTAGAGGTTAATCACTCTTTCTGTTTGAGTGGGTGTTTTGGGTAAACAATCTCAGCTATATGTTCTGTCTGTGTATCCTGCCCCTTGGCTGAGCAATAGTTCCTGTATCTGCTTCTGTTGCTCTGTTCTCTGTCTAGTCCTTGTCAGTCTGTATGTCCGATCTGTGTCCATTGTCATATCTGACCTGATCCTGCATGAGTTTCTGCCATGGTCTGTCGGTGTACCCTGCTTGTTTGGTCTCTGTTTAGTTCTATTCATATTTTGTCATCTAGTCTGGTGTTTCTGCTCTTGTTCCGGTCTGCCTGTTGTGGTGTTCGAGAGACCTGTGTTTTAGACTTAGTTCCTGTTCAGACCGTGCCTGTGGTTTTGTTTGTTTGATCCTTTCTGTGTTCCTGAGTCTCAGAGTCAGCTGCCAAGGACATTAGGACCATCACAGGAGGTAGCAGTCTGGTTGCTAACCCGCAGCGCAGTCCACATCCCTATAGGAGTTGAGGGTGAATACCGGGGAGGCGCCCTTAGGGTTTGGCACAATGTGCGCAGATGTAAAACTAGCCTAAATTGTATTGTAACTATCAAGCTTATTGTGTCCTCTCATTGTGACCTATAACCATCTTGCATACTGGGTCACTATTGTGTGAAAGAGAAAAGTTAAATACCGTATTTTCTCCCCATAAGATGCACTTCCCCCCCTCCAAAGTGGGGGAAAACATCACTGTGTCTTATGGGGTGAATACTAATGAGCAATTCCATTATGGAAACGCTCATTAGTACTGGAGGACCAGGAAGCGGTGAATGCAGCACTCCCTGGGCTCTGTGCTCACCGCTGTCAGCTGTGCCATGGCTGCGCACAGCGTGAGGCCGCTCTGTGACCTCACGCTGTGTACATTGGGTCATAGTACATTTGACGACAGAAAGAAGAAGACAGAGCGCTGGAGGTGTGGAGTGTCTCTGGAGCAGGAGAGGTAAGTGGATTTTTTACTTTGTGATCTGAGGCTGGGGGCTGCTGAAATATGGCTGGGGTGATAAAATATGGCTGGGGTTGATAAAATATGGCTGGGAGCTGCTGAAATATGGCTGGGGGCTGATGAAATATGGCTGGGAGCTGATAAAATATGGCTGGGGGAAGATATGAGGCATGGGGGCTGATCTGAGGTCTGAGTGAGGGGTCTTCTTTATATTGGGCTCTGATCAGAGGTCTGATTAGGAGTCATTGACATTGGCGTTTCAGTTAAGGTCTGATTGTGCATCTGATCTGAGGTCTTATTGGAGTCTTATTAACATTGGGGTCTGATCTGAGGTCTCATTGAGGGTCTTATTAACATTGGGGGTCTGATTGGGACATTGAGCTGAGGTCTGATTAACATTGGGGGTCTGTTTGCTGGTCGGATCTGAGGTCTAATGAAAAATATTTTTTGCTTATTGACCTCCTCTGGGCCGGTGCGTCTTATAGAGCGACAAATTAGTTTGTTTTACCAACAGGTTATGTGATTGTTACACTGCTAAGATATTTTTAATTTATCCTAAAAGAAAACAGTTTATTGAAGTAGTAGATTATGTTTAGAAGAGTTCAAGGAAATAAAAAAATTATCTGAGCAGCAACGGGATGTGACATATAAAATGAAGTTGCTCATTAGTTTTCAATTAGATTTGAAAAAAATGTTAAGAATTTAAATCGGGACAAGTTATAGTAATTGAATATGGAAAAAATAATTAGAATTCCAGCACAGAATAACCCGTATATATTTCAAAATGTGAAAATCTGTAAAATGTATCTAAGTGACGTTATAATGACAATTTTATTGTGTCAAGAGGGAGCATCTCAGTTTTATAGCTAAATACGTGCATAATAATGTTAAGATAACTCTGGAATGCAGAATCACATCCATTGTTACCTTAGCATTTCAAAAGGAGAAAAAGACTTGAAGTAGCAACTGAATCAAAAGGTTAAAAAATGTGAAATTTGAAAAACATGTTTAAGAGTTGGCCTTCATGCTTTTCACACAAACTAACTATATTATATCCTTGGCTTTTTTTTTTTCCAGCCATCTATCAAGGTAAAACACCGCAAGTAATTTACCTATGTCTGTATAGAAAGAATTTCAGAGTAAATGGCAATTTGTCTTTTATGTTTCAGATATATCACATTTGCAATTTAAAAAAAATGGAAATGAAAGAAGTATGGCAGACAATGTGTATGAAGCTAAATATGCAGATGCCATTGGCTTAAATGCAGAAGGCACTCATATTCAGCTGGTAAGTGGGGACAAAGAACAAGATATGGCTGATGAGACTCAAACTTTTCAAATACAATTTTTTGATGTCCTTGAAGTCCATAGTAAAATAGTGGCATAGTTGAAAAGGTTGAAAATAGACACAGGTCCATCAAACCCAACCGTTAATCCTGCCATATTGATGGAGAGAAAGGCAAAAAACACTCATGAAACGGATGTCAATCGTTCCATGTCAACTCCAAATATGACAACCAGGATAAATCCCTGGATCAACGTCTCATCTCTAGAAATCTAGCTCACGTAACTTGTAATATTATATTTTATAATAGACACCCAGTCTCCTCTTTCACTTGTTTCATGAATCAACACATCACAACCTCTCGTGACAGAGTTTCATAGTTTCAGTCCTCTTACAGTGAAGAATCCCCATTTATCTTGATGGTGAAACTTTCCACCCTTCCACCCATGTCATTTTATTACACAGGTACCCAAAATTGTGCACAGTAATGTATGTATTATCTGACTCATGATTTGTATTGAAGCAAAAATACAGTATGTTCCATGAGCATCTATTTCTCTTTTGATGAATCCCGTGATTTTATTTGCCTTGGCCCAGTGTTTTACTATTTAATGCATAATTGTAGAACTTGTTTCCTTTGCCCAAGTACATAATGCACATTAATTTAATTTGCCAGTTCTTGGCCAAAGCCTCAAGCTTCTCTAAATCCCTAATATTATATTATCCTGTTGTGTCTTTACAGAGTTAAGTATCATCTACGAATATTGAAAGCAAGCCCACTACAAGATCACTAACCCTTAGTGACCATCAATAAGGGGCTTTAGG
This sequence comes from Rhinella marina, assembly GCA_900303285.1. NCBI lineage: Eukaryota > Metazoa > Chordata > Amphibia > Anura > Bufonidae > Rhinella > Rhinella marina. The sequence goes on along the minus strand of ONZH01025646.1, from coordinate 42,115 downwards.
CTAGGCCCCCGCCTTTTGCTGTCAGCCCAGTCTAAGCGCTGCAGTAGAGAATGGGCGCTCATACTGATCTAGGTGGATACATAATACATAACCCTGTCCCTTCTTTCTTTTCTTTTATGTTTACATTATTTTCTTTACATTTCTTTTTTTTTTTTCCTTGGCCATTTTGTTTTCGGCTATTTATTTGATAACTTGTTCATTGTTGTCAAAACATTATTCATTCTGTTGTTTGTCTTAGCTGTATAGACAAATATTCAGCTTTACTTACTTGCAATGAATAGCAAGTTCCCAGACGTCCGTCGGCAGCACAGTATGGGTTAGGCTAGCTTCCTAGAACAAGGCAGAAGAGACCACAGCAGTAATTAATTAAATAATTAGCCCTTTGACCCCTATAAATGACCCCAGGAACCACAACACACAGAGTTTGTATGCAGCAAAATAAATTTTATAATAGGGAGGGATCCCTGTGCTGCCTCCGGACTCTGGGAACTCGAATTTACCGTCAGGTAAGTATTCAAAATTCGGTAGTTCCCAGACGTCCGTCGGCAGCACAGTATGGGATACCAAAGCCATGGAATAAATAAAAGGGGGGGGTAATAAACCAATACTCAAGGCATCAAGATCCTCTGGCCTACAGCTGCGCCATCAGCCATCAGGAATGTCTAATCTGTAGTGGCGGATGAAGGTGTTCGGTGTGGACCAGGTTGAAGAGACCGTGCGTCTGTCTAAACAGACTGGTTGTTATTTTACTCTAATAATCCAAATTTTTATTAATGCATGTTTCTTTTTGTTACAGGGGACCTGACAGGGTGTTGAGGGTCCCTACGGTCAGACAAGTTGGGGATGCAGGGCTGACGGTATCGCGGTCCTCCCCACTCTTGTTCTGCAGGATTGTTGGATCTATATTATATGCCTGGGATGTGGCCCTTATGAGGTTTCCTAATCCTCTTGGGTCTTAATGAAGCCCCCCCCTCACTTGTCCACCCGTTTGGCTGGGTGTGGGCATGGCTCTTTCTCCTGGCAGCTTGGCATGGCACAAAGTTTCCATTATCTGCTGTACTCCTTCTGGGATAAGGTAAGACCTTGCTTTTTTTTTTTCCTTCTGTCCGGCGCTCTGTGCTCTGCTCGTCGGCGCCGGTTCCTGGCTCCGCCCCCTTCCCGCCGCTTGTCTCCTATTGGCTGGCACTCGCGCCGTGTCATGGAGGGGGCGGGGCTTCGGATCGGAAAATCCAGACACAGGATGTGCCTTAGCTGCAAGCAACCATTGCCAGATAAAGCGGCAGGAGATTTATGTGATCTTTGTGCCAATACTTCTCAGCCTCATGCCTCATCTGTACCTACTGATACCATAAGAGAGATAATTAGGAGTGAATTAGCTTCTGTGTTAGGCGACATGGGCCCGTCAGCTAAAAGAAGGAAGTTTTCTGCTAACTCTCCTGCACACTCCTCTGCTGTTACTGATTCTGATGCTTCAGATCCTGAGTCTTCTAAGGATTACTACCTCTTTCAGAGTGAGGATACCTCCAGGCTTATCAAAGCAGTAAGATCTACGCTTGAGTCTGAACGCTCTATTAAAGGCAAGCAGCCAAAAGAAGTGTTATACTATTTTCCAGCTGTGGAGGACAATTATCTACCGTCCCATCCACTGGTAGACTCGTGGTTTAAGAAAGACTAGAATAATTGTGACAGGCGCCTAGATACTGGGTCCAGATTTAAATCCCTGTATAAGGTTAATGAGGAGGAAACAGCCAAATGGGACCATCCTCCCAAGGTTGATATTTATGTGGCTAAATTAGCGAAGAAATCCTTCTTTCCAGCGGAGGATTCTGCTATGCTCAAAGATCCGATGGATAAAAAAGCGGACTCTTTGGCTAAAAAGTGTTATGCTGCAGCTACAGCCTCTTCTAAAGTCTCTATGGCTTCTATACCCGTTGCCAGAACCCTAAGAGTATGGTTGAGCGACATCACACGTGACCTTGAACAAGGTACACCTAGAGATGAGATTCTGGAGAAAATGCCGGCCCTCAAAGCTGCATCTGAATTCCTCTATGACGCTCCACTCGATTCTTTGGGCTTAACCTCTAGGTGCATGGTTACGTCTAATGCAGTACGTCGAGCACTGTGGTTGAAACAGTGGTCTTCTGGCGATGTCTCCTCGAAACACCATTTCTGTTCCATGCCGTTCCAGCCAGAATCAATGTTTGGCTCTCAGCTTAAAGAGATCCTTAAAGAATTATGTGAAAACAAAGGTGTAGGTTTTCCTTCTTATAGAAAACCCTCCTTTAAGCCATACTCACGATATAACAGAAGATCTCCCAAGTATAGGAGAGGTTATCGTCCAGACAATCGTCCAGACAAATACCGGGGGTTTAGAAACAAGCAAAGGAATCCAGGTGGTTCCTTCTCTTTCAACAAGCCTAATCAACCCCCGAGAAAAGATGATGTGTTATGACGCCAGGTTACCGGCTCTTGCAGTAGGAGGAAGGCTTTCGCATTTTTTTCCAGAATGGGAAAAAGAAATCTTGGACCGCTGGGTCCTCTCCTTGATAAAACACGGGTATCTGCTCGAACTAAAAAGCCTTCCTCCAGACAGATTCTTCCTGAATTCAGCAAGAGACTCTTGCCTTCCAGATCTCGTAAGAGAATTTCTTCTAAAAGGGGCACTGGAGCCAGTTCCACCAAACGAGAGAGGATGGGGAGTTTATTCCAGAATCTTCCCAGTTCTCAAGTCCAACGGGAAGTTCAGGTTGGTTATAGACCTAACTTACCTGAATCGTTTTATGGCCCGGAAGAAGTTCAAGATGGAGACGATAAAATCTGTCCTGCCTCTCATAAATCAAGGGGACTGCCTTGCCACCTTAGATCTGAAAGACGCCTATCTGCATGTTCCAGTGGCGAACGTTCACAGGAAATTTCTCAGAGTAGCTCTGCAAGTCGGATCATCCACCTTACATTTCCAGTTCACCTGTCTCCCGTTCGGGCTCAGCTCGGCTCCCAGGGTGTTTTCGAAGGTTGCAGTGGTCCTGGCTGCACTTCTCCGTCTCAAAGGAGTTCATGTGATACCTTACCTCGACGACTGGCTGATAATATCCAACTCAGCTCATTAGTTGTCCGTCAATGTCCAGACAACAATCCGTCTTCTGCAGTCCCATGGCTTCCTGCTGAACTGGGAGAAGTCACATCTCCAGCCAGTCCAGTGTATCCAATTCCTTGGATTTCGGATACACTCCATCAAAATGAAATTATTCCTATCCAAAGACAGAATCCTGAAGCTGAAGAGGTCGGTCTTCAAGATAATTTCCAGATCTTCCGTATCCATTCGGGAGGCCATGAAGGTTCTAGGCCACCTCACCTCAACGTTGGATGCGGTCAGCTGGGCCAGAGCCCATTTTTGTCAATTACAATCTCTGATTCTGACAGTTTGGAAAAAGTCTCAAGCATCTCTGGATCAGAGGATGACCATCCCAGAGTAAACGAAAGAAGATCTAAGATGGTGGTTGACTACCCGGTTTCTTCATCAGGGAGTTCCGATTCTCCAGAATCAGAAAGTGACCCTCACGATGGATGAATCCTCCTCGGGCTGGGGTGCCCATGTAGGCACCCAATGGATTCAGCAAAGGTGGTCCCTGGAGGCCTCCAGAATGTCATCCAATTGGAGAGAATTGAGGGCGGTAGCCTTAGCACTCCAGGGATTCAAGTCCATCCTGAAGAACAAAGATGTCCTCGTGCAATCCGACAATCTGGCCACAGTGTTTTACCTAAACAAACAGGGTGGCACCAGAAGCCCAGCTCTACGTCTGCTGTCTCGGAATCTATTCAGATGGGCAGAGAAGAACTTGAGCAGCTTGTCAGCGATACACATCAAGGGCTCTCAGAATGTTGTGGCAGACTTGCTGAGCAGGAGCACACTGTCACCAGGAGAATGGTCGCTTTCACCTCAAATATTTCTCCAGATCATCCAGAGGTTTGGTCGTCCACAACTCGACGTATTTGCTACAAATCAGAACACCAAAACTCCTCTGTTTTGTGCCTTAGATCCCCGTCAGAGTCCACATGCAGTGGACGGTCTTTCCATCCCATGGAAAGGAATCTTCGTCTATGCTTTTCCTCCTCCAGCTCTGATTCAGAAGACCTTATCCAAGATCAAGTTGGAAAAAGTCAAGGCCATTGTGATTCTGCCGTATTGGCCAAGGAGGGCATGGTTCTCTCTGGCTCTGTCCCTCTCTCAGGGCAGGTTCTGGATGCTTCCGCTAGTACCCGATCTGTTGACACAGAACGGCCTTCAACATCAACATCTAGACAGACTGAAACTCGCGGCGTGGGCTCTCAATTTGACGTCCTGAGGCAAGAAGGGTTTTCTGACTCAGTCATTTCCACTCTGGCTAGTGCACGCAAAGACAACACCAGAAGAACCTATGAGAGGCAATGGCAAACCTTTAGAGCGTATACATCTGACTCTTCTCTGCCTACTGTGTTACAGTTTCTGCAGAATGGATTGGACAAAGGTCTGAAGTTGAGCACCTTGAAACTCCAGTTTGCTGCCATCAATGCTTTTCTCAATGGAAAATTCTCCAGAAATCCGGTGGTTAATTTCTTCAAAGGTGTTAAAAATATTCGTCCAGATGTTAGAAGTCCCGTTCCCTCCTGGGATCTGCTGCTGGTTCTGGACTGCCTTAAAGAGTTCCCGTTTGAACCTTTAGGGTAAATGCACACGATCAGGATTACGTGCGGATTTTACGTGCGGATTTGCGTGTGGAAAATCCGGTCCGTAGGTCATGTACATTATATTCTATGACAATTTGAAATTCTCAATGCACACGATGCAGATTTTTTTAGTGCGGATTTTGACCTGCGGTGCGGATTTTACAATCCGCAGCATGTCAAATTATTTTCTTTTTCCTGTCCGGATTTCATGAGGATTTTCTCCATTCACTTGAAAAAAAATCTGCACGCAAATCCACACGCAAATCCGCACCAATTGGTGCGGATTTACCGCACAAATTTCACTGAGAACACCTGCGGATTTCAGTGCGGATTGTCCGCAGATAAATCCTGATCGTGTGCATTTACCCTTAGTCTCTGCAGATTTGAAATACCTCTCATGGAAGACGGCTTTCCTGGTAGCAGTTGCTTCTGTCAGGAGGCTCTCGGAGATCCAGGCTCTTTCATATAAAGATCCGTACTTTAGAGACTTATCCCATTCTGTGGTTCTAAGAACACTTCCATCCTTTGTGCCTAAGATCAACTCTCAGATGGCTCTTAATCAAGAAATCATCCTACCAGCCTTACCTCCGGAGAATGAAGCCGAGAACCCGCTGGATGTCAGAAGAGCTCTTCTTACCTACCTCGACAGAGTCCAAACCTTGAGGAATGCAGAAAATCTGTTTGTTCTCTTTGCTGGTTCTTCCATTGGTGCAAAAGCCACAAAAAGAACTCTGTCTTCCTGGATTAAAAACATCATTTCCTTCTGCTATAACAAGAGAGGGCTCTAAGCTCCTAAAGATATAAAGGCCCATTCCACCAGATCCACCTCGGCATCTTGGGCTGAAGCTCGCAATGTTTCCCTGCAGGAAATATGCCGTGGTGCAACCTGGTCCACACCGAACACCTTCATCCGCCACTACAGATTAGACATTCCTGATGGCACAGCTGTAGGCCAGAGGATCTTGATGCCTTGAGTATTGGTTTATTACCCCCCCCTTTTATTTATTCCATGGCTTTGGTATCCCATACTGTGCTGCCGACGGACGTCTGGGAACTACCGAATTTTGAATACTTACCTGACGGTAAATTCGAGTTCCCAGAGTCCGGAGGCAGCACAGGGATCCCTCCCTATTATAAAATTTATTTTGCTGCATACAAACTCTGTGTGTTGTGGTTCCTGGGGTCATTTATAGGGGTCAAAGGGCTAATTATTTAATTAATTACTGCTGTGGTCTCTTCTGCCTTGTTCTAGGAAGCTAGCTTAACCCATACTGTGCTGCCTCCGGACTCTGGGAACTCGAATTTACCGTCAGGTAAGTATTCAAAATTTGGTAGTTGTATCTTTACTGTCTTTTAACTGATGAAAAACAATAAAAAACTTTGAAAGAGAATGGACGCTCAGATCTGTCATCTGGCATCTATGTGGTTTAGAGGGAGTGAGCTCCTTCTGCCTCCAATCAGCCCTCCACAAATAAGATTATGGGATGCCGATGTCTGTGCATGCAGTCTGCGGCCTAATGAAGGGCCAGGGCCTGCATCTAGGGTGCTCTAGAAGGTTGTGCCTCTCTGACCTGCTAGGACATGCTACTGTATGGCACTGACAGTAAAATACATTGCACTGTATGAACAGTGCAGTGTATTTTAGAAGAAAAAGCACAGCATTTGCCTTGGGAAAAAAATTCACATTCTTTCACTCCACAGCAGGTACACCCATACATGGGTATAACTTGATACAGTTATTTCACATACAGTCAGTAGACACTTTATCAAGGCCTATTAGGAGGGCCTCCCTGTTTTTGTCCAAATAGACTACCGGTGTGCATCATGCAATACAATATACATACATAAACTGAATATAATTACAAAGAAAACACATAAATCATTGATGAAAAAAAATTCTCCATACAACATTCAAATGAAGTTTTAACCAAAACAACTTCGGAATTATGATCTGAATCACGCTTCGCTCAACACTAGTACCTTTGTTAAAACGCACAGCCTTGTGATCCTAGACAGTCTGTGGATATCTCTGGCAGTGTCCCAGTCCTCATGAATGATGTCTTTTCCTGCTCTTTTCTGACTTTTGCCTCAAACAGGCTCAAAGGCAACTGCCTCTCTCACAGGCTGCGCCATACTTATTTGGCTGATGCATGCCAACTTCACAGCTCTTCCCTTAACCTAACATATTTTCTCCTAGTAACAGCAATTCTCAAGTGTCCATGAAAGTACATAAAAAGTTATTAATGTGAAGATGTCGCTTCTCTGTTAACAAGAGAAAATTACATTTACAATACTTATTGAAAAAAAGAAAAACAAAACATGGTGGCTCACCCCCTTATTACTAGGAAAAAAGGTGCTCTGGCTAGAGTGACTCACCCAGTCGTATAGAAAGAAAATGAGATAATTATAGGCAGGCTCCTCCTATTACATCTAGACTATATATAGAAAACATAGAAAATAACTAGAGATGAGCGAGCATACTCGTCCGAGCTTGGTGCTCGTTCGAGTATTACGGTACTCATAAGTGCTCGCTACTCGGACGAGTATCTCGCCATGCTCGAGGAAATGGCAACTTCCGCATTGTGCATTTTTGGCGCCTATAAACTCAGCCAATCACAAGCCAGGAGACTCTGCGGTACACCCAGCATCACGTGGGGCCCTTACATGTCGATAGCAGGGGTTGGCTGGCCTGATCAGGTGACCCTGGAATATACTAGTGACTGCCCGCGGTGCTTGGCTCAGATGCTGTCTGGATGTCGTTAGGGATAGAGCTGCTGCGTTTCAGGGAGAGTGTTAGGGCCTGCATTTAGTTCTTTGTTAGGCAGGAGTGATCTCACAAGAACCCAACAGCCCTTCTAAGGGCTACAAGAAATTTTTTTTTGTCTCCTGGCTTGGCTGGCTGGCTGGCACTAGTAGTGCAGCTATCGCCATATATAACCCTTTTTTTTTCTATTGTTCTATCTCAGTGATACAGATCCATTTCATACAGCAGTGTGGAACCATTCTGTGTGTCACAGTTCAGCTGTCCACTCACTACAATCCGTATTTTCTGTCCAGTTGACACATTCTGTACGTCACTTAATTAAACCAGGTCTTTTGCTCTCACTCATACAGCTAGATCACAAAAATCTCTGTGTGACATTTGTCTGGGTTGCAGTCAAAATAGCCACCGTCAGCCGGGGCTGAGTTAGGTCTCTGATAGTTTCTGCACGTCACTTTAAAAAGAAAACAAAACAAAAATATAAAAAAAAAGATATAAAAAAAATAGTTTTTTTGTTGTTTTAGCTCAGTGATACAAATCCATTTCACACAGCTGCGTGGAACCATTCTGTGTGTCACAGTTCAGCTGTCTACTCACTACAATCCGTATTTTCTGTCCAGGTGACACATTCTGTACGTCACTTAATTAAACCAGGTCTTTTGCTCTCACGTATACAGCTAGATCACAAAAATCTCTGTGTGACATTTGTCTGGGTTGCAGTCAAAATAGCCACCGTCAGCAGGGGCTGAGTTAGGTCTCTGATAGTTTCTGCACGTCACGTTAAAAAACAAAACAAAACAAAAAAATATATATAAAAAAAAATATATAAAAAAATAGTTTTTTTGTTGTTTTAGCTCAGTGATACAAATCCATTTCACACAGCTGCGTGGAACCATTCTGTGTGTCACAGTTCAGCTGTCCACTCACTACAATCCGTATTTTCTGTCCAGTTGACACATTCTGTACGTCACTTAATTAAACCAGGTCTTTTGCTCTCACGTATACAGCTAGATCACAAAAATCTCTGTGCGACATTTGTCTGGGTTGCAGTCAAAATAGCCACCGTCAGCCGGGGATGAGTTAGGTCTCTGATAGTTTCTGCACGTCACATTAAAAAAAAAATAAATAAAAAAAATATATAAAAAAATAGTTTTTTTGTTGTTTTAGCTCAGTGATACAAATCCATTTCACACAGCTGCGTGGAACCATTCTGTGTGTCACAGTTCAGCTGTCCACTCACTACAATCCGTATTTTCTGTCCAGTTGACACATTCTGTACGTCACTTAATTAAACCAGGTCTTTTGCTCTCACGTATACAGCTAGATCACAAAAATCTCTGTGTGACATTTGTCTGGGTTGCAGTCAAAATAGCCACCGTCAGCCAGGGCTGAGTTAGGTCTCTGATAGTTTCTGCACGTCACGTTTAAAAAAAAACAAAACTAAAAAAAAATATAAAAAAAAATATATAAAAAAAATAGTTTTTTGTTGTTTTAGCTCAGTGATACAAATCCATTTCACACAGCTGCGTGGAACCATTCTGTGTGTCACAGTTCAGCTGTCTACTCACTACAATCCGTATTTTCTGTCCAGGTGACACATTCTGTACGTCACTTAATTAAACCAGGTCTTTTGCTCTCACGTATACAGCTAGATCACAAAAGGTGAGGGAGGGAGTACCTAGCTGACCATACCAACGTCCATAGCGATCACTCTGCTCCATACAACTACTGGGTTTCAAAGCTGGACACGTGGCCTGAACTGGCGCTGTACGCCTTGGAGGTGCTGGCCTGCCCTGCCGCTAGCGTGCTGTCAGAGCGGGTATTCAGTGCAGCTGGTGGCATCATCACCGATAAGCGTACACGCCTGTCAACTGACAGCGCTGACAGGCTGACGCTTATTAAAATGAACAAAGCCTGGATTTCACCGGAATTCAAATCTCCTCCGGGGGAAAGCAGCTAAAGATTTACATTACTTATGTATCCGATTCCTCTTCTCTACTCCTCCTACTCCTCCTCCTTGTCGTCTTTGCCTAACGCTGACCAAAAAAACGCCATTTTTTAGAGGTCCAACTGGCACTCTTTTACCACAATTTTTCAGGAGGGCCCCCTACAGGCCCTCTCTTCAAACAATTTTTCCGGAGCTCAACCTACAGGCCCTCTCTCTAAATAATTTTTCTAGAGGTCCACCTACAGGCCCTCTCTCCAAACAATTTTTCCAGAGGTCCACCTACAGGCCCTCTCTTCAAACAATTTTTCAGGAGGGCCCCCTACAGGCCCTCTATTCAAACAATTTTTCCAGAGGTCCACCTACAGGCCCTCTCTCCAAACAATTTTTCCAGAGGTCCACCTACAGGCCCTCTCTCCAAACAATTTTTCCAGAGGTCCACCTACAGGCCCTCTCTCCAAACAATTTTTCCAGAGGTCCACCTACAGGCCCTCTCTCCAAACAAATTTTCCAGAGGTCCACCTACAGGCCCTCTCTCCAAACAATTTTTCCAGAGGTCCACCTACAGGCCCTCTCTCTAAACAATTTTTCCGGAGGTCCACCTACAGGCCCTCTCTCCAAACAATTTACGTCTTTTTCCTCTTTTTCTCTCTCTCCAAACTATTTTTCCGGATAGCTGCCATATACGGTATTAAACTGAGTAGTATACATAGAACACATGCCACACTTGATCAAGCTCATAATTTACAACTGTACCGGTTGATGCTAAATTTTTAAGTTGGGGTCCTGCGTCGTCATTCTGACTACATCCGGCTGTTGTCACCACCACACATGCTAGCCCAGGGGAGACTCCTCTGTCTCTTCCAGCTCAACCTCCTTCCCCCCAGCCTGCCCAATTTTTCCCACCTACAGGCCCTCTCTCCAAACAATTTACGTCTTTTTCCTCTCTTTCTCTTTCTCCAAACTATTTTTCCGGATAGCTGCCATATACGGTATTAAACTGAGTAGTATACATAGAACACATGCCACACTTGATCAAGCTCATAATTTACAACTGTACCGCTTGATGCTAAATTTTTAAGTTGGGGTCCTGAACTGGCGCTGTACGCCTTGGAGGTGCTGGCCTGCCCTGCCGCTAGCGTGCTGTCAGAGCGGGTATTCAGTGCAGCTGGTGGCATCATCACCGATAAGCGTACACGCCTGTCAACTGACAGCGCTGACAGGCTGACGCTTATTAAAATGAACAAAGCCTGGATTTCACCGGAATTCAAATCTCCTCCGGGGGAAAGCAGCTAAAGATTTACATTACTTATGTATCCGATTCCTCTTCTCTACTCCTCCTACTCCTCCTCCTTGTCGTCTTTGCCTAACGCTGACCAAAAAAACGCCATTTTTTAGAGGTCCAACTGGCACTCTTTTACCACAATTTTTCAGGAGGGCCCCCTACAGGCCCTCTCTTCAAACAATTTTTCCGGAGCTCAACCTACAGGCCCTCTCTCTAAATAATTTTTCTAGAGGTCCACCTACAGGCCCTCTCTCCAAACAATTTTTCCAGAGGTCCACCTACAGGCCCTCTCTTCAAACAATTTTTCAGGAGGGCCCCCTACAGGCCCTCTATTCAAACAATTTTTCCAGAGGTCCACCTACAGGCCCTCTCTCCAAACAATTTTTCCAGAGGTCCACCTACAGGCCCTCTCTCCAAACAATTTTTCCAGAGGTCCACCTACAGGCCCTCTCTCCAAACAAATTTTCCAGAGGTCCACCTACAGGCCCTCTCTCCAAACAATTTTTCCAGAGGTCCACCTACAGGCCCTCTCTCTAAACAATTTTTACGGAGGTCCACCTACAGGCCCTCTCTCCAAACAATTTACGTCTTTTTCCTCTTTTTCTCTCTCTCCAAACTATTTTTCCGGATAGCTGCCATATACGGTATTAAACTGAGTAGTATACATAGAACACATGCCACACTTGATCAAGCTCATAATTTACAACTGTACCGGTTGATGCTAAATTTTTAAGTTGGGGTCCTGCGTCGTCATTCTGACTACATCCGGATGTTGTCACCACCACACATGCTAGCCCAGGGGACACTCCTCTGTCTCTTCCAGCTCAACCTCCTTCCCCCCAGCCTGCCCCCCACCTACAGGCCCTCTCTCCAAACAATTTACGTCTTTTTCCTCTCTTTCTCTTTCTCCAAACTATTTTTCCGGATAGCTGCCATATACGGTATTAAACTGAGTAGTATACATAGAACACATGCCACACTTGATCAAGCTCATAATTTACAACTGTACCGCTTGATGCTAAATTTTTAAGTTGGGGTCCTGCGTCGTCATTCTGACTACATCTGGCTGTTGTCACCACCACACACGCTAGCCCAGGGGGCACTCCTCTGGCATTCCAGCTAAACCTCCTTCCCGCCAGCCTGCCTCCCACCTACAGGCCCTCTCTCCAAACAATTTATGTCTTTTTCCTCTCTTTCTCTCTCTCCAAAATATTTTTCCGGATAGGTGCCATATACGGTATTAAACTGAGTAGTATACATAGAACACATGCCACACTTGATCGAGCTCATAATTTACAACTGTACCGGTTGATGCTAAATTTTTAAGTTGGGGTCCTACGTCGTTATTCGAACTCCATCCGGCTGTTGTCACCACCACACACGCTAGCCCAGGGGGCACTCCTCTGGCTCTTCCAGCTCAACCTCCTTCCCCCCAGCCTGCCCCCCACCTACAGGCCCTCTCTCCAAACAATTTATGTCTTTTTCCTCTCTTTCTCTCTCTCCAAACTATTTTTCCGGATAGGTGCCATATATGGTATTAAACTGAGTAGTATACATAGAACACATGCCACACTTGATCGAGCTCATAATTTACAACTGTACTGGTTGATGCTAAATTTTTAAGTTGGGGTCCTGCGTCGTTATTCGAACTCCATCCGGCTGTTGTCACCTCCACACACGCTAGCCCAGGGGGCACTCCTCTGGCTCTTCCAGCTCAACCTCCTTCCCCCCAGCCTGCCCCCCACCTACAGGCCCTCTCTCCAAACAATTTACCCGGATAGGGGACGTATTAGATATTATACTGATTTTTGTTTGTTCCTATTTTAATTGGCTCCTGACCTGTGATAGGCAGAGCATGGACACGTCCCCTTAGCTGCAGTAGAAAAGACACTCCCCTGGCCAGAGCAAGCTCTTTTTCCTTTTCCGTGTTCGAAAAATCCATGATATATATGGTCCCAAGATAGGGGACATATACGATTTTAAACTGAGAAGAATCGATATCACACATGCCCCACTAGGAGAATTTGGGGTAATGGTGGGATTAGGCAGCCTCAGAGGCATCCATGCATGCTGCCCCTGCAGTTTCCTGTCCATTTCCGTGGTGTTTCCATCATTTTCTGATGTTTCCAGGTTTTCACCCAGCCTTCCCTAGGCAGAGCCTCGGTCCCCTGCAAAAATGCTCGAGTCTCCCGTTGACTTCAATGGGGTTCGTTATTCGAAACGAGCACCCAAGCATCGGGAAAAGTTCGACTCGAATAATGAGCACCCGAGCATTTTAGTGCTCACTCATCTCTAAAAATAACCATTTACAGCTTTCAAGATTGTTGCCCTTTTATTATATTAATATACTACCTTGCTCTTGATACCTATTTGACTATGTGGGATACAAGTTATGTGAAGACACGATATACCGTATTTTTCGCCCCATAAGACGCATTTCCCCCCCCCCAAAAGTGGGGGGGAAAATGTCCCTGCATCTTATGAAATGAATGCCAATGAGTGCTTCCATTATGGAAGCGCTCATTAGCACCGGAGGACCAGGAAGCGATGAATAATCTGTACTCTCCGCTTCATGGTCCTCCGCTCGGCTGTTGGCTGTGCAGTGCTGCGCACAGCGTGAGTGCGCTCTGTGACCTCACGCTGCGTGCATCAGGTCACAGTACAGCCGGCGGCAAGATGAAGAGGATACCGCTGGAGAAGAGGAGCGGCGGCGTCCGGAGCAGGAGAGGTAAGTGTTTTTTTTTTTTTTCAACATGAGGCTGATGGGGCTGATATTACTTAGCTGGGAGCTGATAAGAAGCAACGGGGACTGGTGAGAGGCAACGGGGGCTAATAAGATGCACTGGCAATGGGGGCTGATAAGAGGCACTGGCAATGGGGGCTGATAAGAGGCACTGGCAATAGGGGCTGTTAAAAGACTCATGGGGGCTTATAAGAGGCGCTGGGGCCTGATATGAAGCTGCTGGGGGCTAATATGAAGCTGCTGGGGGCTGATATAAAGCTGTTGGGGGCTGATAAGAGGCAATGGGGGCTGGCCAGAGGCAATGGGGGCTGATATAAGACTGCTGGGGGCTGATAAGAGGCATATAGGGGGCTGATAAGAGACATATGGGGGCTGATAAAAGGCATGGGGCTCTTATCTGAAGTCTGATTGGGGGTTATTCTCATTGAGGTCTGATCTGAGGTCTGATTGGGGGTTTGATCTGAGGTCTTATTGGGGTTTTATTAATATTGGGGGTCTTATTGGGGCTGTCAGCTGATGTCTGATTAACTTTGAGGTTCTGATTGCTGGTCTGATCTGAGGTCTGATGAAAAATATTTTTTTCTTATTATCCTTCTCTAAAACCCAGGTGCGTCTTATGGGCCGATGCGTCTTATAGGGGTAAAATACGGTACTTGTATTTTTATATATTTTTTTTTTATTTTAATTTATTTTTTTATTTTATGAACCATTGGGAATTAGGAGGAACTATTATATGTTTACAGATATAAAAAAAGAAAAAGCAAATATATACAGAAGAACGCATATGTAAGAAAAAAACGCATATAAAACGCATCAAAGACGCAATGGATAGCAAATTAAATCTGGCGCTTATAATTATAGTAGTCCTCTCAAGTACATCTTTGTTATCCCAGTATAAGTTTCAGATACATCCTGCTTCAAGAAAAATAAGGCAAAAGTAATTAAAACTAAAAATGAAAACAAACAAGGACAGCGGATTCCAGTGAGGGTTTTAGTGGTGACCAGTAAAAGTGTATAAATAGTGGGTAACACTTATAATCAAATATGGCCACTGAAGAAGAAGTGTATACTTCGAAACGCGTTTGGTACTACTGATTACAATTACCCACTAAAACTAACCCACTGAAGATTACAAGTCTCCTACAACTTATGAAATATAAGGATGGAAGTTTGAGAGACAGCGCTAACAACATTACCATTCCAATATAGAGACTTTGTCAGAGCAGCCGGAGAGCGGAGTCACATGGGATGCCGTCCACAGCTGGGAGTGCCTCCACGTGGAACGCTGAGACACCGTACAGCGCGGCATTGGGAGGACCAGGCTACAACTAAGTACAAGTAACTCCATTAGAAGTATCCCCTAAGACAGCATTGTCAGGAGTAGGTGAAACTACAATTCGCTACCAGGTGGAACGCCACAGTTGGTACAAAAGAACAAGTATGAGTGAGTATGATCCACCCATGTCCAGTACCCTATGGACGTTAAAACAACTGATTGATATTATAAATAAGCAATATTGCACACTTTATATGGAGAAGTAACTCCTGCCTAGTATCCATCAAAATACTCACCTTACATCTGGAAGGGATCTATATGATGGACTAACTGCTGCATATACTAATAAAAACTTAAATCTGCCATATATCAGATCAAAGATCTACCTACTCAACTAACTACTGACCATATTAACAACTATAGATATATGATGGCTACAGTATTTATATATTCCAACCGCAAGTTTGGTTATAAAATAGTGTGTTATACTGATTGAAAAAGACACATATTGCCTAGCACAAATCTGGATGCCTCTGGACTTTGGTGGCGTTTGTTTTTAATCTACTATTTTTAATTTTTCTATTTTTATTGTGTGGACTTTTATGTATTACATTGTATCTCTATACATGATATATATATATTCCTGTGGGATTCCTCAATATTGGTATTTAACATGATCTATTGAGTCCTATGGTAATGCTGTTTTTTCTTAGGAGGTCTTTTTGATATTACCAATATTCTTTGATTTACTATAGGAATATGGAATTTGCACTTTTTTATGTATCTGTATTTATATTTTCACTTTTATTCTTGTTTTTATTTTATTATGTATAGAAATAAATGTTAGTATCTATATACTTCAGATCAGAGTGCCTGCCTATAATTATTCCACTTATTGAAAAAAGAATGTATAAAAGATAGATAGATAGATAGATAGATAGATAGGAGATAAATAATCAGCAGATAAATAGCTATAAGGCCTATAGATTTCATCACGAGAACTTGAAACTGTTGGATGGACAATCATTCATTTGGTTGTGTCCCAATCAACTACCTTATTCTGGGCATTTTATATTTAATAGGAGAATTTGTTTCTGTGGATAACTTCAACTTTCATTCCAAAACTGTGACGCGTTTCCGGGATAGACACCATTAGGCTGAGTGTTTTATATGCCAGTCTTAATAAAAAATGTAAGCATCCTGCTCAGATGAAATGATGTAGAAAAAAGGGGAAGGAAAGTGCTGACATGAAAAACAGCAAATGGGACAAAAATATACAGTGTTTGGGGTACTCTGGGCAGAATGTCATTATGAAACCAGAGAACCCCTTGAAACTGTAATAAATATATATCAATAAGTGGCCTAAGGAGTGATTTACAGCATATTTGTGAAAGTTAAAAGGGTTGTGCAGTGCTAGAATATTAATGACCTATTGTCAGGACTTCCAGCACCTCTGATGATCAACAGTTTGAAGAGGTAGCACAGCTTGTGTGAGCACTACTTCCTCTTCAAAGTTACCTGTGCATGATGATCTTCATTATGTATCAGGCCATGGTAATCCTCTTTGTTGCAACACACTAAGTACAGCACACAGTATTACACACGCTGCACTTGCTCTTCTCAGGCATGGCAGTTGTTAAATGCAAGTCTAGTTTCCTCTACAGGATAGGGCTGTTATGCCAATAGGTGTGCACCCACTGTGTGTACAGACCAGTTTGACTTTGTGCTAAACTCAGGACATAATCCTGACAGTCACCTGGTTTTCAATCTTTAACCCCTGTACAGGGATCTGGAGTTTGCTGTAGGGGAGCTATCGGGCCTCTAACTCTTGGCGTAGTCTCAGTATGGTAGACAACTAACCCACCGGGCCAGAGACACCGATGCGCAGCCCAAAGAATCAGACAAAACTGTTTAGTAACAGGCCGAGGTTAGGACAGCCAGAGTTCATGCGAACACGAGAAACAAGTCTGAGGTCAGGGCTGGCAGCAGAGGATCCCAAGGGCAAACAGGCACAGGTCAGTACATGGGCAGACAGCACATAACAAATACCTTAGCAAGTAACTGGTATGCCAGGAACCTAACTGCTCAGGCAAAGAAATTATGTCATCAGCACAGTGTTATAGCATGAAACAGATTAGCAATTAGAAGCAGCTGTTCATCAGCCCACAGAGCAAGAAGTAGTTAAAGGGAACCTGTCATCTCCGAAACACCCCCTGAACTAGAGTAAGCGTTGTATAGTGGTGCTGAATCCGAATATGTAAGTTTTATCTTCATACTCACTTCCATTCTGATGTTGTGCTCCCACAAACCAGCAGTAAAATGCACTCAGTGGACTCCAGTGCTCACTCACATAATGGAGAGGACTCAAAGAAGAGTCCTCTCAATGTATTTTACTGCTGGTTTGTGGGAGCACAGTTACGGAATGGAAATGAGTATGAAGATAAAACTTACATATTCAGATTCAGCATCACTTACACTATACACCGCTTACTCTAGTTCAAGGGTTGTTTCAGAGATGACAGGTTCCCTTTAAGGCAAAAATGGAGATAATGCTAGTTCAATGAATAACATTTCTAATAAACACATCAAGGCAATGACAGGCATATGCCACCAACATAACAAATGCTGCTTATAATGTCTGCGGCAATCTGACTCCCTAGAGTGGCATCATGCCACCATGGGCCACCTGCGACTTTTCCCATCAATGTGCAGGGGTCAGTGCACAGAGCGTTTCTCCCACTTTCACAGCACCCTGACTGGCATGCATTAGTTGTACCAGGTCCACATTAGCACATTATGCAACATCTCACATAGAATATTAGAAAGCATCGCATCATGGTGTATGTCATACATGTTATATGGCATACTTAACTATGTACACCTTTTGGGGACAATTTGTTTTATGGTTGCATTTTACCAATTTGGGGATAAAAATCATTTTTTTCAATTGGTCTTCATTAAAAAATATTGAGCCATTCTGTCACAAAGAGTTATCTGTTTTTCTAGCTGTGTGCATCCTACTTTCACTTTTACTTTGTGCCAGTCATCTAATAACCCTTATCTCTAAATTACTAAGCACTTAATTAAGCCACAATCTTATCAGTAAGATAATGATTAAGCTATAATGAGTGTTTATAAGGTCAGAGAGCAGAGATAAGGAACCCGTCAGATCCTCAACTGATGGAAAAGAGAGAAAATCCAGAAGCTGCTACTAGAGCATCTCAGCTCTGTACAGAAAAAAAGATTCCATATTTTTAATATAGACCAACTGAAAAACTGATTTTTAGCTTATAATGAGCACAATGCCCTAATAAAAAAATACAACATAGGCATTACTGGTACTCCTCAGTAATTTGGCATTTCACAGTCATATAAACTTCAGCATTTCAACTTAGGTGGAGTGGCCAGCACAACAGGGTCAAATGATTACTAGAGATTAGACAATTTCTTAAAATTCAATTTGGGTCTGTTTCGGCCAAACTGGCAGGTTAAGTTGTTTCATGTCCAAATAACTCTCTCCTCTATTCAACTGAATCAAATCACCAGTTAAATGTAAGGACCTGTTCAGACAGCGTTAGTTACAGGCTGCCTTTGGCACAGATTCTCAGTCAAAAAGCCATTTAGAGGCAGTACGGAAGCCACTTCCCATTGTTTTATAAAAATTTTGTCTGAACGGACCCTAAAGGATATGTGTCTTCTTGCAAGAGAGCAAGACTGCTTTTAATTTTCTTACACACGGCTACAGTGGGAACACCATATCTATGCAATGTACCCGTGCAATATTTTTTTTTCATAGAATGGTAATGGAAAGTCTCTGAATGAAAGGGTAAAATTAAAAAAATATATATGGAAAACCCCTTTAAATTCTAGTAGCCAGCATAGTTCTAGTTGGTCCTAATAAAGTTGTTTTATGAGAATTATATTTGTCTGAGGAATTAAGTAGTTGGTGTGCCTAAGACACAAAATTCCCTTTACTGATCAGGCAGAGAAGCGATCAACATCATTTAAGGCAAAAACAGATATTTCTATATCTAGCATAGCTAGATCAAAGCAGAATTGGTATTTTGTGTGGCATTAACTTTTGACGATGATCCGAAACAACTCGGTGGCTTCATGGTCAAGGTTTAAGGTTTTTATTGTTCGGATTCCATTATTATAAGACGTCTTCATTTTATCTGTGTCTGAACGGCTTGTGAATGAGACATTTGTACCATATATTCAGATTGAAAATTGCATATTTGTTGCATTTTCAATTTTTATTTGATTTCACCTTGACATGCCTTATCAGACTTGTTGAAACTTTTAATTTCTGTGCTTTTATTGCAATGCTCCAATCAGTATAAGGAGCCTATTATTAGGTATTCTAGAGACTCTTATTGTGTTTTATCACAGAATTGTATCTCGCTGCAATTTAACTGTAGTTATTCTACTCAGAGAAAATCTTTCATATTAGGTTCCTTTCATCATTTGATGACAACCCTTGAATACATCATTATTCAGTGATGGGCTATAAATTATAATCATTAGTCAATTTTGCCTTATATAATCTGATATATAAACTGTTTCTTTTTATCATCTTTTGATGGAAGACAGTAAATACAGCTGTCTGTTTGGAGCTTTTCTGATAGCGGTAATAGAAATGTTAAGTTATAAAAGGCTTTCTGGGAGACAAACATATTTGTAAGAAGTGCTCGGTATTATCATTATACATGCAATTAAACTTATCCTCTTGTATTCCTGGGCTGCGTAAACAGTGATAAAACTTTTTAATAGGTATGTCAAGGTCTTGTTTACTCCCACTCAAGCGGAATTCTAGAATAGTCTTCAGATGAATTCAATTTTTTTTTATAGCTACAACATTTTCCTTAGCTCATACATAAACTCATGCTTCACAAATATGACTAAGTCCTCACATAACCAAACATTTCACCCTCTTCTTCTGAACTCCTCATTAAGAAAAATGAAGAAAAAAAAATTGAAGGTTTCCCCACCCCAATACCCAGAATGAAGACTATTTCAAACGCCTATTTATTTTCTCGGATCTTATATATCCAATTATTAAATAAACACTATTATAAATACCTATAATTTAATCTTTATTAGTTTGATGTATTGCACAAATTGCTCATTAATAAAAAAATTAAAATAATTACAAAAAGGATATATGAACTGCATATAATATTAATCTTATTTTATAAATATTACTATCATATGAACATGATTTGAAAAAGCAATAATAATTCATAAGTATATATTACAAATAAGGAATAAATAAAGTATTAAATTTATAAGTAAATTAATCCATACACTGATTAAAATTCCTTGTAATCTTATGGCATATCCTAGCATTATGCCATAACACTGCAAGATCATAAATTGATGAGATGGAAATATAGGTGTAAATCCTTAAGAACATTTTCTCGTATGTAACCTATGAAGATGATTTTACTTTTACTATAACAATGCTAACAATGCCCTAACAGAGTTATGCATGTGCCATATATATCCTCTCCCCAGTACTTAAAAGGGTTGTTTCACTTCAGTAAGTGGCATTTATCATGTAGAGAAACTTAATACAAGCCACTTGCTAATGTATTGGTATTATCCATATTGCCTCCTTTGCTGGCTGGATTCATATTTCAATCTCATTATACACTTCTCATTTCCATGGTTACGACCACCCTGCAATCCATCAGCGGTGGTCATGCTTGCACACTATAGGAAAAAGTGCTGGCCTCTCTGGTGGCTGTGATTGTGGGAGCTCACATAGGCTTGTGCAAGCACGGCCATGGCTGCTGGATTGCAGGTTGGTCGTAACCATGGAAACAAGTAGTGTATAATGTGATTGAAAACAGAATCCAACCAACAAATGGAGAAATATGGGTAATAACAATACGTTAGTACAAGCATCCCCAAACTGCGACCCTCCAGCTGTTGTAAAACTACAACTCCCACCATGCCCTGCTGTAGGCTATTAGCTGTAGGATGTCCGGGTATGCTGGGAGTTGTAGTTTTGCAACATCTGGAGGGCCGCAGTTTGGGGATGCCTGCGTTAGTAAGTGCTTTGTATTAACATTTTGTACATAATAAATGCTATTTCTTGAAGAGAGACAACCCCTTTAAATTAGGTAGCACTGCCCAACCACATGTCCCAAGCCTTCTGATTAGTGATGATCGAACATGCTCGTACCGAGCTCAAAAAGTTCGGGTCCCCTGCACGCACCCAGACGGATCCATGCGTGCAGGGGACCTGAGCTTTTTGAGCTCGGTAAGAGCATGTTCGATCATCACTACTTCTGATAGATCAACACAGATACATTTACTCTGCACTGCATGATGTGAAAACCATAGTTTTGTGCACTGAAGAGTATCATAACAGGTTAAGCTTTAGGATTAAGATGAGTACGACTTAAAGGAATGTGAGCATATGGGCAATTTGCATGTCTTCATCCACCAGCCGTAAAGAAGGATTAAAGCTATTGTTTTTTGGATGATCTGTTTTAGTAAAGCTTGGCTGTGTTTTACAGCTGTAAGCCACTTAATCACAAACATTTGTCCATCTAAAAAATTAGTTCCTAAAGAAATTGATTTGTTATTATATTGGCTCAAAAAGTAACATAGTAACATAGTTTATAAGGCCGAAAAAAGACATCTGTCCATCCAGTTCGGCCTGTTTTCTTACAAGTTGATCAGTAAGAAAAAAATTCCTTCCCGACTCCAATCAGGCAATCAGAATTACTCCCTGGATCAACGACCCCTCTCTAGTAACTATAACTTGTAATATTATTATTCTCCAAAAATACATCCAGGCCCCTCTTGAACTCTTTTAGTGAACTTACCATCACCACCTCCTCAGGCAGAGAGTTCCATAGTCACTGTTCTTACCGTAAAGAATCCTCTTCTATGTTTATGTACAAACCTTCTTTCCTCCAGACGCAGAGGATGTCCCCTCGTCACAGTCACAGTCCTGGGGATAAATAGATCATGGAAGAGATCTCTGTACTGACTTCTGATATATTTATACATAGTTATTAGATCTCCCCTCAGTTGTCTTTTTTCTAAAGTGAATAACCCTAATTTTGACAATCTTTCTGGGTACTGTAGTCCACCCATTCCAGTTATTACTTTAGTTGCCCTCCTCTGAACCCTCTCCAGCTCTGCTATGTCTGCCTTGTTCACAGGAGCCCAGAATTGTACACAGTACTGTGTACTCCACACATGGAGTACACAGTACTCCATGTGTGGTCTGACTAGTGATTTGTAAAGTGGCAGGACTATGTTCTCATCACGGGCATCTATGCCTCTTTTGATGCAACCCATTATCTTATTGGCCTTGGCAGCAGTTGTCTGACACTGGTTTCTAAAGCTTAGTTTGCTGTTCACTATAATTCCTAGGTCCTTTTCCATGTCAGAGTTACCTAATATTTTACCATTTAGTATGTACTGGTGACTTGCATTATTCCTTCCCAATGCATAACCTTACATTTGTCAGTGTTAAACCTCATCTGCCACTTCTCTGCCCAAGCCTCCAGTCTATCCAGATCTATCTGTAGCAGTATACTGTCCTCTTCTGTGTTAATTACTTTACACCGTTTAGTGTCATCTGCAAAAATTGATATTTTACTGTGCAAGCCTTCTACAAGATCATTAATAAATATATTGAAGAGAATAGGGCCCAATACTGACCCCTGTGGTACCCCACTAGTTACAGTGACCCAATATGAGTATGTACTATTAATAACCACCCTCTGTTTTCTATCACTGAGCCAGTTACTTACCCACATACAGACATTTTCTCCCAGGCCAAGCATTCTCATTTTATATACTAACCTTTTATGTGGTACAGTGTCAAATGCTTTGGAGAAGTCCAGATATACGACATCCATTGATTCGCCGCGGTCCAGTCTAGAACTTACCTCCTCATAGAAACTGATTAAATTGGTTTGACATGACCAATCTCTCATGAAGCCATGCTGATATGGAGTAATTTGCTTATTTTCATTGAGGTACTCCAAGATAGCATCTCTTAGAAAACCCTCAAACAGTTTACCTACAACAGATGTTAAACTTACTGGCCTATAGTTCCCGGGCTCTGTTTTTGGACCCTTTTTGAATATTGGCACTACATTTGCTATGTGCCAATCCTGTGGAACACTCCTTGTCAATATAGAGTCCTTAAATATCAGAAATAAGGGTCTAGCGATGACATAACTTAATTCTCTTAGGATACGGGGGTGTATGCCATCCGGTCCTGGCGATTTGTCTATTTTAATCTTTTTAAGATGCAGCTCTACTGATGTAGCTCTGCATTTCATCTGACAGTTTATTTTCCTCAGTGAATACAGTGGAGAAAAAGATATTTAGTAGCTTTGCTTTCTCCTCATCGCTCTCTGCAACTCGCCCCTCATTACTCTGTAAGGGGCCGACACCTTCAGGTTTATACTTTTTACCATTTATATAATTAAAGAACATTTTAGGGTTAGTTTTACTCTCTTTGGCGATTAATATCTCGGTCTCTACTTTGGCTGTTTTTATTTGTCTTTTACATATTCTATTTTTTTCCTTATAGTTTTTCAATGCTTCCTCGCTCCCCTCCTGTTTTAGTGATTTATTGCTTTCTTTACAGTTCTGTTTATCCACATTGTTTTTTTCTTGTTCCTTAACCTTTTATTCCCATAAGGTATGTACCTCTCACAATTAGATATTAGGATGCTTTTAAAAATGTCCCATTTTGTGGCTGTATTTTTATTTTTGAGGACTTTGTCCCAGTTAGTTAGGCCTATGGCGTCTCTTTGTTGGCTAAATTTTGCTTTTTTGAAGTTTGGTATTTTTGTTCCTCCCTGAAGAAACGCTCTTTTGAATGACAGTTGGAAGGTTATTATATTATGGTCACTATTTCCCAGGTGTCCCCCAACCTGCATATCTGTTGATTCTGTCAGGTCTATTGGTTAATACTAAGTCCAGTATGGCCGTCCCTCTAGTCGGGTCCTGAACCAGTTGGGAAAGGTAATTGTCTTTGGTTATTTCCAAGAACCTGTTTCCTTTATGAAATACACAGGTTTCAGTTTTCCAGTCTATATCTGGGTAGTTGAAATCCCCCATAACAACGACCTCATTATGATTTGCCACCTCGTCTATTTCGTTTAGAAGTAGATTTTCCATGGGCTCTGGTATATTAGGTGGTTTATAATAAACTCCTATTAGTATTTTATTATTGTTTTTGGCTCCATTTATTTCTACCCAAAAACAATAATAAAATACTAATAGGAGTTTATTATAAACCACCTAATATACCAGAGCCCATAGACAATCACGCCATATAGCCTCATCTTGCCCATTGGTTGCATCTTTTGAAAAACCTATCCATGCACTGGGTCTATAAAATGCATTAAAGTAAGACTTAGGCCTCTTTCACACTAGCGGCAGTCCAGATCCGGCAGGTGAAGGGTGCCGTCGGATCCGGACTGCCGCAGGCGCATGTGTGGGGCTGGAACCGCTTTCCGGCCCCACACATGTCACACAGTACCATATACAGACATACACACATATACACATACACACAAACACATACATACTTACATACTCCAGGCAGGCAGGCAGGCCGCATGTCTTCACACCCAGGAGGCGCGCAGCTATGACGATTCCCCACAGCGCCCTCTGCCTGCCTGGAGTATGTAAGTATGTATGTGTTTGTGTGTATGTGTGTGTATGTCTGTATGTCTGTCTGTCTGTATGTGGTGACGGATCTGTCCTGAACTCCATTGAAAGTCAATGGAGGGCGGATCCGTTTACCATGTTGGTCACACCAAACGGATCCGTCCCCATTGACTTGCATTGGGGGTCATTCCGGATCCGTCTTGGTGCGGATGCCTGGACCGGAGAGAAAACCGCAGCATGCTGCGGTTTGTTCTCCGGTCCCAAGACGGAACGGAATGCTTTCAGGAGCATTCCGTTGTCTTCAGTTCAGTTTTGTCCCCATTGACAATGAATGCGGACAAAACTGAAGCGTTTTTTTCCGGTATTGAGCCCCTATGACGGAACTCAATACCGGAATTTAAAAACGCTAGTGTGAAAGTAGCCTTAGCTTTGCTCCTCAGGGCACTGCTCACTGATGTTCATGTTGCATCAAAGTAATTCCGCAATATAAGGTCAACCTAGCCATTAGCTGATATTTCTTTTTGGTACAATCAGAGGTATAATTTGTAGCTCATGGGCCCCAATACAAAGGGCCATTTATAATACAGGCGTCCTCTTATGTGGCAGTGGGACTTGTGTCCAGGGCTCGGGTGTGATTGCTACCTTAGCATCCAATATAATACAAAATCAAACCTATGTATTCATATATAATATGAAAATCCTCCTTAACCCCTTGGCGCATTTGGGCGTAATTGTACGTCCAAAATGCAAGTAAGTTGCGGCATTTGGACGTACAGTGATGTCCAAACTGCTTACCGGGACTGTGACACTATAAAGTGTCACAGCCCCAGAGTCTCCGCTCTCCTGGAGAGCAGAGACCTCGGGGAAGCCGGCAAGGGACCAATCAGAGTGGTCCTTTGCCGGCAAGCGCTCCGATTGGTTAGTCTCTGCAGACTAACCAATTGGTGTGCTCCATTTAGAAAAAAAGCCGGAGATCACAACCCAAAAACTGGCCTGAATACTGTGCCCCCGGGGGTAACTGAGCCCCCCCATTGCCGCCCCCTTGCCTCCGTTGCCCCCCCTCATGCCTCCGTTGCCGTCCCTGCTGCGCTTGTATTTTATAATGGCAGCGGCTCACGATCTGAGCCGCTGCCATCAGCAGAGAGTGTGAGCTGTAATTACAGCTCACACTCTGCTGCTACAGCTGAAATCGGTGCTGGCACCAATTTCAGCTGTTTAACCCCATAGATGCTGCGGTCAGTAGCCGCCCGCAGCATCCATGGGGTTAAGAAGGAGGGAGCTCCCTCTCTCTGCCATCGGGCCGCCGCTGCTGCAGTGGCAGCGGCCCAATGGTTACCATGGCAACCGGACGCTTTACAAAAGCTGCCATGTACCTAAGGCTCATTAGACCCTCAGGGTCTGATCAGCCTTAGTGTAGCACTGATACAGTGCATTGCAATAGATGACTATTGCAATGCACTGTATAGCCATCAAGCCCACTGGATCATCAAGATCCAAATGGGTCTTGATAAATTAAAAAAAAATTTAAATAGAAAGTAAAAAAAAAAAAAACTCTAAAAAGAAAGTTAAAAAAAGTGTAAAAAATTTAAAAATAAATAAAGTTAAAAAAAAAGTTAAAAAAGCGCCCTTTTTCCCCAAATGAAGTAAAAAAAAGTAAAAAAAAAAATAGAAAAAGTACACATATTAGGTATCGCCGCTTCTGTATCAACCGGCTCTATAAAAGCATCACATGGTCCACCCCGCCAGGTGTACGCAAAAATTTTTTTAAAAAAAAATGCTATACCATTTTTTGTCATCTTGCCTCACAAAAAGTGTAATAGCAGGCAATCAAAAAGGCGTATTCACCCCAAAATGGTACTAATCAAACCGTTATCTCGTCCCGCAAAAATCGCCCAAAAAATAAAAAAACTACAGCTCTCTAACAACCTAACAAATGTCTGTAACAACCTGCTCTACAAAAATATCGCATGATCTCTCCCCTCAGGTGAACACCATAAAAAATAAAAACTGTCTAAAAAAAGCCATTTTTTGTCACATTTCATCACAAAAAATGTAATAGCAAGTGATCAAAAAAGTGTATGCCCCCAAAAATAGTAACAATCTAACCGTCATCTCATCCCGCAAAAAATGAGCCCCTACCTGAGACAATCGTCCAAAAAATAAAAAAAAACTACAGCTCTCTGACTATGGAGACACTAAAACATGATTTTTTTGTGCTTCAAAAATATTGTTTAAAACTTAAATAAATAAAAAAGTATACATATGAGATATTGCCGCACAACGACCTGCTCTATAAAAATATCACACGATCTAAGCTGTCAGATGAATGTTGTAAATAACAAAAAATAAAAACAATGCCAAAACTGCTAGTTTTTGTTACCTTGCCTCACAAAAAGTGTAATATAAAGCTACCGAAAATCGTATGTACCCTAAAATAGTACAAACAAAACTGCCAACTTATCCGGTAGTTTCCAAAATGGGGTCAGTTTTTTGGAGTTTCCTACTCTAGGGGTGCATCAAATGTGACATGGCAACTTTAAATTTTCCTTTGAAATCCGCCCTGGCGTTCCTTTCCGTCTGCGCCCTGCCGTGTGCCTGTACAGCAGTTTCCGATCACAAATAGGGCATTTCTGTAAACTACAGAATCAGGGTAATAATTAATGAATTTAGTTTGGCAGTTAACCCTTGCTTTATTCTCGGAATAAAATGATTTATATGGAAAATCTGCCAAAAAAGTGAAATTCGGAAATTTTGGCTACATTTTCCTTTAATTCTTGTGGAACCCCTAAAGGGTTAATAACGTTTGTAAAATCAGTTTTGAATACTTTGAGGGGTGTAGTTTCTTAAATATGGTCATTTTTGGGTGGTTTCTATGAAGGAAGCCTCACAAAGTGACTTCAGACCTGAACTGGTCCTTAAAAAGTGGGTTTTGGAAATTTTGTGAAAATTTTCAAGATTTGCTTCTAAATTTCTAAGCCTTCTAACGTCCCAAAAAAATAAAATGTCATTTTCGAAATGATCCAAACCTGAAGTAGACACATAGGGAATGTAAAGTAATAACTATTTTTGGAGGTATTACTATGTATTTTAAAAGTAGAGAAATTGACATTTGGAAATTTGCAAATTTTTCTAAATTTTTGGAAAATTTGGTATTTTTTATAAATAAGAATGAAATATTTTGACTCAAATTTGCCACTGTAATGAAGTACAATAAGTGACGAGAAAACAGTCTCAGAATGGCCTGGATAAGTAAAAGCGTTTTAAAGTTATCACCACATAAAGTGAGACATGTCAGATTTGCTAAAAATGGCCTGGTCCTTAAGGCCAAAACAACCTGCAGCGTCAAGGGGTTAAAACAGAGCTAAAAATATTGGGGGACTTTTATCAAATGTGTTACGCCAGTGTTTGGGCGTAAAAATGTTTAATTTGATGGCACACAGCTGCTGTTGCGCAGTATTTTGTGACATTTGGCTGAACTATTTATAGAAGCGGAGTAACAATTTTGTCCAGTTTTCGCTGTAGATTCCTTTTTTGGCTCTTTTATGAATTGCGACTTTTTAACTCCATGCTGAGCACCCCCCAGGTATACTTTTACTGAAAGAAGCGCAACTACATTGCACTTGCCCTAAATTTATTATTATGGTGCAGGAGCACATAGCAGCTCCAGTCTAAACACTAACCTCATGTCTTTTCATCATCAAGGCATTTATCTAACAAAGAATTAATTGCTAGGAATCTCAGTGAGGCTCCCCCCATGCAAACTTTATTTTCTTGACATATGAGGAAAACATTATTTGCTTCTAAAGCCATAATATTTGCGTCTAATGCAACACATGTAACCTCATTGAGTGGTCAAGCCACACTGAAACCTTGTACATGACCAGAACAAATGTTTTAATATTTTTCTCAGTTTTTCTCATACTGTATTTGCAAATAAAAATTCACCAAGATCGCCAAACACTAACATCACAAAAAGGCTTGAAGATTGTTTGAAAGTCTTTTCCCACTTGAGCTGCCAGGCTTTCACAAAGTGATTAATATCCAAATGTTCATGAAATATATACTGTAACCAGGGGAGGATTGGCCATAGACCTTACAGGGAAATTTCCCAGTGGGCCAAGGCTCAGGGGGCCGCCTGGGACCTCCTCAGGACTGGCCAGTGGAAGTTTTTGGGGATGTATTTTGTTCTTCTGGCAGTATTTTGTGATGGACTGTGGTATTTGGCTCTATTGGGATAGTATAATATGCCACACTATGGTATTTCTGGTCCTGCCTTCCATCAATTTGGACCTGACTACAAAATTGGGCCACTTTTAATAATTTTTCCAGGGCCACTTTAAGTTCCCAGTCCGCCCCTGACTGTAACACACACAATAAATGCATAAATAAACAAAATAAACAAGCAAACAAACAAATACCAGTCTGTCCACATTCTATGCTCCTTGTCATTTTCCCATTTTATTCTCATGAAGACAACCCCTGTCCCTATGCTGTATCAGTGCATGTGTATGTCATAGAGGGTGGGTCACCATTAAAGACCTCTGCCTATGAACACAGAGATGTTCAGTATGATGCTCCAGCTCCAGTCGCCCATGTATTATATGGACAACCATTGACTTCCATGTCATTCTACTTTCCACCTGCAGTAGCTGGTACAGGCAAATGGTCTGGCTGTGGTTTCTGGCTGACTGCATTAATTTGTTAGGAGTGGCTCTAATCTATGATTAACTCTTTTAACCATTACTTTCTTAAAATCCATTCATCTGTCTTGGATCCAGCAGCAGCACTGCATTTCGTCTCCGGCCAAGACTGCTTCCTCTCCAGCGTGTGTTGATGAACTCAGACTGCTGTGAGAGCAGCGAGCCTCCTAATTGTTCAGGAATGTCACTGCACCCATGCCCTCCTCGGGACAAATGGGAGGTCCCCCTATGTACGTTGTAGTTTTACATTTGGTATCTTGATGGGTCTTTTTACTACTTGCACATGCTGTGCTGTCCACATCTTTTGCAGCCTCTTTGAAGTGAATGGGTCTGCATCTGAAATCGGATGCAGATAAAAAACATGTGTGCATGAGCCCTAACTGTATGTGGGATTTCATTAGTATGCAGAACACAAAGGAGGCAATATTACTGATACTGATGTGGGAAGCATTTAGAGGGGGGCTAATACAGACCGGTTTAAGGGGGGGGGGGGTAATATTACTGTGTGCAGCACAAATATGGGCACTTTTAGCCTGTGGAGTGCTATTTAGGGACCATTTCCACACGTGGAATTATTTTGGCACTAATTTTACTGTCTTGGGCACTGTCTATTTGGTATTATTATTTTTGGGGGCACTATCTTTCTGACAGTATTATTTTGGGTCACTATCTGTGTGGCATGATTATTTTTTGAAATACAGTGTTCAGGGGCACTTTGCACCAAAGCAGGTACAGTAATAGGGCAGGAACAGGCACAGTGCCGAGAGAAGCAGCAGTGTGTAACTCAAGTGTAGAGGGTGGGGGATAGGTGAGGAGGGTACTGGAAAAACTAGGAGCCAAACTAGGAAGTAAATTCTGCCTAGAAGTAAAGCTGTAGAAGTTACCTTAGCATTGTGGCCTGCATAAAGAAAAAAAGGGAAACAGAAGAATTCTAGACAAGAAGTCTCCTATGAGCCAAAAACTTTCCCATTCAATGGTCTAAAAAAGGCGTTTAAATAGAATTACTTGAATATAATAAACTAAATTCAGGTGGGGAAGTTCTCATGGAACTGTTTAACACATTGCACTGGTCCTTTATAGGTATAAAAATGAAAAAAAAAGTAGAACTCTTTTTTGTTAACCCCCTTCTTCTTTCCCCAATGTAGTCTATTGCTATTACAGCATCCATATGAACATGTCTGAATGAAATAATATGGGAAGAGGGTATGCAAATGGGCACTTAACAAGCTCCGCCTCTAATGTTACCATATGTGAATGAAATAATATGGGAAGAGGGTACTCAAATCAGCACTTAACAAGGTCTTTGAACATGCTAACCGAGATAAAAAAAATCGTCCTGCCATTTTCTGTTGACAACCTTTGTTATTTATCACAGCAGCTACTGTCAGAAGTGTGTTTCCCCCACATTGTCAGCATATCCGAATATCAATTTTTCCGCTCAGCCATACTGAATGGTGCGCTGCAACAGTGAGAGACCATGAAAGTGGAGTAAGGAGGAGAGAGGCTAGTCTGCTGGAAAGCACACAGTGTCTGTAGCATGGGATCAAAATTTCTTTACAGTTAAGGCTTCTTTCACATAGGTGGCAGAGCATTTTACCCCATAGACTATAATAGGATATGGCAGGAATCTGTCCACTCCCTGGTGGATAAATATCACTGCTCGCAAGAGATCAGGTCTGTACTTACTTATTATACTACTACTACTCCTATCATCTCAAGTCAGCCTACAGCTAAGCTCTTAAAGCTACAGCGCATTGTCAAGCCACTCTACTCCACCGCTGTATCAATACCATCTAAACCTGCTGTGTATCTGAGAGACTGTAACCTGTATAACATCTTGGTTCCTGCATTAAAGCAAATGTTATCCTTGAACCCTGGCATTGGTTTAATTATTGGTGCCTTGTGCGAGGAGGGTAACAGGAACAATCTTGCAGCTGGGCAACCCTGGGAACAAGGCCGCCATAGTAATCCTCGTGCCCGTGATATCACCCGTGATGACCTTAAAGGTCCCCTGTCCCAGGATAGTACCCGTGTGCTGCATATACACTATATATATACAACACACATAAATATACCATATATACACTACACACACATACTACCCAACTTTTGAAAAGCCTAAGGAGCGAAACTATGAGCAACGCAACAAGTTTATTCAGTTATATTCAGTGCAATCCAATATACAGCTCCACATACCTCTTACATCCAGTGACTTCTCCTCTGATGCAGACGTTCTCTTTTCTCATCTTCTCCTTTCAGACCAGGTGCCATGATGATTTTTCACCCATCTCTTGTCTCTTCAGTTTGACAAAATGACATGTTAGGTTCCTACTTTTCCATCATCCTCCATCCTTCTGAACACCCCAATCCTGCCACTCTCAACACAGTGCCCGTTGTGCTCCCCAATACTATCCTGCAGAAAAATTACTAGTACCACACAGATAGTGCCCTTCAATAATTATTGGCAAACACTTCCCTAAAATAACTGCACCAGGCAAATAGTAACACCAATAGTATAAACATTATGTTCCCCAATTATTACTGGGGGACCATGGGGAACATAATGATTACTATTATGGGTGCTATGAGAGGATTATTACTTCTGGGACAAAGTGGGGACATCATTGTTGGGGCACTATTACTACTAAGAGCACCGTGGCAGAGAATTATTACTATTGGTGGGACTTTGGGGAGAACTTTTACTGTGAGGGGCAAACTGGCCACTTAAAATGAGCACAAGTACAAAAAATCCCCCTTAATAATGTGCACTAGTTCAAAAATGCTCCCGTTCTGTGTGGAAGTACAAATAAATTCCCCCGCTTAGTGCCCCCAGCTAATGTCCACATAGTGCCCCCATGATGTGTGCAAGTGTAAATTGCCCCTATATAATGCCCCCAGTAAATGACCATATAGTGCTCCTCTCCCCATCCCCATAATGTGCCAGTATAAGATCCCCCCATAATGCGCCAGTATAAATGCCCCTTCATAGTGCCCCCATAATGTGTTATTTCCCCCCTCCAACACCATAGTGCCCTATAATGTGCCAGTATAAATGCCCCCCATAATGTCCCCATGATGTGCCAGTGTAAATGCCCCCAGGTGTACCAGTATAAATGCCCCCATAGTGGCCCATGATGGGTCAGTATAAATGCCCCCATAGTGGCCCATAATGTGCCAGTAGATGCCCCCGTAGTGTCCCCCATGATGTGCCAGTAATGCCTCCAGTAGATGCCCCTGTAGTCTCCCACATAATGTGCCAGTAATGCCCCCATAGTGTCCCCCATGATGTGCCAGTAGATGCCCCCGTAGTGTCTCCAATGATGTGCCAGTAGATGCCCCCATATTGTCCCTCATCATGTGCCAGTAAACCCCCATAGTGTCCCCCCTCATGTGCCAGTAATCCCCCTATAGTATCCCCCATCATGTGCCAGTAATGCCCCTATAGTGCCCCCATCATGTGCCAGTAATGCCCCCATGGTCTCTCCATCATGTGTCAGTAATTCCCCCATAGTGTCCCCATCATGTGCCAACAATGCCCCCATAGTGTCCCCCATCATGTGCCAGTAATGCCCCCATAATGTACCAGCAATGCCCCCATAGTGTCCCCCATCATGTGCCAGCAATGCCCCCATAGTGTCCCCCATGATGTGCCAGCAATGCCCCCATAGTGTCCCCCATCATGTTCCAGTAATTCACCCACTTGATGCCCCCATAGAGCACATAAAAAAAAAACACTTATACTTACCTCCATGCTGTCAGCGACGTGATGCAGGCCTCTTGCGGCTTGTGTCCCGCGCAGTACCAAGCCCGGCTCAGGCGGACGCGATGACGTCATCGCGCCGCCTGTGCCGGCCTCTCAGAGGAACAGGAGAGGGAGACGCCTCTCCCTGCTGCAGTGTGCATCTGTATCACCATCCTAATGACGGCGATACAGATCAATGTAGGGAGATGAGCGCTTCCACAATGGAAGCGCTCATCTCCTGCTGCTGCATCGGATCGGGATTTAGCCGGTAACCCGGTTCTCCGATCCGGCTGTAATTTTAACAACCAGATCTGGAGAACCGGAGGGAACCGGTTTAATCCCATCTCTGCCTCCAGAAATAAAATGAATAGCAGTGTGGCACTCACAGATCCCTATAACAATGTATCCTCCATATCCCTCATAACCATGCATCATCCACAGATCCCCCATAATAGTGCATCCCCCATATCCCTCATAACAATGCTTCATCAACTGATCCCCCTATATCCCTCATAACCATGCATCATCCACAGATCCTCATAACAGTGCCTCATCCACAGATCTCTATAACAGTGCATCATACACAGATCCTCCATAGCTAACCAATCGGTTCAAAATATTCTTTTTCTTATTTTCCTCCTCTAAAATCTAGGTCCAGTCCATCTCATAGTGTGAAAAATATGGTACTTACTAGAGATGAGCGAATCTATTCGTCGATTCGTATCAAATCTTGGAAATTTTCAGCTGCGAAGCGAATCCGAATATTAGGTGATTTGCTCCGTTAAGATTCGAAAATGTTCCTAAGGCTTTCTACGCATTCACTACGTACTTGTCCGATAAATTGTACGCTAATGCTGCGTATACGTTACTCTATATGCTGTTGCGTACGAATGCAAGTAATTAGCGAACTTTTACTGTTAGTTCGTTATTCATGCGCAAAAGCCCGGGAAGAAAGCGGTCACCTGACCTAGTGGGCAGGGTTTGCTTTAATTGGCTCAGGCTCAGTAAGCCAGTGACGCATCACTTCTGCTGCGACTGCTGAGATGAGCAGAAGCACTGTGTGTGAAGTTCTGAGACACTGAGACCTGTGTTGTTGAAATTAGGGTGTAATTGTTCAGGGAATCCATATTACACATCAGGGATACTGCAGGGCAAGTGCAAGGCCAGTGCAGGGCTAGTAATTAATCAGGCAGGGAGAGTGAGACAGGGAGAGAGATAGGGAGAGAGACAGGGAGAGAGACAAAGACAAAGACCAGCTGCAGGGCCACAGAGTGAAGTGAAAAATGTCTGGAATGGATAAACAAAAGAGGTCCAGTTCCAGCCAGACCTCGAGCTCTAAAAAAAAGGAGAAGGTGGCACAGGGCAGCAGTGCCAAAGGACCTGTAGCTGGAGCTTCTACTTGTAGTATTCGCAATACTTGGCCATTGTTCCACCGGGCTAACCCACCATGGCGCAAAATTGTAGTGGAGGAGAAAGTGGATGACATAGTGGAGTGGATGGCACGCTCATCTCCGTCTCACCCAGATAATCTGCTGTTATCTGCTGATACAGTATCCATATGTAGCCAGGGGTCAGCGTTCCTCCTGTTCCACCATTCCTCTCCAGCAAAGCCCGTCATTTTCGTACGCAATTTGTACGCCCATGCGTACGTGTTCAAAGAAGTTGCGTACCTTTTAAAACTGAACGTTCGTTATTTTGTACGCAGATTCAACTAATATATTCGTCGAATATACGAATCTTATGAAAAGTTCAACGAATGTTCGGCAAATAAAATTTTGAATGATTCACTCATCTCTAGTACTTATGAAAGACCTGAGACCGTTTACCTGCAAATGTGTTACAGAAGCCACTGATGGGGTGACAAAAGGAGTCCCCTCCTTTTAAATTCATTCTTAGGTGCTGAGTTGCTATTGACTATGGCAGTGGATTAACAAGGCAAGACTTGAGTTATCCCTGATCCTTGCAATCATAGTTGACTCATACTGGTGATGCTGCAGGCACAGCCACTAAGCAACGTACAGCACAGTGCTCTAAAGTGGGTAAGAACCTACCAAGGATGTGGGAAATGAATCAAGTGATCATAGAAAGGAGATTTGTACAAGCTCCAACACCTCCTGTTCGACGACAGAGGTGTGTTAATGTTAGCAACCACCTTAAAATTGCAGATTTTAACCTTTTCTATGGGGCGCTCATACTGTGTACACCACCTGACAAGCCAGCTCATCTTGGTGATTGCGCTGACACTACAACTATGCGTGTGCAATGAAGTGCTGGACAATGGGTGTAAAAGACCCATACTGCCCTTCACTCATAGCAGACAAACCTTTGACAATTTGACAACTTGTATATTTGAACACGCAGAAGAAATTAGGCCCAAATCTGTTAGTGGTGCAGATACTGCATTATTTCCAAGGTCAATTGTCAGTGGCAGTGTCTTCAGTGTGTGAAAGCCCCAGGGAAGGCTTTCAGTGGAGTCATCTCTGTCTTCATTGCTCCTTCCTACTGCTGCTGCCTGCCTACAAACATGTTCTGTATGGATGCTGCTGCTGAGGCCTCCATGCCACTGCTGCGGTCATTCCACTACTGCTACCTGCCTACCAACATGTTCCATATGGCGGTTGCTGCCTCCATCATGCTGCTGACTGCCTGCCAACATGTGCCATATGGCCACTGCTGCTGCCACTGCCTTGGCTGCTGCTGCTCGCTGTTAATCCCTTACTGCCACCACTATTAACGTAAAGAATATGCGACTACTACTATTAATATTACTATTCGTATAGAGCCGACCTACTGTCTTGTTCTATTGTATGCTAAATGTTTCTGCTGCAGCTACTATTGATACTGCATGTCACTGTATCCGTACCGTACCCTTTCCACATCCACACCGTGTTACTTCTGCTCTGAATTAAAAGGGAGTATTTTATAGGCTCGTTCACAACGAGCCACTTTTTCTTCTGATAATTAACACATGTGCATGTCATATAAGCAGGCATTCTGATCCTGTGAAGGCATCATTTTTTTGATAATTGGTCTACAACAAGCCACTTTTTAAAATAGTTTTTATCCCATAACACCGTGTGTGTTTACACATCATCTGCTCCTGATAAGGGACAATTTTGGAAAACTTTGGAATATGAAAAAAGCATAAAACATGTGACAGAGCGGTGTGTTTTTAAAACATTTGGTGAACCTGAACCGAACCTCGACAGTTTCTCTCATCCCTACACTGGCCCCATCTCTAGTAATATATGTACTTCCCTGTAGTCTGTGTTCCTGGGTTCTGCTCACAGGTATATTCTAGGATATACTTCACCAACCGAAAAAAATAAGTTGTTAGCAACTGCAGTCAATGAACATGGAGCATCTTTTGAGTCTACTCTACATGATGATTCACTATTACCAAAGTGTAGACAGTCAGGGGCCCCCTGTTGTATGTCACTAATTGGTAGGATAGGTTACAGAGATTTACTTAACCTTTAGGTGTGTCCACCTGACACCTGGTGGATGCTGCATCTGTCACGTAGCACATTAACTCAATTATCCACTCACAAAATGCAAGTGACATAGAGCAAACAGTGTACATATAGGATATACTGTGAAGACTCCTCTAGTCCCAGAAACTTGTAATGCTTTTCTAATTTCCCACCAAAACTGATGAGCTTTTGTTGATAAAGGCGATATTTTGGCCAAGTTTATGGCTGGTCTACTTATTGGTCTTTGAAGAAATATATGTATATGGTTGATATCTAAAAGTTGTGTTCAATAAAGTTGGCCACCATGACCCAAGTTATCCACTCGGGTAACTGTATACACATGTTCTATTTAAGGGAACTAGGAATTGTATTAGTCACAGGCATGGCATGACTCCAAGTTGTGGAGTTCGGTCATGGCAAGTACATGTGATTCTATAATCTCATGTACCTGCCATGCCCGAACTCCATGACCTGGAGTCACTGAGTCAGCTCTGTACAAACGCTGAATCACAGAGCTGGTGCTGGTGCCTGCCATCCAGCTCTGATTGACATGCCTCTATCTTGGTCACCTGATCGCTAATCCATTTGAAATCTTGCACAAGGCCAAGCTTGAGGCATGTCAATCAGAGCTGGATGAGCGGGCTTAGGTCACGGAGTTCGGGCATGTCAGGTACATTTTATAAAGCTGATTTCTTCAAAGTGGCCATGATAAAAAAAAAATCAACAATTAGAGATGGGAACTGTAAAATCAGAGCATTGTCACCAGGGCCAACTCATCTGAATGGAGCTTGAAGAAATCTATGAGCTTGCTGCAAAAACAACCCCATATCTTCATATTGTTCATTTGCAGAAAACCCTAAGGGGGTCATTTATTAAACTGGTGTAAAGAAGAACTGGCTTAGTTGCCCATAGCAATCAGATTTCTCCTTTCATTTTCCAAAGGAGCTGTCCGAAATGAAAGGTGGAATCTGATTGGTTACTATGGGCAACTAAGCCAGTTCTACTTTATACCAGTTTTGATTAGCCACTAAGTGTTTTGTTACATAGTGCCGATCTAATGACAGGTTCCCTTTAAGTTTACATTATACAAGAATCCAGGTTATATTTCTTTTTATTCCAAAAATGGAATGGATCTCAGCAGAAAGAATGTTTTTATCTTTCCTCCTGCTGAGATCAGAAAAAATTAGGGAAGGAAGTACAGACCTCTGATATTTTCTTCTGATACGTCAGAAAAAAAGTTCTGTTATGCCCCATCAGATGTCGTTGTCAATCAGGCTAGGGGGGAATATCTTGTTAATGCAAAACCCCTATTATGGCAGCACACAGTGACCCACGTTTACTATGGTGGCTTTAATTCTGGTATAAATTGCACTTAGATTTGTCTCATCCTCTGTAGAATTTGGCATATTTTATTTTACACATATTTATAAAGCAACTAAGCCAAAAACAATAATCTACAGTGCCTTGTCTACTGAGGGGACTTGGCCTCACGAGAAAGGAGAAAAGTTTCACAGTGGAAAGTTGCGTGGCTTGAGAGGGTTGTCCAGGATTAGAAGAATATGTCTGCTTTCTTCCAAAAACAGCATCACACCTATCCATAGTTTTTTTCTGGTATTGAAGCTCAACTCCACTAACTATATTAAAGCTAAATACCAGACACAACCTGTGGTCAGGGGTGGTGGTGTTTCTGGTAGAAAGCAGCCATGTTGTTCTAATCCTGGACAACCCCTTTTACTCTGTCTCAAAGTAAGCCAACTAATAGGTGTTATAAAGTTAGAAAAACGTCTAATTTTACAATGTCTATGTTTTAGACGGAATTAATAAATTTGACCCAAAGTGCCTGTAATATGGAGCAACAGCAACTTGGTATGCCTCCATACTTGCTCCATGTGCACATATGTAAGGTCCTGAAGAGTGGGATCAAAAATGAGAATATTAGGCTAGGGCTACACGGCGATACTGGTCATGGACAGGATTGCTGAGTAGCAGTGATCCCATAGAAATTAATGGGATCGCTGTGACAGTCGCAAGAAATCCAGCCATGTTGGATTTCTTGTGACTGCTGCGGCTATCCCATTAATTTCAAGGGGATCACTGCAACTCAGTGATCCTGGCCGCGACCAGTGTCACCGTGTAGCCCTAGCCTTATACTGGAAATGCCTGAATTTAAAACATTACAAGTTTATCATAAAGATATCTGTGGTTTTA
Organism: Rhinella marina; assembly: GCA_900303285.1. Lineage (NCBI taxonomy): Eukaryota > Metazoa > Chordata > Amphibia > Anura > Bufonidae > Rhinella > Rhinella marina. The sequence goes on along the minus strand of ONZH01025646.1, from coordinate 3,621 downwards.
TTTTGGACTCTTGGTAAGGACTAGTTGAAGAAATTTCTGCAAATTGACAACTCATGTGAATGGAGCTCGAAGAAATCTATGTTGGATGTTCAACCCTTGAGATGAACACACCTGACACATAAATAAGATCCCTTGGTGATTTGTACACCTATTCTCATATATACATACCTGGTGTCAGGGGCGTAACTACCATAGCAGTAGACCATGAGACTGCTATGGGGCCCAGGGCAAGAGGGGGGCCCAATCTTAGTTGGGATTATCCGCTTTTCTACTGGGGATAAAAACTTGGTCAGGACTCTACCCTCTAAGGGAACAACTATTGGTATATGAGGCAGTGGAAAAATGGCCCAAGGCTCATTGAAAGGGGTTTAGGCAGAAACCTTTCTGTCCTGTGTGAGGGCTGGTTTGATCCTTGCTATGGGGCCCTTACTCTCTGTACGCCACTGCCTGGCGTCCTCATGTAACATGAAACAAGTCGCCTTAAATATACCCTGGATTTGTGGAGATGGATTTTTAAGCATTTCTCCAATAAAGCATCAAGATTAGAGATGAGCGAGCACTAAAATGCTCGGGTGCTCGTTATTCGAGTCGAACTTTTCCCGATGCTCGGGTGCTTGTTTCGAATAACGAACCCCATTGAAGTCAATGGGAGACTCGAGCATTTTTGCGGGGGACCAAGGCTCTGCCTAGGGAAGGCTGGGTGAAAACCTGGAAACCTCAGAAAATGATGGAAACACCACGGAAATGGACAGGAAACAGCAGGGGCAGCATGCATGGATGCCTCTGAGGCTGCCTAATCCCACCATTACCCCAAATTCTCAGGCAACAGCCTGGTGGTTACCCTCATGGCAATTGTGCTCACCCAGACCAAGAAAGGCAAGGCAAATACCCATCACATGTTAGGTACCCAACTAGGTGCAACGAAGGTCCATCACCGCCTGCAGGTGACACCACTGCTCATGCTGGCACTGCAGCTGAAATCAAGTTTAGTATCTGATCTTATCAGTTGCTGTGCCTGCTGGTGGTATAGTGGTGAGCATAGCTACATCCCAAGCAGTTGATCTGGGTTCGATTCCCATCTATCGCAGGAGGCAATTCAGAATCAGTACAATATCTAATACGTCCCCTATCTGGGTAAATTGTTTGTAGAGAGGGCCTGTAGGTGGGGGGGCAGGCTGGGGGGAAGGAGGTTGAGCTGGAAGAGCCAGAGGAGTGCCCCCTGGGCTAGCGTGTGTGGTGGTGACAACAGCCGGAATGGATTTGGAAAAACTGTTGCTTTAACCCGTATGGTATCGATTCTTCTCAGTTTAATACCATATACGTCCCCTATCTTGGGACCCTATATTTAATGGATTTTTCGAACATGGAAAACGGAAAAAGAGCTTGCTCTGGCCAGGGGAGTGTCCATGCTCTGCCTATCACAGGTCATGAGGCAGATAAAAGAAGAACAAAAACAAACATCAGTACAACTTCTGATACGTCCCCTATCCGGCTAACTTGTTTGTAGAGTGGGCCTGTAGGTGGGGGGGGGCAGGCTGGGGCAAGGAGGTTTCGCTGGAAGAGCCAGAGGAGAGCCCCCTGGGCTAGCGTGTGTGGTGGTGACAACAGCCGGAATGCATTTGGAAATACTCTAGCATCAGCCGGTGCAGTATCGATTCTTCTCAGTTTAATACCGTATACGTCCCCTATCTTGGGACCCTATATTTAATGGATATTTCGAACACGGAAAACGGAAAAAGAGCTTGCTCTGGCCAGGGGAGTGTCTTTCCCACTGCAGCTAAGGGGACGTGTCCATGCTCTGCCTATCACAGGTCATGAGGCAGATAAAAGAAGAACAAAAACAAACATTAGTACAACTTCTGATACGTCCCCTATCCGGCTAACTTGTTTGTAGAGTGGGCCTATAGGTGGGGGGAGGCAGGCTGGGGCAAGGAGGTTTCGCTGGAAGAGCCAGAGGAGTGCCCCCTGGGCTAGCGTGTGTGGTGGTGACAACAGCTGGATGGATTTAGAATGACGACGCAGGACCCCAACTTAAAAATTTAGCATCAACCGGTACAGTCGTAAATTATGAGATTGATCAACTGTGGTATGTATACTACTCAGTTTAAAACCGTATATGGCAGCTATCCGGAAAAATGGTTTGGAGAGAGAGAAAGATAGTCCAAAGACGTAAATTGTTTGGAGAGAGGGCCTGTAGATGGGGGGGGGGGGGGGGGCATGCTGGGGGGAAGGAGGTTTCGCTGGAAGAGCCAGAGGAGTGCCCCCTGGGATAGCGCGTGTGGTGGTGACAACAGCCGGATGGAGTTAGAATGACGACACAGGACCCCAACATAAAAATTTAGCATCAACCGGTACAGTTGTAAATTATTGATTGATCAAGTGTGGCATGACTTTTTAGATGGAGATTGCATGTGGTCACGTACTCCCTGGAACCCCATAGTCACCCCTTCTCTGATGTGCTATCCCAGAATATTCTCTGCCCCAATTCGCAAGACCTTGCTGTTTCCGTGTGCTGACAGTGGTGATTTACCAGTGTTGTCTGAGGAGGTGGTGGACAATGGCGAGACACAGGTGTCGGGGGGTGAGGTAGTTGTATGGGAAGCAAGTTATAGTGGGGACTCCTTGGGGGGGGACTTTCTCATGATGGGACAGATTCAACTTGGGTGGATCAGGCACAGGAACAGATGAATTTTTTGGGGGGGTTTATTTAACTTTTATTTAGCAAAAATAACCACAGAGATATTTATTCGTTATCTTCTCTGCGCAGTCTGGCGTTGGGGTTCCTCACTTTGATGGCGAGCTGTGCCGCTCTCTCCACAATGGTCTGTGTGTTCTTAGATGGAGACTTTGTCGGCGATTTCAGTACAGAAGGACTTGTTGCTCATCCACAGAACCTCGTCCTCCTTGACATTGTGGACAAGGAATTTGCGGGTGGACCAGGAATTTGCGGAACCCTGTGAGCAGCATGTGTTTGGTCTTCTACTTGCTACCGTATCCAATGTTGGGCAATATAGATTCGCAAGTAATATTATTTTTCACACCTATCCCAAAAATAAAAATGTATGCAGTATGCGCAAATAAAACTTGGAACTGGAATTGGAGAGAGGGCCTGTAGGTGGACCTCCGGAAAAATTGTTTGAATAGAGGGCCTATAGGGGGCCCTCCTGAAAAATTGTTTGAAGAGAGGGCCTGTAGGTGGAACTCTGGAAAAATTGTTTGAATAGAGGGCCTGTAGGTGGACCTCTGGAAAAATTGTTTGAATAGAGGGCCTGTAGGGGGCCCTCCTGAAAAATTGTTTGAAGAGAGGGCCTGTAGGGGGCCCTCCTGAAAAATTGTGCTAAAAGAGTGCCAGTTGGACCTCTAAAAAATGGCGTTTTTTGGGTCAGCGTTAGGCAAAGACGATATGGAGGAGGAGTAGAGAAGAGGAGTAGAGAAGAGGAATCGGATACATAAGTTATTTAAATCTTTAGCTGCTTTCCCCTGGAGGAGATTTGAATTCCGGTGAAATCCAGGCTTTGTTCATTTTAATAAGCGTCAGCCTGTCAGCGCTGTCAGTTGACAGGCATGTACGCTTATCGGTGATGACGCCACCAGCTGCACTGAATACCCGCTCTGACAGCA